>VWZI01022076.1:225587-240596 GCA_013396835.1 Psilopogon haemacephalus
CCTCCTTTCCTCCCTCCTTTCCTTCTTCATTTTGCCAAGGCAAACAAAACATTAAAATCCCACTCAATCAACAGAAGTCAGGAAGAAACCTATCAGAAAGAGTTAAAGCACCTTGTGCTAAGGGGGACTCGTCTGTCAATGGGAAATACTGTATAATGTGGTTACTTGAAAATGGCAAATCGTCCTGCATCTTATTGAATGAAAAAGGACAAATGTCACAGAGCCTGATGGAAAAATAAAGATAAGGTTAGGGGTCATGTGACCCAGACATGTCCCCTGCTGTCCACATGAAGGGCGACTATCCCTGCACCTTGCTGCGATTCCTGCTTTTCACTTGGTGGGGACAAAATGATGATTTATGGCTCCTGCTGTGGGGGCGGATGGGTGGGTGAATTTGCAGGCAATTTCGAATTCCCTGCTCCCGACTGTAAAGCAAAAATTCCTCTCCCATCTTACAAAGCAGCTGTGATGGTTGGATGGTGCCACTGTAAATATTATTTGTAAGAATCACCTTGCGGGGGGCTGTTTACTTCTCATTAAACATCCACACCTGCCCCGTTGAAATTGACAGGAATTTTAGCACTGACTTCAAGGAGGAAGGATGAGACTCTTTGATACTACTCCAGTACATTCTGATGTGTCACACTGCAGCATTAGCATTAGCAAATGCATGGGGTAGTGACAGAGGGAAACGACTGGTTTTGCACTGCAAGACATGAATCATATTCCCAGGGAGAAGCATCTCTCTGAAGTGGCATATCATAGAATGGTTTAGGTTGGAAGGGACCTCGAAGATCATCCAGTTCCAACCCCCTGCCATAAGCAGAGAAACCTCCTACTAGAACAGGTTGCTCAAGGCCTCATCCAACCTGGCCTTGAGCACCTCCAGGGGGGTTGTGGAGCACAGAAGCACCCAATGTGATCTTTGATCTTGATTGTGCTTCTGTGCTCCACAACCTCCCTGGGCAACCTGTGCCAGTGTCTTGCCACCCTCCCTGTGAAGAACTTCCTAACATCCTGTTTAAATCTCCCCTCCACCAGTTTAAACCCATTATCCCTTGTCCTGTCATAACGAGACCTTGTGAATAGTCCCTCCTCAGCCCTCCTGTAGGCCCCCTTCAGATATTGGAAGAGATATATATATATATATATATGAGGGAACACTGTGCTCTTTGGGTTGTCCAGAGGCTGCACATAGACCAACAGATGCAAATGGCCTTGGCCATCTTCATCACCCAACAGGAATGGACAAGGTGAATTTGGTGGCTTTACGCTGGTTTAAGTCTGAGAGCATTCTCCCTCCAGCCAGATGGGAAGCTGTACACCACGGCCCAGGTGTTTAAAATGGGATCTGCCTAGAGACCAAGGCTATGAATGGCAGCTCCAAATTTGAACTGTAAGTAAAGATTTCCAGTATTAAGGCTGCATATGCCATGTTGTATTTGACTTGGCAATTGAGCAATGTCCAAATGCTATTTGTTGTAAACACTGGACTTTTGCCACTGAGAAATATTTGTGGTGCTTTGCCTTTCTGAATAATGTGAAATTTGTTTGGTTTTGCCTCATCTGACTTGAAAAAAAAATTGCTGGAAACAAACAGATTTTTTTTTTTTTTTAAACTAAAACTAATTTGATTAAACTGAAACAAATAATTGCCTCTATTCTTCAGGGAAGAATAGGGAGACTTTTCCCATAGAGCTCATTTCTCTAGATTGTTAGTTTCATGTTATTCTAAATAAGGACAACTTCATAATCTTGGAACTGTAGCAGTTTTAAAAAGAACATACTCAGCAAAACTGTGGGCTATATTTTTACAGGCCTTGGTATTAACCAGCACCCAGTTCCTTATTCTTTCAGCATACAAGAGCATAAAAGTAACATTTTGACCTTCTTAATCATGCAAGTGAAATTTTGGGGCTGAAGCAGGTTGCCAGGAAGTACTGTGGTGTGCTATGGGATGTTCTGAGTAAAGCTGAATGTCCATGTCATAGAATCATACAATCAGTCAGGGTTGGAAGGGACGACAAGGATCATCTAGTTCCAACCCCCCTGCCATAGGCAGGGACACCCTACCCTAGATCAGGCTGCCCTCAGCCTCATCTAGCCTGGCTGCAAACACCTCCAGGGATGTGGTCCCAACCACCTCCCTGGGCAACCCATTCTATACACGAGTATATCTGTTCATCAACTCTGATTGCAGGATTACTATTTTTAGTGTTTCTGACCATTTGTAGGAGTCACATCTTTAAGGTTTTTTCCAGTGGAAATGTGGTCAGGGGAAAGAAAGAATATTTCTATATGGTCAAATCTTCACTGAGGAAGACAGCAGAGACCCAAAGCTACTCCTGCTTTATACCCTAACAGACGTGTTTCTTCTGTCTTCTTCAGTTGACCTAATAGGTTGCAACCTCTCCTTGGAAACTACACCGTGCCTTATGATATCCTCAGCCTAACATGATCACAGCCCTGTAACTAATCTTCCATAAGCATAATCATACTATTAATTGTCCCACCAGTTTACAGTTATTTTGCAAGCTGGAAATGACTCATTCAAACTACTTGATTAGGACTTGCAAAATAGGCTGCAATTGGAGAATTTCAGGATGCGCTTGTGAACGGGTTAGCAGCCTGGAAAGCAGGGCTACAAGCATCATAAGCAAGTAGATTAGTCAAAGCTATCTATTTCTGAACAAAATCCCCTTCCAACTACAGTTCATGCTACATTTCCCTTTTAAGGGATAGTTTTAGATGCAAATTCATTTGCAGAGGTAGATGAGATGAAATGTGCACCAGACACACCTGACTAACCCGCGTTTTGTATCTCTAACACTCAAAAGTACAATGCTTATGGTAATGAATTTTATCTATTACAAGGGAAAACAATCACCTTTGATGAGATTATAGAATAAACACATTTAACAGCATGCTGAATTGCTGAAGTATCATTTTCAACGACCTCATTAGTGTCACTTAATTAAAACTTCCTGCTCTTGACTTTGATGCTGGTGCAGGCAAAAACACAGAGGGAATTGAGCAAACAACAAAATAGGGAGGGGTATCTTCTAGTGATAAATAGCAGTAGTTGCTAACGAAACCAAATTATGTACCTCTTTTCCTGCAACTCCGATAAAACAATATGAAACACACAGCAACTTTGCATCAAACAAATTAATCAGCTGTCAGCAGATTCGCCTGATAATAATCTCCTGCCCTTATTGATAATTTAACCAAAAAAAAAAAAAAGTTGTTTTTTTTTCTGTACACAATCATTAGGTTGGTGATAATTAAAGCTTCAGCTTCAGAAATGCCATAATAACTGTTAATTAGCAGGATGCTATTTTCAACATAATTTGCTAATTAGGGAGGGAGCTTATATAGTGTACATTCTTAATTATGAAAGGGTCTTGTGCTGTAGACTCGTGTGACTGGAGTGTAAATGACACCATTATGGGGGTCCTGGCAAATTTGAGTTATTTATCTTTAAAGTATATTTTATTCAAAAATACTTGGCCAGTTTGAGCACGCATAGTAAATGCTCTCCCTCAAAATCCCTTTCCCTGCACTGGCACATTTTGCACATCAAATGCAAGATGCCAAGTATTTTGTTGGATAAACTCCACTAATTTCAATAAAACTAAGCTGGCAGAAAATTTAGCTCAATATACTTCCTTCATGTGGTTAGAGGATAGAGGCCAAATATCACATTGATTGCTGCACTCTGATGTTCTAATTTCAGTGCAGAAACTGTGTACCTGCTGCTTGACTAGGATAAATTTCTGTTGTGCTCTCAGACCCAGATTTTAGTACAGGACACAAACAAATCTCACTTTTCCTTTTTAAACAAAACAACCAGCCCAACCACACTATATTTTCTGAAATAGTACTTGATTAAATGTACTCTTTAAAGAGAGAGAAGTGCTGGAATATGAATAAAAGTGCTAAGATAACATGCATATATATTCTTAAAATTAAGCATATTTTTAGTTTGAGGACCTAGGCTCATAAATGTATTAGATATATATAATTACAAATGGAATTACAGATTATTTGTATTTCCAGATCTTTATGCATATAAATACGCATATACCTAAAAGCAGACATGTACATAAACCACATACATATGTGCATTTATACTATAAATGGATATATAATTTTTAGATCCACCTTTCCATCAATATAAAACCAAAATGCCACTGTCACCCACGGATACATATTCTTGCTTCCCAGATGGTAATAGTTTATTTCTTTGAGCTATTTTCCCGTGTTTCAAATAAAACTGTATTTCTTTTTCCCTTTTAAAAGAAATGAAAACTTAATTCAATAATAAATGAGCTCCAGCTCAGCCTAAGAGTCACTTAACTTAAATCTTTTTGTAGAGGTTCCCACTTAAGCAGCTTGAAAGACAGTAAATCACGCTGGGGAACGGACATCCCTGCTTCATTGCCACGCTGCGGAGCGCTGAATTAATGGCCACCTCTTTAGAATGTATGGATGTGCCTCCCAGCTGCCAGGCCTGACAGTGTTATAGCTCAATTAATGTGATTTTGATGTAATTGCAGATAGGGAACATAGCGCCTAAAAATTATATTTTGCCATAAGAATGATATTTTATCATCCAGATGTGGGGATGAATATGTTAAGTAACGGGGGTTCTATCTGTTCTTTTATTTTCTGCTAACTTCTTTAACAGAGAATTATGCGGTTTATTTGCTGCCAGTTGCATCTGCTCGAAGGTTTGCTGGTCTGCTATGGTTGCTTAACCTGTTTGTGGCTAACATGTCCACTGATTTTTGGTGTCTTGTGACAGAGTGCTCATGAGATGCCATAGGAATGTCTCCCTGGCTTAGAGCAAGAAGGTAGGTGTTGGAGGTGGTTTTGTCCAAATGCAGGCATTTGTAACCATGATTCTGCAGCCCTCACTTGTTGAGCACAAAAAGTCTTTGCTTCCCTTTGAATCAGTAAAAAGGTAGGGAAGTGTTTCAGGTTATTTTTTTAAAAGATGTATGGCAGTAAAGTGATGGGGAAGGAAGATGCAGAAAGGGTTACTGCAATGAGGATATATGGGACAAAGCATTTTAGACTGCGAGCCTTCTGGGGCAGAGGTTATCTCTTCTTTGCCCAGACAGGAATGTTACAGGAAGTTACAGGAGCAAGTGATAGTTGATTCCTGGATTGCCTTATTGCTCTGGAGGCAGAGAGAAGGTAAAATGGATTAATATTAATTCAAATCTGTGTTTTCCCTCTTACTCATTTACTTTATTAATAAAAAACCCCATACATAAGCACATTTCCATTAAGGAGCATGTACAGAATAAACATAGGAACGGGTAAAAGCCATACCCAAGCTTTAGACTGAACTGGCAAGCATTGTAGCAGATTTACAAAAGTAAATTATAATACAAATTGAGCTTCTCCCTTCAGGTGAGCTCTGAGGTGATCACTAATGCTCCTGCCACTTTGGTTATAAAGGCTGTTCAAGATGCATATCACCCTCTACGACCTGAGTCAAATAACTACAAAGTTTCTCTGCTATTAGGTTGGTTTATTTGCTGCCATTTGAGACGGTCTCATTAGCATTATACTTCAGGGCAGTTGGAGAATGATAGGGGTTGGAAGGGAACCTCTGGAGATCATCTAGTCCAACCTCCTTGCCAGTACTTTGCTTGTCTGTCAGCCACCATTTGCTAGTCAGAACATAGAGATTTGTAGAGCACCTACAATTTGTTGTCAGTAACTGCTGAGAGTGTAAATCCCTGTGCTCTGATCAGGCATTATGGTGTCTGATATGCAGAGCTTTCATGGGAAATGGACAAAGGATTACAGTTCTTCTTTCTTGGTACACCTCTTTCACATACCACAGTGAGAGAAGAATGAAAAAAATAGTTTTGGGGGAGAAAAGGGCTTGAGGAACATGGTTGTGAAACCTCAACAGTTGGCAAGGAGTCAAACTGTATGCTGCAAAGCCTCATTTCTTATGTGTACTTCTAAACTGACTAGATTGAAACTTTCTTAGATCCTTTTGCTACCTGAATAGTCCACAGTGAATGAATGTGGAGAAATCTTGTCTGGTAACATCCTGCTAGGCATCGATTAATCACAGAATCGTTGAATTCTTTTGGTTGGAAAAGACCTCTGAGATGACTGAATCCAACCACTGATGTAAGACCACCATGGCCATTAAACCATGTCCTGAGGTGCTATGTCTGCATGTTTCTTGAACACTTCCAGGGTAACCTATTCCAGTGGCTGGCTACTATTCCTGTGTAGGAATTTTCCCTAATATCCAACCTGACATGGTGCCTAGTTTCCAATATATTGATTAAGAGACTAACAACAATATAGCAACGTTTTCCCACACATTAATGCTATGACTTCATGTTACCAGCCTTTGGTCTTGGCCTGCAAGGTCCCCTGAAGTCTTAGGGGCTGAACATGAAGCCTCTGAATGAGTCATGTGCCCACAGGCGCCACCGTTATAGTATTTTTTTTTTTCTTACCTGTCCTGAGCCGGGGCGAGACGGCACAATCCCTTCCAACCCTCGCCACGGCGGCTGGCAGCAGCGGGATGGCAGCGAGCAGCCGCTTTAGGGGAGAGCTGATGTGCGTGAGTGTGTGCGGGGACGGCCGGGCGCAGTGAGCGGCGCCGGCCGCCAGGTGGCAGCGCAGTGCGGCCTCGCGCAGCAGCTGCCCCATTGGCCGCAGAGACCGGAACTGCCGCCAGGCCTGCCTGGGCTGCCATGTTGCCTGCCCCTGCCGGCCACCCGCCCTTGGCTGCCTCTTAGCTCCCCTGCAGCTTCCCTCCAGTGCTGTCAAGATAGCTGCTGGCCTTCTTGTAATCCCCTGGGCTCCATGCAGGAGGTGAGGGTGCCATGGAACCATGGGGACGGTGTGTGTGGTGCTGCCATGAGGGGAAGGAGGTGCCCAGAAGCATAGCGACTGCATGTGCAAGGCAGGGGCCAAAGATGTCTGGCACAGACAAAAGTAAGGGCAGGCAGCCAGCACACCCTTAGTGCGCTGTCACTGGTTTTGGACGGATGTGTTTGAAAGTTAATTCATAAAATTAATCTGTTGCGTGAGCCCAGCTGATGCAGATGGGAGGTATAAACCGTAACAGTAGTGTGTTCCTAGTGTTGAGTTGGCTTACACAGCTGCTGTGAAATGTGTCAAGTGATCCTTGGCTTCCGTGGGCTATCCTAGCAACTGGAGGTGGGCAACCAGGTAGAGATGCACCTGCCAAGGTGATGTTGTCACCTGAAAGTTCTCAGCTGGCCAGATCTGTGGCTTTGGGGCACTTCTTTTTTGGCTGAGCAAATGAAGTTGCCATACTGGCGTTGCAAGTTGGGTCCAGCATGAGCTCTTTCACAGTGGCTTTTATTGGCTGTTGCTCTCCAACAACAGTAAGGAGGTTTCAGATTTTGCTAATGCTTTGAGTAAAGAAATTGATACTAGTAGGATTTACTGGTGTTAGCCGGCCCTAAATCAGATCTCAAAACTACAGGTTTAATACTTGAGCAGGCTATGTCGTCCTCTTGTCTTCCTGTTTTTTAAATGTAATGAAGAGGGATGAGGAACTCTCTGATTTTGCATAGCTTAGCTTGGTAAGATAGCCCAAAGAGGAAAGCAGTTCATGAGGAGTAGATTTTATTAGTAAGTTTGATGATTAACAGCAGCAGCGACGTCAAAAAGAATTCACGTTATAATTACTATTCCTTCCACCACAGACTTTTTGAAATTCCAGACTTCCTCAAATTGGTTGGGTTTTCTTCAACCAATTCTTTAGAGCGAGAGGGGGAAAAAAATTGTGGTGTGTTTTAACTCAAGGCTGTTTTGGGACAGATGTAACTCACTGAAAACGCAGCTTCACGTGAGCACTGCGTAAGCCTAGATTACACAGAGTGCTTCCAGTTAGATTGTGGGCTATGCCAAATGAAATATTTTAAGTGACACAAGCAAGAAAAACCTGTTTGAAAAGTTTTCATTTCTTAGCTATTAGCGATTTGCATAGGGTGACAGGGAAAAAAAAATTACACCTATTGTGAAAACAAAACTAGGTCATCTCCAGAGACTTTGATGCATTTCACGATTTACTCAGATGCAGGTTTTCATTTTTCCCCTACCACTTTCCATTGGTACATGCAACCCAATTTCACATTTTCCAACCTTCTGCTCTGATTGGTTGTTGTACCTAGTGCAATAGAAGCATGTAAGTCTTTCTAGAGCTTTAATAATTTTCACAGTTCCTTCATCTTCTTACTGTTTAAAAGCAATAACTTAGGGTGAGCCTTTCATTATGGGACATCAATGCTTCTTTTTGCCATTGATATTATTGGTCATTAGTATAGCTCTTGGGTATATCCTTAGAAGGCTGAACTGTTGGCTACGTATAGGTTTCCAAAACAGACTGAGGAGGTGATCCATTTTCTGTAAAAATACTTTGAAGCATTTTTTTTTTTTTGACAGGGAACTGGATGAAAACTTGTTTTTTGGGGGAATTCCAGCAAAGAGTTGATTGTGACCTCTGATGCTCTGTAGTGTCAAGGACAGATGGGAAGATGGTATGAATCAATATATGTCAACTGCACAGATGGTACAGTCATGCCGTGTCCATATCCTGATCTCCTATCCCTTTGAAACAGAAATTAATAATCCCTTCATTATAAGCAATAGCTGCCAACCAGCTGAAAGATCAGTCTGTGACTTAGGGTGAAATTCTCTGCAAGCTTTCTTTGGAGCAAGGAAACTTGACTGAACGTTGATTTTCAGAAGTGGGCTTGGGATTGATGTTGACCTATCTTTGGGCACAGAAGGACCCTAAATGTGAAAGGGCTGCAGGTCAGGCTCCAGTGAGAAATGTAGGGGATACAGCACCAACCATTAGGCGGTGCAGGGGAAGTTTTGGGGCATGGCTGCTTGTGGGATGACAGAGCGGCCCCACCTCTGCCATGGGAGAGATTCTCAGGCCTGAGGAGAGTGGCTATGCCTTGTGGAGACATTAGTTTTTTTTTAAAATAAGATGTGCAACATGGTAGCAACACATGTGTTTTGGAAATAAAATCTGGGAAACTTGGGACATTTGTCCAAAATCCAGATCCTTGCTGGAAGATGCTAGTGCTGCTCTTGCAATTATATTGTGCTTTTCCAAAAGGCCTTGGTTTTGTAGACATGCAGTCACTTGAGAATTGCAGTTAATTACTGTTTATGCATGTCTGTTTTTAAAGCTTGTAATCCCCACAGCTATGGAGAAAAATGAACCAGCCGACCTAAAAAAATAAAACCAAAATCAGATCTACTCTTTAGGCACAAAAGAACAGAGGGCATCTAAGACAGCTCAGTTTCTGAAGTTTCAACCAGCCTTCTGGCTTGGGTGCAATTCAGCAATGGTGTCAGTTGTGGGAGTTTTGGGTAACAATGTCTGTGAAGTAGAAGCCAAAAGAACTGCCCAAGGTGGCTTCCTGCACACTCAAGGAGCTCTTGACATGTCAGGTTTTCCACATTGTACTGTTCAGTGGGAGAATACCAGTTTGTCCTTGCCTTTACTTTTAGCAGCATGCAAGGACTGATATTAAAGGCCATAGTTTGAAGGAGAGTATGTAATATAATCAGCTGCTGCAACCCACCAAAACGAGTATTGGCACGCCTGCCCAGGCTTCACTGGTAATGATGAATTCAGTATTCACCACATGGACTAATTAATGCACTATAACATCTCCCAGTGCAATTTGCAAGTCACAGATTGCATTAGGTGATACAAATGACTCATTTGTGAACCTGAAGGATGACCTTTGGCAGGACTAACTTCTGACCTCAGAAATATTAAAGAAAGGTTATTTCACCTTGCCATTGTCTCCAAATGCCAAAATAGCCCAATTAAAAACCTTGACATGGAACCATAGGAGCAGATGCGAGTCCTAAAGGGCATTAATTATTTTCAGTGTCAGCTGGTTGTATAACTGAGGCCAAATGAGAGTTTGGAAAGCTATTAAGCCCCTGTCTTACATGGATTGGGTCTAAGGTTTGAATTGAAAATAGTGTGTGGTTTTCATTTGGGTAAGATACGCTGTGTATAAGGGCAGGTTGTCCCAGTGAGAGTTGTGAGCCACCTTTCTATACAATAATGGTTAGACGATCTTTAAAAATAGACCCCTTTGGTGGTAATAATCCATCACAGCTTCAATATTTATGAAATAATCATTAGTCACCATGCTGCGAGGTCGAAATCCTGTGCATATGTTCAGCATTGTTTCCTTGTGTGCTGTTCTCACCCTCCCTCCCTGGCCACTGATCTTGTTGTGTGTGTGCTTTTTTTTTTCCAAATGCGGTGACAGATGAAGATATTGCACCAAAACGAAGCTCCCATATGGCTAATTTCTACATTTGTTTTAACAACACACAGATTTAAAACAAATGAAAACACAAAGACTCGAGTAATCTTGGCGGGTTTTTTTTTTCCCCCTGGTGCTGTGTAATTTCTTCCTCCAGGTGGGCTTTTATTGACACATACTGAAATGCCTTGATGTGTCTTAAAGAAGAAAAGAGTCAGACCATAATTTACTCATAGGTTTTCATTTGTTCGGGGCAAAACTCTTAATGACGCTCACCTTGTTTCAGCCCTCCCTTCCCACTTTCCCGTCTTTCACAGTTTGAAAATTATTCATTTTCTTAGCTCAGTAGGCAATGAAGAAGAGGAAAAAAAAAAATTTAAGGAGCATGAATAAGTAAGTTTATTTACATCCATATCCAGAAGGCTTTATGCCACTAAAATCTACATTGGAGTTATTTTTTTTTTAATGTATTTTCTGTTTTCTCATGCCATGATTCTTTCAGCATTAGTCACCAAGAAGAGCAAATGATAATGGTTCTTGGATGCCATGATAATAGGAATAAAATAGGAATAGATTGATCCTATTTGATAGAATGGTTACTGATACCACCCGAGGGGAAAGCTTCCAAACTCCAGTTATTTTTCCAACAGGTATTTTTTCTTACCTGCTGGAGATTGCTCTTCACCATTATGACTCTCAAGTTCTACCAGGAGAATATAATGTTTATGTTTCCCATTCACAGGATAGAGATTTCAGTTGAGGCATGTCTCTGTCCGACATGCTGGTATGTCCTTCAGCTGCATCTTCAGTGTTGATGCTAATTGTTTAAAGGGCAATTCAGTCTTACTCCCCTACTAAAAGAAACTCTACCGTGTGAGTGAACAAAAGAAGGGTTTGCACTAGGAACTTTTAGCCATGCTTTAGCTGAAGCATTTCCTCATTAAGATGGATCTTTATCGCTCTTAGGAAATTATGAAGAATTTGCCTTCATTATATGGGGTAAAATGTACTGCACCATCAGAATGGAAGAGTTTCCCAGTTGTTTTGTTTGGGCTAGTGTTTACTTATCTAGGTTATCCTCATTCAGCCTTCACAGCGCCAAATGTCTAATACCAGTCGATCTCCTGCTTTTAGTGTGGCAGATTTCTAGAGGAAGGGAAAGTAAAGAAATGTCTTGTGGTCTAGTCACAGGACTTCTTAACTTCACTGTTTGGATTGGATTATTAGTCTTGCTGTAGTTACATGGCGATTTAGGGGTATCCTACTGCCTCATTTATCCTGTTCCTAAATTGAGGTAATAATGCTCCCTTAGAGTTCCTAAAATGGTTGCTGGATTCTTGAAGGGCATCTCTTCTTAAGGTGATTGGGACAGATGTTTATGAAAGTTGGAACGTGGTGAAAAGCAGCATGATGGAGTTGCACATAATTTCCACACGTCGGAGTGAAGTCTGAGATAAATGTAACCTTCCTTATGTTTGCATTTGTGACTGACAGTTCAGTGTTTTCAGCTTGCAGAGGGTGCTTTTTTGTAGCCACAGTGAAAATGGCCAGAAAAACTTTAAAGTTTAAAGGGAAGGTAGAAATAGACAGAAAAAAGAGAGTAACTTTGTTGAAATAAGAGTTTGTTCTGTGAACAATGGAACTAATGAAAGTAAGCTCTGGTTTTCTGCATTTTTTTTATTGTTTCCTGTATACTTTTATCACAGTAACTCCATTCATCATGCCTGCTTGTCACTATAATGCTCTTTAATCACTGACATAACCTTTATAGCCTTCACTCTGATATCCTCACTACTTTCCTGTGAACCTAAGTTCTGCTGCAAACATCCAGTCCTCTCCTGCCTTTCTTAGAAGTGTCTCTTCGCTGTGTTTTTCATATCCTGTGCTCAGTTACAGTTGGGCTGTGCAAGCATACACTTGCTGCTTGCCTAGTTGAGTCATTCCCATCTTTTCTTCCATAGCAGAGCTTGGTTTGTGGTGTTTTTTTTTTTTTTTTTTTTTTTTTTTCCTGACAAGGCACATATTTTCATGAAAAGAGCAAAACATTACTTTTTGGAGGCTTACATCGAGAACGGACAAGGAGTTAAAACTATCGGGGGGAGGGACTGAGGAGCAGACAATGTGATCTCACAGATCCTCATTTCCTTAGGAAATGAGACTAAAAAAAAAAAAAAGCCTGATTACTGCAGGGGAAGAAGACAGGAAACTGGCCCACTGGCCAATTATGGCATTGTTTTCTTTGCAATGTGCTTTATTTGCCATGCTGGTGAGGACTGTAGCAAGATCTGAGCATGAAAGTGTTTGGGTATGTCTGACTCTGCTCAACACTGCAGTAACTATATTCTCTTGTCGAGATGGCTGTGTAGGAGTACAGTTGAGAGTTAGTAAAGTGAACTCATTTTTGGCTTTGTGAATTCTAGTAATGGCTACTTATAACGCCACCTGTGGTTTTGGAGCTTTTTAATTCCTAAAAGCCTTTTCCAGATGCCTGTACTTTTGACAAATGTTGCCTCCTGTGTTGAAATCAGAAAGTTTGATTAAAAAAATGAGGTATTGTTCTTGAGTAAGTGAAAGCATGCATTCTACTTCAGGTTGCGGTCTTCCTGTAGGTAGTGCTGGTGACTTGGTGATGAGAGTGCAGGAACCTGAAATTTAGCAGAGATTTAGTCCCTAGGTCGCAGAAGTGTCCTTCAGTGATTTGCTGAAAATCTGTTTCGAGTTCTCGGTGCTGTAGTGGTTTAACAACATCCCTTGCTCGTGCACACTGGCTTTTGTTATACAATAGCAGGCTGTTACAAACCATCTCCCAGAATCCACTGGCTCCGTGCCTGCGCTCAGGCCAAGGGCAGGCTCATTCAACATGCGATTTCACCATTTGCAGCTTGTGCTGTTTGCAAGATGTAAAAGGCCGGATTGCATTGGATTCCATTTTATGCTGCGTGGGTGTATCCAGGATGTGCTCTATCAGGATGTTTGGAAAGAGATCGTACTCTGAAGTCGTGAACGGGATTGTTCCATTGGCTGCGTGAGGGCGATACGGAGTGATTGCCTACAATAAATGCCATATGTGATGTATGAAATATGACATGGTTCCACGAGAGAGGTGAACGAGGTGTGTGGAGTCAAGCATGGTTTTAGAAGAATGTCTTTGTAAGAGGACAGAGGGCAAAAGAACAAAAAAAACCCAACAAAGCGCTCTTCTGATTTTGCCATATCTGGTTTGTGGCAGGGTAGCATATCCAGCTGAACTTTTCATTCAAAAACTAAACTGATTTGGGAAACGTAATATCCTCGGACATTGCAATGGATTTGATATTTCTACTAAGGTTCACCTACACTGCTCACATTTGGACTCATTAAGCAGATTAGCAGAATTGCAGTCTGTGTGTGTTGATGGGTATACCGATTTAAAATGCCATTAGGGGCAACTTTTGCATTGGATTACATCCTCTCTGACCCCCAAAGCTAATGGAATTACAGAGGGAGTGGTGTATCAGCCTGGAGTTTTGGCCTACAGTCATCTTTCCCATTTGTGGCAGAATGGCACTGATGTCAGTGAACACGTGAATTGGGGGAAATGATGGCCTCAGAGTTGGGGTTTTTCTTGGGTGTGTAGTGGCTTTTTTTTTTTTTTTTAATTGCTTTTCTTAGAAAACTGAAACCACTACATTAACATTCTCCTGCTTTCAATTAGCAAAAGCACATTAAAAAAGAAAACCCAACAAATCACTGGCCAATTGCACGGGAGACGGTAGGAAGAGAAAGGATGGAAAACCAGGTGTAGCGAGTGCCAGCTTTTAACCAATGGAAACACAACATAAAATAGTGGCTGTGGTACATTATATAAACTGTGTTCCACCTGGCTTGCATTGTCCCTTTCTTACATTTATGGTGTGAACATTTTTTCCCCTCTCTGCAAGCAGCTGGAAAGTGTAAATTTCAGGTTTAAGTAGGTGTGTGTTGTTGCCTGTGGATCTTTTTCTCCTTTTTATTTCCCTCTGAGAGTGGGTAATGGCATGGCGTATTTTGGAGAAGGCTATCGTGACCAAACCAGCACTCGCCCTGCTGCTCTGTCCCTTTAAATAAAGCATGCAGAGTTCACTTTCTAAAGTTCATTAGCTTGTGTTATCAATAATTTAGGATAATATTCCAGTGGTGCCTAAGTGCCTGGACCACCTTATTTTCCCTGTCAGCTTTCTCATACCCTAGCAGTCCAGTGAACTTGATAAGTGTCCCATCATCCTGTTAATCAAATTACTTATGAACCAAAATTGACAGTTTTCATTAATTATAAAGGATTATTCTAATTGCAATTCAAATTTATTCATTTAGAACAGACGGCATTCAGTAATATTTCAGGAAATTTGCATATTAAATGGAGAGGGTCGTCCATTAAGTATGGTAATGTATGCATATTTCCTTATTTTTAACTTCTGGGCCATATGCACTGCTGCTACTTCAGCAGGTGAAAAACCAGAACGTGCTTAATTTGTTCAACAAACACGGGGGCCATCGCACATCTTTTGGCACTAACCACCATTGTCCTTCTCCCTTTTTATTCCTCCCTCTCTCACTCCCCAAATAACTTGTATCCTTCGAATAAACTTTTGATAAGCTTGTTTTTAAAAGTATAGATAAAATATTTTGTTTGGGTTTTTTTTTTTTTTTTTTTTTTTTTTTTTTTTTT
>VWZI01022076.1:240609-270800 GCA_013396835.1 Psilopogon haemacephalus
TTGTTTTGTTTTTGTTTTTTTTTAATGGTAGGCACAGCTGGTTGGGGTTGATTGAAATGTTTTGCCATCGAAGCTGTGTTCATTAATTTCTTCAAGATGCTGAAGCAGGCATTAAGGATGCCTGCTGGAGTCCTTCCCAGTGTCATGTGGAACAGCGAGGGGGCTAATCGTCAGCCTTGTAACATCAACTGGTTACCCCCCTCGTGCGATATGAACCTTTCCCCTCCAGTGAAAAATGAACCTGTCTGAGACAAAAGCACAAACTATGCATGCAATGAGACAATGTCATTATTCAAGCCTATATAAGGCTGTGCTCCCAGATCATTAGGAATCATATCTTCATGATATTAATAAGCACCTACCTTAAATGTGTTCCTGAAGTTACATGCAAGTGTATTTATATCTGTCTCTTTATTGATGGTGTCTTAAGTTAGGAATACGAAAGCTAGTGCAGAGGATACTCACTCCCATGACTGACTTTCAAACTACTAAACCTGCTTCTGCACCTAGTGTGAGAACTCCGTTGTCATGCATCCCGTGATCCAGACAGCAATAGTTTAGTTAACATACCTAGAAATTATTGCCATCTTGTCTTAATGATTTTAGTAAAACATCTGTCAACTCATTCATCTTATAAAAAAAAAACCCACCCAAACAACCCCAAACTTTTCTTGCAAAAAAAAAAACCAAAATGCATTAAAGCTCACTTAACTTGGTGTTAAGCAGGTTTCTTTCATTTACTAGAGTGAAATGAAAATATTTGGTGTTTCTATTGACATTTTTCTTTTTTTTAATCTGTTGGATACATTTGCTTCAGGCTGTTTACATATGTAAAATCATTGTTTAAACTGTCATATTGATTGCAAGTTCTGCTGAGCAGCCGTGTGGAAATTCCAAGTGTGCTTTCTGAGCAGAAAGTGAAGTTGAGATGAATGGAATGCTTACTGCAAATGTTAATTATTCTGTGTTACCCTTCTGCATTTCTTGTCGTGAGTCAGGAAAAGCACCAGTTGGGAGAGCATCTCGAGCATGTGTGTAAATGCGTTTCTAGGACAAGGTTTAAAGCACATGCTTAAGTACTTTGCTGCACCAGGATCCTGGGCAGGAAATGAAAATAGTATTGGAAAAACTATTAACTTAGATTTTTTGCATGAACTCTGAAACTCACAAGGGGGTATATTGTCTTTGTAAGAGTTCTTTAATATTGGTGAGGTATCTAACTCAGGGGTAAGGGGAGGCGTTGCTGGACAGAGACATGGAAAAAGTACTGGAACCTATTTGAGGGACTGAAGGTAGCTTAAGTTACCAGTACAATGTATGGACCTGGCTCCTTGTTTTTGGAGGTTTGGCCATCCCATAAAGTACACTTCAGTGCTGGCCACTTGCCTGTGGCAGACTTGGGGTTCATCTAACATACCTCTGTTTTTGTTGCCGCTTTGTTGCTGTGTCCTGAACTTTCTATATGTGGGGCAGGAGGCATCTTCAGCTTTTGGGGTAAGACTGGGAGAGGCAAATTGTCTTGAACTCAGGGGTAGGGATTACTTTTTATATTGCGCTTATGGGCAAATGCCTCACCATATACAAAATCCACATACCAGGTTATGTTACCTTTTGTTTTTGTGGCTATTGTGCACCCTTTTAGTAAAGGGCATGTTCCCTGCATTCAGTCTGCCTATGTGTGTCAAGTTCAACACAGCAGGTCTACAGCATGCATGTAGAGCAACATGCATGTAGAGCAGGATCAGCAGTTTCAGCATGTTGGTCCTTGTCAACTTAGACCCATGCACACATTGTTTTATCTGTCCCAGAACATTTGCAGTCTTGGCATTATCCACAGTTCCAAAGGCCAAATGCTCTTTCTGATCAGTTTTGTCAACCCTTATTTGCCTTTCCTAATTGCACAAAGGAGATGGCATCAGCACTGTGCAACTCTCATCTCTGCTCAAGTTCTGTGCTTGCTGAAGTCTTTCTTGGGTGGTAGGTCCAGTTTCATGACTGTACTTGTCTGTGTGGAAGTAGCCAGATAAAAGATACTAAATCTTTAGATTAGCATGGCAAATTCCCTTCAGCTAAGCAAATCTTGAAAATATAGTAGATTCCTCCAGAATTATCAGCTTATTTGATGTGGAAAAAATATATGGAGAAAACCTATCCCTGATTAGCATTAGTAAAACTTCTACTGAATGGTTGTGGTACAGAGAGTTGGCTGCGCTTTGCAAATGACGGGATCTGTTGTAAACATTCCCTTCCTATCTGTTTGTAGTCTGATTTCGCTCTTTGATATTTGCTAATGTATTCACAATTATTAGAAATTAATTTAATTGGAAGTCCACAGGCTTGGGAAGCATGTGGTCTCAGCATTTGTCCTCTGGCTGCCAGTTTTTTTTCCCTGCAGTTACGAGGCATTTGTAAATCGTCCCTGGTTTTTACACTTTCCAGCCCGGAGGTGGATTTCCCTATTCACTCAGGAATAAATAAATAAATGAGAGAATAGCTCAAATGTACAGTTATCTTGAGGCAACATGGACTTCTGTTCTTATGTTGCTTATATGCATTCTTTTAATTCTCTGCATCTCTCTGTGTAGTGCCCTTTCTTTTATTTCTGTGGCGTGCATGTAAGACTTCGGAAAGTAACAGAAGGTAGGGATCCTGTTGCAAGTGCAGAGGGATAGATGGAGTGAGCCAGGAAAATTTGGCATTTGTGCTGTTTCATTTTCTCAGAAACTGAAAAATCTTGTGAGCTCCACACCTCTGCAGTTGTGGGAGTGAATTAGGCCAGACTTTGCAGAATTTTTTTTTTTTTTTTTTTTGGTTGTNAGCTCTTGAAAAGTCAGGAAAATAAGTTTAAAAATATTATAATGGATTTTTTTTGTTTTCAATTACCTGTATTTTAGACAATCACAATTTGCAGTTCATATCTTCCAGGATTTACATGCTATGCCAGAAGCTGATTTAGATTTTTAATTAAAGAAGCAGATGCTTTTTTTGAAAGAAATATGCATGCTGTTGCTGATGCATACCTTTTACAGAAGCCAGGTTTTTGGCCTTGCAGCCAAGATAATATTTCATTCTGTACACCCTATAAAGTTCAGGAGTACTCGTGGTACATACTTGTGACATAGTAGCCTTCTGCATTATGCATGTCCCTGTGTGCATCTAGGGAGCAGAGCACTGAGAAGAAGAGGAGCTGTGTCCATGTTTAGTGGTGCATACAAGTTATGATATTAGCAGTGTGTCAGGAGAGGTACAGATTATGATAGGGCTCCACAATTCTGGCATGCTGGAATTTTAGAAGAACTCACTAAGGTACAAAACCAGCCTGTGAAGCTGGTGGAAATACCTGCCTGTGCCTCATTTTGCCTTAAGAATTAGAATCTCTCTGATTAGCATAGAATCAGTCAGGGTTGGATGTCGCCACAAGGATCATCTAGTTCCGACCTCTCTGCCGTGGGCAGGGACACCTCACACTAGATCAGGCTGTCTAGAGCCTCATCCAGCCTGGCCTTAAACACCTCCAGGGATGGGACTTCCATCACCTCCCTGGGCAACCTGTTTCAGGCTCTTGCCACCCTCATGGTGAAGAACATCTTCCTAATATCCATTCTGAATCTACCCATTTCTAGCTTTGTTCCATTTCCCCTAGTCCTATCACTACCTGACATCCTAAAAAGTTCCTCCCTAGCTTTCTTGTAGACCCCCTTAAGATACTGAAGAGAAGTCTTGCCTGCTTAGCTTTTGGTTATAAGATGAACAGGTCCTGAGAAGCTGCGTTTGAATTCTCAAGTGAGGAATGGGACCTTCTTCACACGTGTACACCCAAGACCATTTGTTCTGAGAAATATTTAAAAATATGGGGAAATTACCAGGTATTGCTGAGATTAGTCAGAAAGTACATATTAATGCATTTTTTATTATGAAGGGAAAATCATATTTAAATAAAATATATGGTTTTTAAAAAGTCATATCTGCCTCAGTGATTAAACATATATGCCTTTTCTGATTTCATCAAGGTAGCTCAAGCTCACAGGACTTTTTGAGACTGATGCTAAGCAGAAACATCAAAAATATCTCTCTTTGCCTTTCCTTTCTGTTCTGCTGCCCATTTATCTTCACTTCCTTTTCTCTTTTTTTTTTTATTTCAGACTTACTTTCTGGTTAATACTTGACAAATGGGTTGTGTGGAAAACATGCATCTGAGCAGAAGGGGTGGGTGTGTGGAGAATAGTTTGAATCTATGATGTAGAAAATTTATTACATAGAAAATTCTGTGTTCCTAAATCAGACCTTGAGCCTCTAAGGTTTTGCTTATTGCTAGCATCAGTGTGTAGAAAAGAAGAGAAGATTATAGATACTCACATCTATGTGTTCTTAGTTCAGCTATTCTACCAAACCAAAGCTCTGTGGGCTATGTGTAAGAATATCCTTGCTTACCTGTGTGGCAATCTGATTACTCCCTGAAGCTTAGGCTTTTGTGTCTATTTTTTAGCATGAAGCATCACAACTTATTTTACAAGTCATTAAAATTACCCAGCCCTTTCTAAAGTCTGGATTTAGGTGTTTGTGCTCTTCTGTGGGCAATGTGCGATCTTGGAACACAAGACATCTGTCAGTGAAATGATTTTGCTGGCTATGTAAGCGTTGTAGAGACTTTGAGTGAAGAGTCATGTGGTGTATGGTTACTAGATGGAGTCTCTGGAGAGCCCCTTGCTCTGGGATACAGCTCTAGTGCACTTCTGGAGACATCATTTCGCGTTTCCGAGCTCTGACTCCTAACGCCCCACTTGTAGGTTATGCATCTCTCCATCCTCCACCCATCTCAATGTGAAGTCCTTTTTGTCAGGACTTTTCTGTATTTGTGTTTTCGCTTTAGACAATGATACTTGACTCCTACCTGCAGCAACTGTAGGTTCTTCTGTGTCACCCTTAGCTACTTGCAGCCCCAGCTGAGATTCAGACCGCTGGTTGTTGTGTTGGCGCAGCATAGCAGGTGACACATGAGAGGGCACAACTTTTTGGGTGCGTTTAACAGCTCTGTGTCATGTATGACAAGAAGCATCATGTTTCACTTTGTCATTTGGTTTGCTGCTACTGATGAGTTTTCTTTCCTAATGTGGCATAATATTAATGTTTCTGCCTGACAACTTCCAAGCCTGGGGGTCAGAGCTCATGTTTCACCACACAAGACACCCAGCTATAAATCTTTCTAAGTAATACAGAAGGCAGGATGGGGTCACTGCAGAAGAAGCCATCCAGTCTGAACGAAGTAGCATTGATGCATGGAAGGAAATGTGTAGATTTGGTTGATGTTGGATAGGCAGTACTCCTCAGAAGTTTGGTGTTTCTTTTTGGTTTTTTTTTTTCTTTTAATAGGAAGTTTAAGTGCCTGAAAAATCCCAAGTCTTAATTTCCAGTTTGTTATACAGTTTACTAAGTCATCTTGGTGATTATTTTTAGTGGTCAGCACACTGAAAGCGTGGTATAGGATATTCATGCACATACAATGGCTACTGGTAGCAACGATTTGATTATTGGTAGCTGAAAATAGATGCATGAAAAATCCAAAGGAAAAAAAAAATCTGTATCTGTGGTGCTGGTAAACACTGCAAACCTAATCCCACGCAGTGTCTGTAGATGCAAAACTGTCACAGATTGGATCTGCTCTTTGTGCAGCGCTTTCAGGATTTGAATCACGAATTGATAAGAACATCTGTATTTTCTCACTTCCCTCTACCTGTATTTACACTGCTTCTTATCTTTGCAAGATGGATGTAATATGTACCTGTCCTTAATATCAACTGAGCAGTGCATGGCAGGTTTTGCTACATTAGATGTTTTACAGGATCTCTACAAGACCGTGGGGACCTCGCTCGGCATAAAACCATCAATGTGGTTCTAAATTGACTTTTTGGTTTTCTTCAGATAGTGTGTTTTTGGCCGTATATTCTTCTAGTTAAATGGAAATTGTTGGTTCCTATTGTAGTTGTAATAACAATAAAAACACAACCGTCTTGTCGTGGTGTTACTGCCTTTGTTTCATGGCATATTCTGTATGGGTGGAACACAATGATGAAATGAGCAGAACCACATAGAATCACAGAATAGAATCATAGAATGGTTTAGGTTGGAAGGGACCTCAAAGATCATCCAGTTCCAACCCCCTGCCATAGGCAGGGACACCTCCCACCAGAACAGGTCGCTCAAGATCCTCTTTAGCAGAAGCCACTGTGTTTGATGCCGAAAGTGTCGGGGAGGCTTTCCAAGTTTTGCCCCTTGTGAAGGAAAATTATAGTATTTTGGACTTGTGGCTGAGTGAGTTGGAATTTTTCAGACAAATGGCGACAAAAACTTCCTAGGGCAAAACTGCCTTTTTCTCTCCTGTATGCACACACATTATTGCATTGTAACGCCACATCTTTGTATGATTTTGTCCTCTAATTTCCTGAAAGTGACTGCATGCATAAGTCAGTCTTTCAGGTTCTCCCCAGCAGTGTCACATCTTTCCAAGGAAAATGCCCTGCAATATCAGTTATTCGTTGTTTAGATGACCATCAGTTAGTTGTTGCCTTTTCCTGCTGTATCCAACAAATCCTAGGTAGCTAGCACCTGCAAAAAATCTTTGTTGAAGAGAAATTTATTGACAGGAGGCAGCACAGGACACTTATGAGGCCACATGATGGCAGGAGAGAAGGATGGCCTAAAGGGCAATGCTTGTTTTATAAAAGGAAAATGGGAAAATATGATGGAGGACAAAGATGAGAAAAATAGACTGATTGGAAACAGCTTCAGTTAATTGTTACTGTAATGTGTTTTGGCTTGTGGATAAGGAGAGGTGCTATTCTATCATCTGCAAGTGCAGCTAAGGAAAGTGTGATACTCTAATTTTTGAACAAATCAAACAAGGAAGGTCTGCCAGACTAAAGTACAGGAGAGAATAGTAGACAGCACTCAATAATTCCTGTATGCTTGCTTTGCAGATCTGCTACCTGAGAGCAATATCAGCCAGGCAGCTACTACTACAGCAGAGCAGGTGCTGTGGTTAAAAGGGAATCAAAACAATATCTTTGTTCTAAAACTCTAAAGCACTTTATATCAGTCTCTCTCTTCCCATCATTTCTCACCCCTCTTTTTTTTTTTTTTTTTTTTTTTTTTTTTTTTTTTTTTTAAATGGGAGATGACTGCTTCATCAGGAGCAGGCCCTGAGCTAGGTTGTTGGTAGTTTGGGTCTTGACCCTGTAATCTTCTCCTGTGTGGAATGCCGTATGCCCCAGCAGCATCTCCGAGCAGAACCAGATGGCGAGTCCTAAGCTGGTACATGACAGTGCATTAGATGCAGCTTGGATAACGAAGAGACACAGAGCTCTCGCCTCCTCTTTGGGTTTTTGGTCTCTTGCTGGTTGATCTCTCACTTAGAATATCAATCATAACAGTTCCACGTGTAAACGAGGTATTTGCATGATCTTTTTTTCATAGAGAACACTTAAACTCTTAAAAACCTAGGTATTTATTGCTGTGATCGGTTCCTGGTCTAATGTATTTCTGCAGATGGAATGAGAAAGTTTCATGAAAGCAGTTCCTTTCCCTCTCACCCCATTTGCTCACATTAATTAACATTATGACAATGCCATTTTCTGAGTACACACTTAATAACCTCTGGAGAATAGATTAGTCTAATATTATTTACTTACAGTGATCAGTTTTGATAGGATTTTAAGTGCAAACACTCTTGCTTGTAGTCAACAATTCCTGCTATTCCGAATTTTTGCATCTTCAACTAAAACATCTATTACACAGGCCACCTGTGGTGATAAGTGAATCTTGTCTGTGAAATTATTTTAAACACTCTCAATTCACTAAAAATGTGTATTTATTCTCTGCATCTGTAAGCTGCACGTATCATTCCTCCCTCCCCCATACTTGGTTGCTGTGCAATATCAAATTACTCCTAAGCCATTTGTGTATAAGATGTCTGCTTTAGAGAAAAAAAAAAAGAGGCACATAACTGGAGGTTGCCTTTCTTGCATTTCCTTTTCTCCTTCCTTTATTTTTTTTTCTTTCTTTTTTTTTTTTTTCTTCTTCTTCTTCTTCCCTGCCCCTTTACAGCACTTTACATATGTCAGAGTGCAGGTGGTGATAAACAGCAGGCAGGTGTAGAGCTCCTAAGACATATGCTGTAGGTGGGGTAGTGAGGATCTCACTTAGGACTTAGTCTGAAATGAAGCATGAAAGAGCTCTCGACGGGAGGAAGTAGTCATTAGTGATGTGACCACTGAAAAGAAAAACACCAGAGGCTGCAATGATCTGGGCGAACTGGAGTTCCTTGGGTGTTGATACTGTACATTTGTGCTGGTGAGACAAGGAATTTTTGGCAGAAGGTGCAGTCGGTGATGCTCCTGCTTTTTTGCTCTGTTGGCTCGGGTATATGTGGCATGGCTCTGCTTGCTGTTATCCCCAGATCAGCTCTCTGATATGAATGGGCTCTCTGCTCACCCTGTGTTCTAACCTTCTGGAGCCAGATCTTGTTAGCTGGGCTGCTGAGATGAACGCTTTGCAGCAAGAGCTGTGGTCTGAGCTGAGGATTTTGGGTGGGAAAACGCAGTCATGGCAGGAATAAAGAGGTTAGTTGGGAGTTTCTCTTTGCTTTGTCACTGAGGGCTTGCCACACTCTCCAACTGCTGAAAGTGCTTGATCTGTACATCCCTTCTGGTCTTGCAGCCCTGCCTGTGTTTGCACTGATGGTGGTGAGTGCATGCTGAAAGATGACAATTCCTGTGTGCCAGCAGCTCTTCAGAAGGCCAATGTGTGTGTGGCAGTGGCCTGGCCTGTTACAGTACTGAGTGGAAAAAAAATGGGTTTATAGTTGTTTAATAAAGCAGGAGACAAATGTTGCCCCTGTGCAGAGAGGCTGAATTACATACTTCATGAACCAAATTAGTATCACAATGCTTTGCTTTGTTCAGGAGGTGATATGCATTTATGGGCCCATTTTTCAGCAAGATAAATATGACATACGCCAAGACTTCCCTGAAGTAAATAGTGTAAATAATAAAAGACTCTGCCAAGGAAAGCTGAGAAATGACTTAATCCTCACCTATTTATACTGTAATGCCAAAATGCTACTGACCAAATTGTAGAACAAACTGCCCATTTAATCAGCTCTCCCTGATGTTTCAGAACACGTCTTCATTTGTAATGATATTCAGTGTTCTTCCATTTAGTTCTTAAGCCTTTGACTTTAGCTGTGCATCCAGACTGGGTTATTTTATACTGTTGGAGTACTGCTTTATTTGTAGATGATTTTCTTTTTTCTTTTTTTTTTTTTTTTTTGCTATTAGCTTTTTGGGGTTTAAAATGTGAATTAATTTACCCTTCAAAAGCAATGGCCTTTGATAAAAGGGAGTTGTTGTACCTTATATATTCTTGCCTTATTTTTATTTCTGCTTTGTTAAATCCTTTAGCTCTTTCTCTGGCACCCAGGGCCTGCCAGCCTGGCCAGAAATGATTAAAAGACTCTGTAAACATGTAGGATGGGATTTTCAAAAGCGTTCAATATTGGCCTAACTGGGGACCATTGCCATTGAACAGTGAATGCTGAGTGCTTTTGAAAATCCTACTCTTAAAGTATCAGTGTTTTAACAGAGAACCTCCTTTGACACGGTTGCTCATCACAGGGCACACTCTGCATGTGTGACATCTTTAGTTACTGACAGTCAAGCCTATAACAATGAGATGTGGTCTTTGTTGGAACCCCACTGTGGTTTGCTTTTAAAATAGTCCAATAAGGGGATTGGAAAGCTGAATGTGGGGAACTTTAGATGGCAATTTGGGATTTAGTCGGGAGAAGGGTGATTGCCTTTGGTTTCCAGACGCTAACTTTTGTGGCTTGAGTTAAGCCTTTAGAGGTTGGGTAAAGATGGGCAGCAGAAGGCAGCCAGCTTGTTTTAGGATTGGAGCATGAGCTCTGACCAGAATAGGAATAATTTGCTTCCCAGGAAAGTTGTAATTTAAACTATAGTTGGAAAATCAGGAATACCTTAGGAGACTGCTTACTCTTATGCAGTGGAAATGATCTTATTGTTAAAGAGTTTACCTGATTGAGGAGTTGGGGAATTTATAATCACATCAAAGTATTAATATAACTCACATTGTTCAACGAATCAATTCTTTTCTCAGTGGCATAAAAACACCTCATCATGCACTCACATAGCTCTGGAGGGGCCCAGTGCCAGCTGACAAAGAGAACTCAGTTCATGAAGGGTGATTTAATCATAATATAATGGCTCTCAATCTATGTGTGTGCCAATGAGGACCACACACATGAGCAAGAAAAAAGATGTGCTTGCCCCTAATATCTTGTGGTGTAAATGAACAGAAGTGATATTGGAGGTCAGGGGTGCTATGATGGTATAAATCTGTGTAAGTGCAGAAATGGGTTCGGTCATATATCACAGATAAGAGAAAAAAAATAATCAATCCTTCAATACCCATAACTGTAAAGTATAACTGAATTTGGGAATGGGTTATCTTAAATGGCTTCTATTTCTGGCTTTTGGAAAGCAAGGAAAGGCCTTTGTAATATTAGCATGTGCTGAACTGAGGACTCAATACTGCTGCGAGAGGTATGGTGTTCTCAGCTTGGCATCTGATTTTTGAGATTTTCTCCAGTGAAGAATTATTTGTTTATATATGAACATATTTTATTTTTTTTTTTCCAGAGAGTGAAGCAAATAAAGCTGTACAGTATACCAGCAAAACAGGTAGTCTTAGTAGGTGCTTATGGTATGCAAATTTACCTCTGAATCCTTTTATCTTCTGTTTGTAAACAGGACTGAACATAGTTCTGTGCAAGTGTTTCACAGTAGGTGCCCTCTGACAAGTTAGCAATTTTCCCAGCCTAATGAATAAATGACTGTTCCACCTGGTATAATTCAAGAACTAAGTTTTGTTTGTTGTAGATAACAGGCTTGTGCTGGAGAAATAATGATTTAAATGCAGTCCTTTTGCTGTAAAGCTTGTAATTCCACTCCATTTTCCAGTGCTGGGTTGATGCAGAAGGTTTCCAGTTTGAGTGCAAGGCCAGGTGGAAAGCGCACTGATAAAAAGGGAATTCTCCTGCCCCCTCAGCTTTGTGTTCTCATCTTTTCATAGAAACTTGGAGTCTGGAGAGGGTGATCTTGGAAAAGTGAAGCAATGCAGTATTTAATTTCTCCCATGTCAGAAGGCAGGCTTTGTGTCAGTAGTATGGATGAAGGATGCTCCATGCAGTGACATCTCTGACAGAAGTACAAACTGTGCGTGGTTGTTATACGCTCAACACTCTGTATAACAGCATCATTTCAATCAGCGCTTGTAGCTGCAATTAGATGTTCTTCGTTTATGAAGTACCTGTAGCACCAAGGGTGGTAGGTTCTGTTCCAGTTCTGGACTGAGAAGTAGTAAGTTCTGTAAATGCTACAGATGCATGTGCTCTTAATTGTGTGGCAGGGATTAGGACCTCACAGTAAAGTATGACGTTCCGGTGAATTTTGCATTGATGATGTTTTCACAAATGGTCTGTTAAATGCTTATCAGATGCGGAGTATTTGCACATATTAAAATGTTGCTCTGATGCAGAGTATCGGCCTGTGTTACTGGGAACAAGTCCTGCTCTGTGGACTGTGTTTTGAGGCTGGTGCCTCAGGCTTGACAACAAAATCTGTAGGCTTTAGTTGTTGTTGGCTGGTTACTGCTACACCTGCTTCTCCAGGGATGCTGTGCAGTGAGCAGATCTGTCCCTTGCTGCTGGAAAGGGTCATGTACTGTTACCCTAGGGACATTGCTGCAGATGCTTGCAGAAGGGTGGTTATGGGGAAGTTTGTGGGGCAGAGCAGTTCTCCTAAATCAGAAAGTTGAGCTGCAGAACGTGTACTGTGCCTGCAGTAGATTTGTTCCGTGAATACAGAAGTGACCTGAATTTCAGTGGAATCAGCTAGAACTCAGGGTATGTATAGATTTTTCTGAGATCTTTCCTCAGAAAAAAAAAAAAGGACTCTTTTGTATGCAGTAGTGAAAAAAAAAAAATCTTTATTGCACATACAGATGTACACAGAAATGCTCATTCACACACAGGTTCTTAGAAATACAAGCAAAGATGACTTCTCTGCATTATTGTGCTTCATTCTTCCTCATTGCACCTCTTAGGGAATTTTCATCTCTATTTTATTCAAGAAAAAAATCCAATAAATTAAACAAGCACCCCTGAAAATACAGAGACAGAGACATAAAACATCTGTGCACTGGTTTCCTGGAAATCCAACTGTGATCATCAACATAAAATGCTAATAGGTTTCATAGCCATATTTTGGTCATTCTCTTAATTCTAGGTCCAGATATCCTTGACTCTATTTATAATGAACATTTTTTTTGCTTGTATTTTTTTTTTGTAGTGACACATGCCTCCAATCACAGGAGATGTGTTAGCAGAACTCTGAAGGACACACAATGTCTGTAACATTTCTCAGATAATATTGTCATATACTTGGAGCAGTAGGCCCATTTTGAAACAGTAATTTGGTCCCTAAAGAGCTCTTTAGCCTCTGCCTTGCCTGCCCACCCTGGCCAAGCTGTCGAAGAGAGCAGCCCAAGATAGATGGTCTGGATTTGTGTGGAGTAATTTAAAGCATCCTGCTTCCCCCACTCCCCATGCCCCCCCTCACCCTCACTTCTTTTTCCCCTTTTCTTTTCTGCTTCATTTTCTTTCCTGGTGGAAAATTTACTTGGGAATATACTTTATCTGCAGCATTGCTTGCTTATACAGGCATTGACAGCTCCTTGAGTTCTTTTATTTTGTCTTATTCTTACTAAAACCGTTATTAGAATGCAGATGAACCCTGACCTCAGCCAAGGATTAAGTGAACAGATTCTTTAAGTAATAAATCTAAAGGCATATTACAAGCAAGGAAAAGGGATTTCCCTTGTGTTTTTGGATTTATAAGTGCCAGAGGCTAAACAACTTACAAGGGCTCTAAGATTGCTCCTTTTTTTTCTAACCTGGGACATGTTCTAATATTGTGACATAGCGAAGAATTAAGCTGGCTTACTAAGTAGAAAACATGGGGAGTAATTGAAAATGCATCATACAGACAGGAATGCTCAATGCAACAATGTCCTGTTATAAAGATTACACTGATTTATAGGGGATGTCTTAACTCCTAATCCCAAGGACACAAGATCGCATCGACCATGTATTCTTTCATAAGCAGCAAAATAAAAATGGTGGTTAATAATATATATGCTAGAGATTGAAAATGAGGGAGAGGGGGCTGGGGCAGCACTGACTCTGATGTTAGAAGAATTCACCAGTGCCAGGATTTCTGGGGTTTTTGTTTGTTTGTTTGTTTGGCTTTTTTTCCTGTTAGTCTTGTCAGGCAAGTGCAGCTATTTTGTGTTTGGTAGCTGAGAGAAGTAACCAGGTGGAGCAAGAATGAATTAGGGCTAAATATTGTTTGGTGCAAGCTGTTCTGAAGAGCTCAGAGAGGAAATGGCTAGGGGCGGGGGAGGGAGAGAAAAAAGTCACATGGACCATAGATGTAAAGCAGGGTGTGGAAACAGCTGGAGCCAAGTCACCGTGTCTTGAGAAGAGAAGATGGTGAAAACAGTTATTTTCTTTTGACCGTCCAAAGGGGAAGACTTCAGGGAGAACAATGGTAGTGCTCTGCAGAGCTAACGTCATTGATAGTGACCTCACCCTAGACAAGTTCAAGGACCTCTTCTTCCCCATTAACTGTATTCAAAATAATCATGCATGCTTCTTCCTGATTCATTCATTTTCTCCCAGCTGTTGGTTCCTGCTCTCTGTCTCTGATCAGTGTTTTATCTTCCATGTTTGGTAACACTTCTTCGAAGAGCTGCTGGAAACTGCAGGAACCTTTTCTCTTTAGACTCAATCCTCTTTCCTTCCTGCTTCTTATGCTCCACTCTGGGTGGCTTCATCCATTTCACACTTCCATCTGCTTCAGCTTTGCCAAGAGAACGCAGACCTATTATTTCAATGTGAAATATTTTGCCTGCTATGCCCCTTGTGATTGAGTATCCCAGGTTGCAGAATGCCCACTTTAGGGCAAATTTTCCTCAATCTCTGAGTTAAGTAGTAGGGATTTTGATTCTCAGTTTGGTAGGGGCAACTCATACCTCACTAAGGGAGTAGAAGCGGATGCAGAGCTTTTTGCTGGAATTTGCCAGGAATATTAAGCAGAGGTTTGTGGAAGTGTGTAGAGTCCAGTTAGCTCAACAGGTAATTAAAAAACCTAAAGAGTGCATCATGACTGACAGTGTTGTTTGTGTTTCACTGTCTGTCACTTGAAAAGCTTCAGGTTTCATTTTACACAGCTTCAAGCCATCCACACTGTTTTCCTACTTGTGGCTAGCTTCTCCTGGTACAGGCACTTTCTTCTAGTGCCAAAACCCCTGGCATATCAGGAATGGAGAAAAAATAAAAATCTATGAGCAGTATAATATACATGGAACTTCAATTACAAAGCAGATGACAGAAAAGCTTCTGCGTAACAAGTATTAAAATCCTTGTGATGTTTTTAGTTTTTTCTGTGATTGTTTGGTTGAATTGTTTTGCTTTTCGTTTTGTTTTTTTCTGGTGCACATACCTCTGCCATCTTCCTGCTTTGCCATGTCACATTGAAGCATTGTGTGAGAGGACATTAAAGAGATTAATTTCTGAATGTTGATGTTATGCAGTGAAGGCTATTTGGACAGTTGTGTTGTCTGAAGACTGACTGGAGCAGCCATAGTGCTACATTGAACTTTTATGTGTTTAGGAAGAAATTACAGTTCTTGAAGGTGCAGTGTAAGGAGACACTTGAGTAACAGGAGTTGGTACTCTGTGGTTTAATGCCTGCCAAAAGGTATGGGGAAGGTACTGTGGGTTTTGTCCCCATCTTGTGGCTGTCCAGATGAGGTATTTGTAAATCCTTTCTGAGTCAAGCAATGCCAGGTCCCACTGTTATCTCTGAAAAGCCTGTCCCCAAGCCCTGCTGTCAGCTGAAGAAGAATTAGCTGTGCATGCTCTTCTGTAATCAATACACTAAGCATAAAAATGGGCAATAGAAATGAGCAAGAGAATTAAAAAAAAAAATTGTAAGGAAGCCTGAAGGCTTCAAAGTGGCAGCTAAAACTGCAGAATGAACTAGAGGGAAGCTTTGAAATACTATAAGCATAGTTGATGAAGGAATTTTCTACTTCTAAAACTCCTTAGAGCCACCAAATCCCTCCCCCAGTCTGAAATACTTTGCATGCAAAAGAAGAAACTTTAAGGAGAAAGCAGCATCCTCTAATACATGACAAGAAATTTCTTGATAGAAGACCAAGAGGTTGCCATAAAGCATTGGAAGGTTTCTTTGTCTCTCATAGAAGAAAATCCTGAAGGGATGTCATTGACTGATATGCTTTTACTATACATAGAGTAATAAGAAATAAGAAGGACTTTTACAGGTCATGGAAACAGTAGGTGAAGCTTTGGACAATTCAGATTTTGTCCCTGAAGCCTGAAAGGTGAAAATGCTGTGAAGTTGCTCATTTATCACAATCCAGAAAAAGGAGCTCTGTGTGACTGTACCCTGCAAGCTCTGCAATCAGCATCAGGGAAATGCTCACAACAGTATTCACAGGGAAAAATGGAAAGCTAAGTTGGAGCCTGGAGAAAGAAGGGAAAGGGATGTATCAGGGCACAACAATGAACCTTAATACAGGGCTCTGGAGTGGGCCAAAGAGCTGTAACTCAAACCTAGTAGGTGGATGATCATCCCAGTGCCAAATTTATACTTAGACAAATGTAATCTCTCTTTTGTGGTGTTTGGAAGAGATTGGTGACATCTAGACACAAGCTGGGTAGCATCTCTGTGGACGTTGTCTCTCCACCTAATGAACTGTAGACTGTGCAGGTAGTTCATCCCCTTGCCTGTCCTGAAATGAAAGCTATTAGCTAGAAGGTAATGAACAGATTTGAGCCTCTGTATGGAGAGATCCAACAAAATGGTCAAGAATATGTACATAAAGTAGCTATTAAGCGTAGAGATTACCCAAACACTTTGTGTTTATGAAGTGAACTTCAGTTAGCTTCTTGTGCAAGACAGTAATCTACAAGTTGTGCACAGGATAGCTATTGACAACACGGTCAAGAACAAATAGCTAAACATTTTTCTCAGGAGTGGTTCAAGACAGTGGAGTAAGTCATGGTAACTCTCAGACCTCTGGGTCTTCATTCATGATGCAAAACTGGGAGAAGGTGCAAGGCTGTCAGGATGGTGGGGATAAAAGGGACAAAATTCAAATAGCACAGGCAAATAAAGGAGTATTGCTTACTATATTACAAGAGGGAAATGGAAAGTAACTAAGATTAATAAAATCCCTTCCTTCATAAACTCTGGACTCCAGGGGCCATCAAACCACGTGTTATGGCTGCTCCCTCCCTCAAGGTGCTCAAGGTCAGGTTGGATGAGGCCTTGGGCAACCTGTTCTAGTGGGAGGTGTCCCTGCCTATGGTGGGGGATTGGAACTGGATGAGCTTTGAGGTCCCTTCCAATCTAAACCGTTCTATGATTTTACAAGAACTCATTTTCTGCACATCTACCCTTCACTTGGTTGGCAATTTTGCAATGGCCATAATGTATCTTTTAAAAAATACTCTACTAGTGTGTTTTTATTTGGTAGATGTCCAGCAGCTTGCATCACATTTGAGAAAAAGAGGGATCACATTTTAAGAAAACCATTTGTTTTGTTCTCCTGATGAAATCTTACATAAACAATTTTAAAAATATGGTGTAAAAAAAACCAGTTTATGTGAACAAAACATTGACCAATATGATTCCTCCAGCTTCTGCATTTTCACTTCCCAGCATCCTAATCAGAACACAAACAAGTGAAGGAAACAGGCATCTTGGGGAGGGGAGGAGGGAGGGGAGTAGGACAGCAGGCAGGAAGAGGGATATTCAGGATTGTGGAATGATTCATATACAAGAAGAGATTGTACAGACCAGAAATCTTTAGGGTGGAAATAAAAAAAATTAAAAAAAAAAAAAAAGATGAGTGAAAGAAGATATGATCAAGACTATGAAATTATCAAAGGGAATATGGAATGAGTATTCACAATTCCCAATACAAGGAGTAGAAATTTCCCTATTCAATGATCAGATAGCAGGTTAACACAAACAGAGGAAGTACTTTTTCACACAATGCATAATTAAATTGTGGAACTCATTGCAACAGGATGTTGTGGAGGTCAAAACTGTAAATGAGTTCAAAGAGAGACAAGTTCAAGGAGGATAGATCTGACAAAGCCTGTTAAATATGAGGGCTCAGATACAATCTCTGGGCTCAGAGAGCCCTGAAACTTTGATTGCTGGAAGCTGTGAGAGTGTGGTCGGATACACTTTCCATGTTCCTATTTTCTCCTTTCACATAGCCAGTGCTGGCCACTTTGGAGACAGATACTTGGCTCAGTGTCTGCCATTGTGGAAGATATTATGTTCATAGATATTATAGTTTGGAAGACTAAGAAAAGGCCTTCTTTTGTAAGGAGTTTGTTCCAAATCTGAAACCCTCTTTGTCTCCTTGGGACCTTGCATCTGTCAGGTTGGGAATGTGACAACCCAAGGTGCTTCCGCACTAGCACCTTCCAGAATAACGACATTGAATATGAAATCAGAAGATGTTTAAATACAGAAATGCTAGTTCCAGTCTTGTGTGAAGGTGAATAAGGTGAATAAACTTCACTTTGCAGTTTATATGTTTTCTGGTGTTTGCAACACCACGTGTAATCCAGAAATCAACCTCCTTTGAAAATGTTGTGATGAAATCCTTTCAAAAATCACATGGAAACAGAGGTAAAATGGTCCTTACTGTGAGAATTTCAATAATGCCAGTCAGTGCTAGAAGCAGTAATTTGGGTGTGTGTCGGAGACCAAATGGGGAGCCAAGGCAGGCTCAAATTACTCATTCCTAAATCAGCTAATGAAAACTGTTCAGTATCAGTGAACTGTTCCCTGGAGGAGATCGGCCCTGAAATGCACAGTATGCCAACTGGGATTGAATGGGGGTACATAAACAAAGAGCTGTATGGATAGATATGTTGTTATTACTGATTTGTGAGGAAGCATATAATGGCTTTGGTGAAAATCAGGACACTAAATAGCATTTTCTATACACAGTAGAAACCAGTCACTGTTCTCAGACATCCTCACTGTATGTAAGGAATCAAAGACAGACAACAGTGGGGAAGAAGAGAACTGAGAGGCACAACTGGATAAAGTGATTAGCCCAAACTCACACAATAGATCAGTGGCAAAGCCAAAAAACAAGCCCAGGGTTTCTGGGGCACAGCTGATGGGATCATATGCTGCACAAATCCATTACAGAGAGATGTAGTAGCTTTGTGGTCTGAGCTGTAAGTTTAATGTTCATCCACACCAAAAATATAATGTATGGAGAGCTGAGTGTATTTTAAGAGTCGTTCCTTTATTCTTACAGCAACTGGAAAGGACGGCAACCCGCCCTGAAATAGTAACTATCAATATATGATGCCTTTTGCAGCTCTCCTTCCTTATCAAATAAATAATTTGTAAGGTTTTGATGACAAAAGGATGTATCCTCTGCTCAGCTATCACCTGCCAGCACTACTCTGTGCAATCTGATTTAGAGATTTAAGCATAGAAATTGTCCTTTCTGCTGTTTCCCCTGGAAACAGGGTGCCCAGCGGAGAGGTTAATCATTTGGGTTTGCAATTCATAGTTGGCAAAACCCAAAATAATTCCCTGTCTTTTCAGTTTAAAAGCATGCTGCTAAACTTTAAACTTTGAAAGGCAGTGTTGTGGTTTGGTCCCTGACACTGTTTAGAAGTAATTCTCGTGGATAGTATATGCCCAGAAGAGCACATTCAATATAGTGAAGCACCCTTTGCTTTGCTGTGGTACAGTTATATATGGGAAAGAGAAAAAGTAATCCTTTTTGTGTGGTGTGTTCTGTATAGCACTAGCTGTGCCTCAACATACCAACTTCCCAGTATAATGAATATATCCCAGAATAAGCTAATTAATTTTGGGTAGAGAGTGGGTTGGGAGCTGAAGCATCTTGGTCCAGAAACAGGCCTTGGGCGCATGAAACCCTGAAGGAGAGAAGTACTGAATAACTCAGTGCCCCTACACTGTGAGCTGATGTCAACATTTTGTTTGTAGTGTGGGTAGGTACAGCACAGTCCTGTTTGCAGGGGCATGGGAAGTCAGGATGATGCAGCGTCACACTGCACCCACCCAACTCCTTGTGGGGCTCTGATCAGAAAGTGTTCTCTGTGCAGCTCAAATGAGAAGAGGGGTAAAAAGGGAGCAAGGGAAGGAGATGGGAAGCCAGGGAGGAAACCATGAAGTGGTGAGAGACAGAGTAGTAAAGTCATTCATTGCACAGAGTCAGTGGATCTCAGAGTGCTAGAATACCTGCTAACTATATAAGATACTGCTGAAGGCCAGACTGTTGTAGCAGGTGAATTGCATGTTCTCCACTGACAACAACCACCTATACCCTGCACACCATGCAGAGTGAATCCTTCAAGTCTAAGGCTGGTAACTGTGCTTTATCTCTCTGCTTTTCAATCAACCTATTTCAGTGTATGTTATACGTGATATGCAAGGGCATGTACTTGCAGTATTCAGGCGTGAGGGTGAAGTCACAGCAGTCACAGCTTTAGTTTGACTGCATTATGCTTTGGCTGTGTGAGGTGAAGCAAAGTCAGTTGAAGTACTGGGTGCTACATGTTATGTTTCCAGCTAGTTGAAAAAAACCCAAGTCTTTAAAAAAATAAATTAAAGAAAAATCTTTAAAACAATGATGAATGCAGAGGGTTTAAAAAACAAACAAAAACAAACAAAAACAACTGACCAAAAAACCCCAAACAAACAAAAACCCCCAAAAACCAACCAACCAACAAAAAAAACCCCAAAAAACCCAAAACCCCCAAAACCAACAACCACAACAAAAAAAGGCAAATCTTTCCTCTTACATCTTGACCAATGAGGTCAAAACCCAGTAGGCTGAACTGGAGACATTATAATTTCCATTATTAGGCATCTGAGGGAGCCATGAGTACAAGCACATCTTCCTGGGCTTTCAGTAGTGTTCAAATATATTGTAATGTTTCCTGCAGGAAAATAGGGGTAATTGCTGTCACTGTACTCTGGGGGCTAACATTCTCAAAAGATATAACTAGTCAGTGCAGAAGGGTTGTACCTGAAATGAATTTGACCCATAATGTATTGCAAAAATACTATATGCATCTTGGGATCTCGGCACTCTGCATGCTTTGGAGGTGGGTCAATTAAAAGGCAATAATTTAGAGTCTTCAGGAAAGTCTTTGGGAATAGGGAAATCTGAATGTGGTAATGAAAATCCGTAAGGGTATTTCCACCGCCCGTATGTATATTTGTGCCTTTGTGTCTCCAGTCTTTGTGTAGGTAAAAATACTTACATCCCACGCGTGAGAGAAGTCTGACAGTTAGATATAAATATCCACATAAACAGTGTGTGCACAAGCACAGGCAGGGGCATGCAGAATTTACACGTGCACACGTGCACACAGACGCTCACCCTGCCCCCCCCCACCTCCGTGTTAATGAGCTTTTCCTCTGGAGAGGACAAGTCGAAAGGAGCCAGTCCTTCCAGCCAAAAAAATCAATTGCTTCTTCATGAATTATTGAGATGTTTGCCATCAGTTTCTTTAAAGGAAGAGAAAAAAAAAAAAAAAAGGAGGCATTGTTCGATGTTTCTTCCCCAAGCACATTCTTTGCTTTTACCTTGTGATATCATGGCACAGAGACACCAGTTCTTACGTAGGAAAGTTTTTGTTTGTGTAATGCCTCTTCTACTGCAGTATTTGAATATCTTTTTTTTTCTCCTCTCCAGTATTATCTGTATTTGTGCACACACACACTTTTCACATGCAGCACAAACACTCCTCCCACAGCCTAGCTGGGGAAGGGATGCTGCAAGTGAGAATGACAACAACAAAAAAAGTAAAATAGTAATTTCATATCACAAGCACTAATATTTCCTCGGCTGCCAAGTGCAGTATTGATGTACTGACACTCAGAAACTGAATCAAGGCTCTTACACTGAACGGCAAGACACCACTAAATGAACACTTTTGCCTCTTGTGTAAATAGATTAATGATGTTAAGTGAAAGCCAAGCCTGCTGAAATGTTAGCTTCCTTATGGTGCTTTGAATTTCCCTTATTTTTGATAAATGAAGCAATCTGGCAATAAAGTCCTTGCACAGTAGGTTAATAATGTCATAGCTGTACTGTGAAATAGTAATGTTTGTACTATCTCTTTGCAAACAACAATCCTTTGAAGCCTGATGAATTTGTTTTCAACCAACTTGTCTGTTCACTGATACACTTTGAAAACACAGCTCAGAGGATATTTAAAACCGGGGAGACAATAAGCAAAGGAAGAGCGACAGTGGTTTAAAAAGGCAGAAGTCGGCTGAATACTCCTTTTTCACTTCACTTTCTTCTCTGTGTCTTTGTAAGTGCTTTAAGAAAGGTTTCCTTGCTACTTTTTCTAGTCATGGACTGCTACCCGGTTGGCTGCAGCATTCAGTTATCACTTACATAAGTAGCTTTTCTCCTCCATCACTTGTGAAGAGAGCTGGAAAAGCTGTGGCTGAATGTAATCGGAAACTTTGCTTGCTAAATCAGGTTTTGAAATTAAGCTGTCTTTGGAGGGTGGCTTTCTCATGGTGGTGCTGGTTTTTTGTTCTTGTATTCTGGAAAGGAGTTCTTATTTGTATTTATATGTAGTTTATCATATTTATATATCAACAGGAGTATCTGGACACAGTGAGCTAATTTCCCAGCAGGAGTTCTTGTTGCAGCTTTACAAGAAACTTCACATGTGGACACACTGGCTTTGTATACTTGCTAATAGGGAGACTTAGGAGGTAAAAAGAAACTGCAGAGGCTGTGAGAACAAGCGGTTCTCACACAGACAAGTGAAATGGGGAATGAGCTGTGCAGGCAGCAGCAGATCCTCTGCCTGGAGAATATTTGTCAATGTTCATATTCAGTGAGGAGCTCTCAGCACTACCCTCTGCAAACAGGGGTGTCAGAAGCAGTACTCAAAACCTCTATCACCTGCCCTTGCGGAAATGTAACACTTCTCACTGCACAGAAACGCAGACCATAGTGGCCAGACAGCCACTTCCCTTTTAAGAGAGACAGACTGCTAGCAGAGAGGGGATCATAGAAAAGAAATGGGGCAGTTGTGGAGCAGGACAGTGACATCCTTTCTTAAACATCTTAGGCTTGGGTGTCTTCTGCTTACAGACTTTTTCTCATTCTCTCTTCTATCTCCTGAAAGATGAGACTGCTGATGACTCGTATGACAAAAGGTGATCCCCAAACAAGGAGTAGAAACAGCACCCCACAGGCCAAATTCAGCACTGAACATTCACTGCACCTCTCAGCAAAGACAGGCAGACCTCTAAGGGTGGTCCGTTTGCACACAAAAAGACCTACTTGATTGCAGCAAATAATTCTGTTGTCTCCAGCACTCCTAAGTGCATCTGGATGAGAGCAGCAGTGGATTTGGTGCTGTAAGAGGCATAATGGACTGGCAGCAATTGGGAGGGGAAAGAAATCGTGAAAAACCAAAGTCTCTCATCAAATGGTTAGCAAAGGGCCAATTGTTCTATTTACAAGAGCTCTCCTGCCTGGAGGAGAGGCAAAAAAAAAAAAAAAAGTATCAAGACAAGCATTTCCTCCCTGTAATGATAAGGAGCTGTTGCCTGCAGCGTTCAGACTACACGGTTTCACAGATGTTTTTAAAAAACCCCAGCAACAGCCTCTCTCTACCTTAACTATAGCAGCAGCACAATTGTCTGTCAGTCTTTGTACAAAGCAGAGTGGAAATATTGCCCTCCTGTTTCTTTAAGTCCCAGGGACTTAGTAAAATTAACACTAAATGTTTTAAAAGAAACCCTATCAAAAATCACTGATGATTTCAAGTTATTATTGAGCATGGGTGTCTGAGTAGCTTGGGGCAGTGCACATAAACTTGACAAACAGGGTACTTCAGTGCTGCCTGCCCAGATCCACATAATAGGGCAATGAAACTTTTATTCATTCAAAGAAAGGTTGGGTTTGATTGGCAGGTCAGCCTGCCTGAACACCAGTCTCTTTTCCCTAACACTTCGCTGCTATCAATTACAGTTTTGAATGTGAATTGTTTCTAATGTAAAATAATGCCAACCTCTGCCTCTAACCTCAGGCCAGAAAGCTCTCTTGTGTTTTGTTTTGTTTTGGGGGTTTTTTTTGTTTTTTTTTTTTTTTATTCATATTCACTGACTGCCTGAGGACTCTGTTTCTGCTTTGTATTTTCTCAGTCTCTCACCAAAGTGCTGCCATCAGAAGCTGGATTCACGTACGGCACATTATTTTTTGTTATATTAATGATATCATTGGCGAGCAAAATTAAATAGAGTGGCATTACACATGCATCCTCAGCCTCCTTGGTTGCCACAGTAGTAGCTTGTTTTTGTAAACATGCAGGTTCAGAGCATAATTCATAATAAAGTTATAATCCATTACAGGCTAGCATGACTCTGAAATGGTTCGATTTTTTTCTGCCAGTTGACTTAAATCTGTTTGCCCAACTTGCCCGATTGAGGAGAGCTTGGATCGTATTTAAATCAGGTGATTTGGTTCAGCTGCCATCTGTTGGCCAGTTCATTATGATGATGCTGCAGTTACAGTAGTTACCTGCCTACGTTTATTTCAGTAAAACAGAAACTACATTTAGTAAATAGGGGGGTTGTTGCGTAATGCCCCTTACCCCAGGGAACGGGTTTTATGTTTTATGCACGTATAACTTTCAACACAAAATCACCTTTCTGTGCTGGGTGACCATTTATGCTGCAAGATGCATTTCCTGCTGCTTTGTGACAGTCCTCAAAAATTGGTTACTTCGATTTATTAGTAAATGTTACCTGCACTGCATTTTTGAATGGGCTCACAGTGTGTGACACGTGGGTTTTGGACCCTCTGAACAGCTGGGTCTGTGTAGAGCCTTGTTTTGTACTATCAGATGTGGTGGTTCTTTTGTTTTTTCTTCTGCTCCTCCATGTGATCCTTGTGCCTTTAGCAAGGACTTAGCTGTGTCCGTTTATCACATTTCACAAAAGTTTCTATTCCAATTGAATTTCCATCTCACTATTGTTTCCCTGACTTTCATCGGCGTTTTCCCTCTCTCGTGTTTGTGGCTTGCCTCTCCTGCTCCATTGTGGAATCCATGTAACACTCTGTGCTCTCTGCCTCCAGTGGCATCACTCCAGGCTTTCTCCCATCACATCCATTAATATCTTGATAAGGATATAGAGGAAAGACCTACCTTTGCTCTTTCATCTCTCTTGAGACAGCCACTCTGCAGAGTAACCTAGAAACAACTCATCAGTTTTGGATGCAATTGCTTACAAAATACTGATTTCAGGGTCGACCAGCATTTTCAATAGTAGCTTTTTTTTTTTTTTAGCAGCTACATTCAAACGTGCCTTTAAGATATATTTATTTTTATGATGTGATATTTTATTTGCAGTTTGTGCTGGAAAAAGGGTATCTTACTTTAGAAAAAACAAATGGGTGAAAATGTTATGTGATACTTTGTATGACATAGCTGGAGACAGTTTTGTGTTTTCCTTCTGGGCTCTTTCCTGCTCTCTGAGATTTCTCCATTAGCTCCAAGGATAGGGTGGTCTGAGAGCTTGAAACAGGAAAACCTGAACTCTAGTTTTTTTTTCCTGTTATCAGGTTTCACTTCACCATGGTATACATCACAGTGGCCAGCAGGATGCCTGAGGAAATGATAGATTTCCCACCATCTTGCATACTCATATCATGCCTTACCTAGGGTGATTTTGATATTCCAGGTACAGTTTCTAAGTTTTCCCAGCATGTTTTTTTTAATTTTGTTTCCAGATGAAAATGAATTTTAAAATTGGAGACCTCCAATACAAAAGAAAAATCAGAATTTTGAGCAGTTTGGCAGTCAGGAAAACTTGTAGCCTATGAGCATATTCCCGTCTGACTGGTAATTTTTATACCCACTTTGCAGTTTGGGCAGGAGAGGTGAAGTGGCACCATGGTCCAGTTTCTGTGTTACACCCATTTTAAAGCAGAGTAACTCCATAATTTGCATAGGGGATTCCTGATTTACAAGCTCAGGCTAACAGACCACTTTCAGAGCAAATTATGTAGTGCCGCTGCAAATAAATGTGTGCTTCTCTCTGCTCCTCAGTAACGGCCTTGTGAGGCTCAGACCTTTTGAATTCCAAGTTTTGAAGCGTGTGGAAAGGAAGCTATGAGAGATGCTACCTACTCCAACTTGTCCTCCACTTTCTAAACAAACAGGGCACAAACACATTGTAAATAAAGATGACTTCAGACACAGCTCTTTTCATGGGTGAATGAGTTACATTGGGCGTTTTACTGGCAAGCAAAACATTACTCAGATTCCACATTTGAATACTTGATGTGTTAGCATTGCTGGATACTTTCGTTCTTGTGTATTGATTTAAAGTCTCTACTGCAAACAAGCAGCTAGCTGACTGGAAGGCAGCGTTTGTGGGAGATGCTGATGCACAGGTAGCAGCTGACAGAGCCCAGGTTTGCTCCAGTTGGGCGCTGCAGCGGCAAGGTTGTGTTTTCTCCTGCATGGAGAGTGTTTATGAACCATCTCACTCTGCCTAACAGTCACCAGAAACCACTATTCCTGCTGCAGGCAATGGCAGTTTGGCAATGCCTCTGCTCTCATGGATATAATAAAGCATTGGCATTATACAGCATTATGAGAAAGATCATGTTTACCTTCACTGAAGGATGAAGTGATTAAAGTCATAGTTCAAGAAAGCAAATGAGCACTTAATGTAAATCCATCATTGTTCTGCACTTACTGAAGCATGGGTTAAACTTTGCCTTTAATGAGACTGGACCACATGTTTGAAGGTCTAGATATCTTTAAGATTGCCTGATACCATGAAGACTCTTTAGCTGGGCTCCATGCACAGTATGAATAAAAACAGTTTTAATATCAGATGAGGTCCTGCTAACGAAGTCTTTTGGCAGATCAATCTTTGGACTTTTGTTTTCACGAAGTCTGTTGCAATTTGTATTGCATACTCCTTTTCTTTTGGAAAGAACACACAAAGTATTGAATAATTTAGCTTCTAATTTTATGAGGCACCAGTGTTTTTTGAATAGTCAGCAGAATCCTTCCTCGGTTGTTTGGAAGCTTAAGGGGTTTAGAAAGTCCTTCCTTAGAGATAAATAAGCTGTCAATTCATGATGAAGAAAAATCAAACTTGGACTGTTGATTTTGGCTGTGATATTTGCAGAAGTATGAGAGAAATTTTTGCAGTTGTGGAGCACTCCATGTGTTAGCATTTAGCTTTCCAATGCCACATTGTGCCTGTGATAGCGTTTCTGAAAGGTAAACAGAAATGTCAAAATAATGAAACTGAAAGATTAAGCATTGAGATTTCTTTTTTTTTTTTTTAGTTAGAAATAAAATCTATATTGCATATTAATAGAAAGCTGGATCAAGTTCCAAAAGTTGCTTATTAAACCAGTTGCCTGGTAGTTTTCCCCCCTGCCTTTTTTCTGAAGGCCTTTTTTCAGACAGCACCAGATTTAGATTGTGAAATGTCTAAACAGAGGTTCTAAACAGAAACCTGGGAGGTATAGAAAGTATGCCAAGAGCAAATTAGTTTACTTAGTTCATGACTTTAATACACCCTTGCAATTAGCAGAGTATTTCCTTTGGACTTGTGGTCTCAAGGTATGTGTTTCTGTTCATGGAATTTTATTTTTTTTTATTCACCGCCTTTAAAAGAGAAAAACCAAACTTCTCAGTTCTGCTTTGCTGCATCCATATGTACCAGGAGTTTGGTCATGTGCATGCTACAGTTTGACTCAATAATTCAGCATCTCTAAATGCTTGGGCAGGTGAGAGGAAAGAGCCTGAGTTAGGAGCTGATTGCAAACAAAGCAGAATTAGTCCATGAAATTCACTCAAAACATCTCCTTCGATACACGAGTCTGTCATGGGTGTACACATGGATGTGTTGTTTTCCAGGGTCTTCTGCTGGGGAAAAAAAGTATCTATTTGCTCAGTGAGGTGTTATAATCATGGCAATAAACTTTGCCAAAGGCACTGATCCCTGCAGAGGTTGCATCTTCACCTACAGATAACCTAAAGCATTCCAGCTTCCAGATGCTTTGTGCCTCTGCAATCTCCCCACTTCCTTGAATTAGCTTCATTTTCTTCTCAGTGCCAAACCTTCTAGAAACAGCTTCCACTCAAGCTGCATCTTCCAGAGCTGCCCATATGCTTGTCCCTTACCTCCCTGGAAAACAACTGCAATCCACCTAGTAGCTGCCAAATTGGCACCCACAATTGCAGTATCTTGACCCAACATGACACAGCCCCTTTCCCTCAGATACCAATCCTGTCCACAAACCCCCCACAATGGCAGCTTGACCCTGGCTGACACAATTGCCCCTTGTGTCTGCCAAACCCACAAAATTATAGGGGTTGTGCAGGAAAAGGCAGTGAGATGGGTGAGTTTGTGTTCTCTGTGCTGTCTGTGACACTGTGACCCTATTCATGGGCACATCCTTGCAGGAGGATTCAGCAGCCTGTCTGCAGTGCATCGTTTTAAATTGTAGCCTTAAAAGAGCCTTTTTTTAGATGCAAATGAAAGACCCAATTAAAGTTTTTGGGGTTTTGTTTGTGTTTTGTTTTTTTTTTTAAAGGGAAAAAAATGTATTAAGATTAGTAAGCAAAATCTGATGCTGCCCCCTTAGCCCCATCATTTCTCTGGTTTTAGTCTTCACTTTTGTTTCTCAAGCATGTTTGTAGACTGCCATGCCCCCAAACCCAGGCTCGTCAGTTATATTTGCACATGTGAAATCTTCCAGCTATCAAAGACCTGTTTATATTTGGCATAGAAGAGTTATCTGACGGTCACTCAGCTTCCAGCTTGGTTTCTTTTAATAGCTGGTGGTGTTTTAACTGTGTATTTTATTTCTACCAGTCAGAGAATGGGGAGAAGTTATACATCCTCATTTCAAAGAGCTGATCTGTGGACTTTATCGGGTGGTGTTTATAACACATGCCCTCTAAAATTTGAATTCAGATCAATAAATGTATGTGTGTTTACCGCTAGTATAAATCTAACTGTGGCGTGCATGTGGCATGTGGCGTCTGTGTCTATGTGCATGGCACACATGGCACATGTTGGTGTGTGTGCTGGTTTGAACTAATTGGGGGATTTGAATGAGAAATTAGGCTATAGGCTGAGAGAGGAAAACTCACTGATGATGCTACTTCACTCATAGCTTTACTGAGAAAGAAAAAAAATTGTTTTAAGAGTTGTAACCCAAATATAGATAAGTCAGACTGCTTTAGGCTGCTTTGGGCTGTGGCTGCTCTTGCATGGCTCTTTCTCCTTGCCTTTTTGTAGCTGAATCTGAATAATTCCACTAACTTCTTTCCTATTGCTAACTCCTCTGGCCGATCTACGTGTGCTTATCTGCTGCATGAAACAGATGGTGAGATAAGACTGGGGAAGGGGGGAAGGTGGTAGGGGTGGTTAGAGACCCCTTTTAGGGATTTTGATCTCTGGGAGGGCTGTGGTGTTTCCGTATTACCTTTTTGCTGTATATATCTGCAAATATCTGTTATACATGGTAAATATCTGCTTGAATATTGTGCAAGGCTGTAAATATAAAGCTTCATTTATTAACTTCCAGCCGACTGACTCCTAGCCTGGGTTATTTCAAAGTGTAGGAGGGGCAGCTAACTGCTAAACCACCACAGTGTGTCATTGGTTTGCTCCTGTGCTACTGAGTGCCCTGGCTTGGGAGGGGGATTTGAAGCGCCCTGCTCCCAGTTGTGTTTCACTGCAGGCCTGCTGGCTGTGTGCTGGGGCAGGGTGCAGTAGTGCTGTGCTCCTTACAAGGAGGTTTTCTCTGGGCTTACTAATACAGGGAAATTTACTGGCATAATTATGCCAGTATAATTATGCTGGAGTAGTTATACTGCTGTAACTCCCATGTGAATGCTCTTGTGCTGCAATAATAGTGCCCATATGGGGAGTTATACCAGTATATCTCTACTGGTAAATATCTCTATGTAGGCAAATCTTTCTTTAGGTGCAGATTTTGCAGACCAAGGTACTGCTCAGCCCTTGCAGGTCCTTATTTTATACATCATAATTTGCTTTTGGCAACTGCTTTTTGAGCATAGAAAAAAGTTGTTCAGAATTCCAACCAGTCATTGGAAAGAAAAAAAAAACCAAAACCCACACTTTCTCTCACCAATACAACATAGTTTCTTTTTTTCTTGCAGTCACTTTATTTATATATTTTTAATATTAAAAAATACAAATGTAACTTCTGACTTACGTGCTCAAGAAATTTCTTTTTAGATGTACTAAGGGTCAGATATAAGCCATGTCTGGGAGCAATACTTGGCCAACAGCTGTGTGAGTGTGTGTATGTGTGTGTGTTCATCTATCCATGATTCATTCTGAGGGCTGTTTTAGCCTTCATAAAATATTCATGCTGGTTGTGCATGGTTCTATAATTGCCATCTCAGGCCTTGAATTATTTATAGGTTGTACTGTTCACATAGTCTCATTTACTGATAGAACAGATAACACTATACAAGAGGATCCCAAACACTCTAATGCCTGTTACTTTGCATTAAGTAGTGGAATTATATTACTGTAGGTGTAAAATGCTGGCCTTTTTCTCCTCTCGCTTTAATATATCATTTTTGTATTTATAATATGCTAATTGTTGAGATGCTGTTAAGCCTCATAATTCCTGCCGAGTTTTGCAGAAATCAAGATGTGGTTGAAATGATTTNTCAGTTTGTGTATCTTAACTGCTAACAAACATTCACAAGTCCAGCTAATGCAGACACTCACCAAGTGCATTTTCAAGTTCATTGTACTCAATTAAACACTGACTATGAATTCATCACGAAAAGTGATCTTATTTCCAGCAGAGTTCCTATTCATCTTTTCTGTGGTTAATTCTGTCAGCTTTTCTGACCTACTTTTGACTTTTTTTTCCCCTTTTTTTTCTTTCTTTTTTTT
>VWZI01022076.1:270824-282577 GCA_013396835.1 Psilopogon haemacephalus
TTTTTTTTTTTTTTTTTTTTTTTTTTTTTAACTGAATATGAGATATTGCATCAGTTCAACGTTTCCCTCACCTGCTCAGTGTTTGGGTTATCTTCTTTCTGAGCTAAATGCTAGTTCTACTTGGATATTCAGATGAAGTAGACTTATTTTTATTTTCAAATCCTTCTGCTTTTCTAATTAAAATAAATAATTCCTGGGGTAAAAATTCAGTCCTTATCAGAGACAGGTATGCTGGAATACCTTTCCTTCCTTTCCCAAAAACTTTTATATTGCCTTGTGATGTCACTTGCTTTCCTCTTCAATGAAAAGAGAATATTGCCATTTCCTCAACTGGCATGGCCACAGAGGCTGAGTATATAAGAATATAAGTTGTCTCTCTGCTGTAGTAGGAACACACAGAAAAGGAAGGCTGCTGTTGTGGCACTGAAATAGCAAAGCACACCTCGCCAGGGTTTTGTAGAGATGCTACTTCATGCAGGTGGGCAGCAAGGAGAGCTGGTTAAAGCCCTTCATTTCAGTGCAGCTCGTTTTATTGCTCACACAGAGATTAGGGAAGATATTCCTTCGGATGAGTTTTAGCTTGACTTCCCTTCAGGGAGCCAGTTCCCAAACATCAGCACCAGCCTTTGCTCCAGCTGACAGCCTCGGGCTGCTCTTGTTCTCCTGGGCCACTTCGGTATTCCCCTGCAGTGATTTTGCTAGCATAGCTCAGCTGAGGAGATCCTCACTATGAGATTCAGGCGTGTGCTTCTGCCTCTGGTGGCAGTGGGACTGAGTCTTTTATTGACAGTACTTCTTGGCTCTCCAGAGATGTGAGTGATCTCTGGTGTTTCACAAGGGAGGAGCTGGAGAGATAGTTGCAAGGAGAAAAAGGTGCCTCGGCAGTGATTACAGATGCAGCATCCCTGCTCAGGGTAAGTCTGAGAGCAGCAGGTAGCAGGAGAGGTGGAGATTTAAAATGTACCTCTCTCAAAGCCAAGTGTGGAACTGCTAGAAAAAAAACACAAAAAACAAAACAAAACCACCCCAGAGCAAAAAAGAAATGTTTCTGCAAAACAAACTATTTTGGTGAACAATAAATTCTTGGGGAAATATGCCTCTGCCTTAGCCCTTATTTTTCTTGATAATAAATCATTATAAAATAAACCTTGTGACATTCACCGTTCTATACAATAGGCTGAATTGAAAAGAGATGTGTTCTTTTCTGTACCATTTTGTGAGTCCTGTGGGTCCCTCCGAGAAAGAAACAATGTTTATTGTCATGCAGATTTCTCTTCTTTTCTTCAAGATTTCAGAGATTCCATGAATCCCTTGCAGCAGAGTAATTCTACCTTCTTTCCCCCCCACCCTATTTTTTCAAAGCCTTCTCCAGCAGAGCCTGAGTGGGAGCTTTATTGCAAAGTCTCCACCTTTCTCACAGAGTTTTCCACATTTGTAGAGCTGAGTGTGACTGATAGGGCAGGCCTACGTTACTAAGCTTTCCTGTTAGTACTCAGCTCAGTTTCTGCTTTTCTTCCTGCCCATTTAAAGCTTAACGTGTGTGTAATGGATTAAAAAAACCCAACCAACCAAAAAACAGATTAATTAAAAAAAAAAAAAACAAGGGAAAAAACCACCACCACCAAAACAACAAAAGATGAAGTTTGTTTTTATGTATCATATACCGTGCAGCACCTGGAGGCACTGGTGGGTCAGATTTCTACACAAATAATATAGTATTACCCCCACAGAATTTATAACTGAAGAGGCAAAAAGGTGGTGAATGAATGACAGAAAGCTGCGGAAGATGGGATTGAAAACTCAAGTCATGGGAGGTGCCATACAACTGAGGTTTGGTCAGGAATAATGGTCTCAACTTCTGCTTGCCTAAGTGTTGTCACAGAGTTACTTGGTTAGGGAGGGTTTGCACCATATAATTTCTCAGTTAGGTGCTGCAAATACAATATTGCTTTCAGGGAAAATACCACACCTTTTTATAGCCAATTACCAAATACATTTCCTTTAGTGAAATTGTTAAAATATTTAACATCTTGTGGCTCTTGGCTTTCTCCCCTTCCCTGCTTGGTAAGAGGTCTCTGTGTTGCTTGGCCGAGATGCGGTCCTGGATTTTCAGGGTCTTTATTACTCTTCACATTGTGCAAATAGCAGGCTGCTGGGACACCAAGGCATCACTTAGCTTTAATTGGTCAACTGTCCTTTGCCGTTAGGCACCACACACTGCCGTGCTGTGGCTGACCTCGGGCTGCACTCCAAAGTATAGAGTAGTGCCCAATTATGTAGAGTGCAGGAGCAGTGATGCTCAAGCCTTTAAAAAAAAATTCTCCCATATCTATAAATCTAAGGGTATGAAGTGTCCAATATACGCAACCCAGAAAAACAAATTGGTAAGTTTGGTAGGTGTCCTTCCTTCACCAAATAATTTTCTTAGAGTAAAAAAAAAAAAAAAATATGTGAAACTCTACATCATTTCCCCTTTCATATATCAGAAGTCTTTAAAAATATCTAGGCTCTTTTTTTTTTTTTAATGCCAACAATACATGAGAGAATCCTAGATGTGTGTGACACGTTTTAGAGAGTCTTTGTCTTTATCTATCCTTATAGTACCTGTGTGCTAGGGAAGTGTCATGATCCCTATTTTAAAGATAGGAAAAGAAGACACAGAGAGATTTAAAGCTAGATTTTTTAAAGGTGTTTTGACTTCTAAAGACGCAGTGAAATGTGCAGTAGGACTTTCAAGAGGGCTTAATTGCATCTTTAGCAGCCTAAAAGCAGCTTGGCAGCTTACAAAGTATACCAAGCAGAGACATGAATCTAGGTCTTCCGTGTTCTGGTCTAGTACTTTAATTATTGAATGGCTCTTCTAGGGTGGATTGATTTTGGAAAATAAGTGTAGCTTTCATGAACTGTTGTTCAGTATTGCTGCTTCAATAGGATGTGCAAAAACTGACTCATGGATGCTGATGTTAGATGAAGAGCAAACCTTTGTCCGTGGTTGAAACCTAAAGTGTTTAGAATGCTATTTAAGTATATAACATTTTTGGAGACAATATTTATAGACAGGTTAAAATTTCCTATTCTGTAAGAAGGCATCTTTTGAGAGGTAGTGTCAGCACCACTCTGTGTTCTTTGCTGTTTGTTCCTAAGAGGTGAATTTAGATCTCAATACCTGTGCTTGGTCCCAGTGCTGTGTAGCTGTGCAGGGATTCCCATGTCACAGTGCTGTTAAAAGTGTGATGTTCTCTTAGAGGTGGCCTTAGCTTTGGTGCCTTGAGCCCCAGGGGGTCACAGGGCAAATATCTGTGGAGTTTTTGTTAGACCCATGCCAGAAACCTTTCTCCAGGTCCAGATACCTTCCAAGACCCAACACAACCAGAATCCCTGTGCTATTCGTGAGTCAGTTGTCCAAGATGAAAGGGAGATCTCTGAGTAAAAGTGCTGCCATCTCCATGTAAACCCTTTCAATGTCTTTCTAGTAGTAGTGTGAGCAAGATTTGCATTGTACCAGGAAAGAATGCTTGTCTTTTATAAACTAGCTGGAGGTGATGTTTTTACAAAGTGGAGGTTTTTCTCTTAACATTTTTTTGGTATTGGCAGACTCTCAGACATGACTTTCCCACAAAAATTTCTTTCTTGCACACTGTCATTTCCCATCAGTGGCAAAAAAAAAATAAAAAAAAAATTTAAAAGCCAGAAGATTCCCAGTCAGATCTGTTGTCCCATCCTGACTGTGAGCTCATCTCCAATGAGTCCACATCTCTGTTAAACTTTTAAAGTTATTGTGTGTACTTGAATATTTTTGACAAGGGATCCTGTGACACAGGATCTATCATTGGTGTGGCAGAGAACAGAAGTGTAAAACTGGCATTACCATTGGGAATGTGTCGTTATAAAGCCAAAAGTTGGTTCCTGGTCTATGACTTGGTGAGATTCAATTTTCCTAGGGGCTGAGGAGCTCAGTGATTGGAGGTTCTTTCATTATCTGTCATCTTCTCTGCTGTTGACAAACCAGTTGAGTTCTATAAAAGCTGCTTTCAGTGACAACTTCCCTCCTGGCCACAGTGCACATTTGCAACATGCAGTTTTATGACTGCACATAGTACTTACTGCAGCCGTATGTAGATCCAGATGTCTTTCATCAATCCTGAACCTGCCACAGCTGAAACCAAAGTAACCAAAAAGATGCTGGTGTTTCCCCTATTACTTTCCAATGCTTGTGCTTCCTGCAGGACAACAGGAAAAAGCATGGGGAAAAGTACATGTGTGTTACATGTACATTTTTCCTTCATGTACTGTGTGCCCTTAAGTTATGGATTATTCATACTGCTTAATTATATATATTTTTTCTTAAGAAAAATAAGTCTATAGTGTTGCATTTCTGTTTCAGATTGTGGTTGGCTATGGAAGCACTGTGCATGGAAATATGACATGTGCTCAGACTAATTGCAAATCCAGCTTGCTTCCCCCCACCTGCAATATAATGCCATTCTGTATACTTGGTTGGCACATCCAGCCTGGCCTTAAAAACCTCCAGGGATGAGGCTTCCACCACCTCTTTGGGCAACCTGTTCCAGTGTCTCACCACTCTTGTGGTGAAGAACTTCTTTGTAACATCTAATCGAAATCGCTCCTCCTCTAGCTTGGATCCATTTCCCACAGTCCTATGGGACACCCTAAAAAATTCCTCAGCAACTTTCTCATAGGCCCTGTTCAGATACTGGAAGGCCACAATAAGGTCCCCTTGGAGCCTTTTCCTCTCCAGACTGAACAACCCCAACTCTCTCAACCTGTCTCTGCAGCAGAATAGAATCATAGAATCAGGTTGGAAGAGACCTCCAGGATCATCCAGTCCAACCTATCACTCAGCCCTATCCAATCCATTAGACTGTAGCACTAAGTGCCCCATCCAAGGTTTTCTTGAACATCTCCCAGGACAGCAACTCTACCACCTCCCTGAGCAGCCCATTCCAATGGCAGATCACTCTGTGAAGAGGTGCTCCAGCCCTCTGATCATCTTTGTGGCCCTTCTCTGTGCATGCATGTTACATGTTGATAAAATAGAATGTCTGGAAAAATACTCAACATCAAAATACATGGAATATGCCTGCAAAGGCTTATGGAGGCACACGTCTGTTACATACCATTTCCATGTGGACCCCGCATGTGTGCCCCGCGTGGATACGTGTATCTCTGTGTTGCTGTGGTCCCCAGTGTGTAGTTTATAGTTTGGAGAGAAATCATCCTCCATCATCCGTCACTGCCGAGCTGCAGCAGCCCAGGCCAGCACATCATTTGTTAACAGCGACAAAGCCGCGCTCATAAACGCCGACATGTTACATTAATTTATAGGCACTGAGTGACTTATTAAATGTGACGTGTGAAATATAACAGGGCCCGGTATGGATGATTAGGTTTTGGGCTTTGAATTGTTGACAAGGCAGGGGTAATGAATTGCGGGACACAAGCTAGTATGTTTCCCCCTCATTAGTCAGTATTAGCTGCATTAATAGTAATAATTGGATATATTCATCATTTAAAATGTTTTAATAAATGTTTGGACAGCACCTGATCTAGGCTGTCAAATGTTAGACTGGAAGGTTTGTGATGGGAGAAAAATTATGCCGTTCCTTCTGCGGAGATTTATACAGCCTAAGGGGTGCCATTTGCCAATGTCCTTTAAGGAGTAATGGAGATGGTTTGGAACAAGACAGTGCAACAAGAGGGAAACCAGTATCCCTCAATTTTCAGGAAGACACTTCCACTTTGTTCCAGAAACTTCTTGGTCCTGAGTTCAGCTTTCTGAGATGGTTATTTCTATTTAGGTGTCAAAATCAGGTTAGAACTTCACAAAAGATGTACAGGTTCCCATCTGAATTTCTGATTTGCTCTTTTACAGCTGCAGACTGAATGTTGCCCAGAGCTCAGAAACTTACGGGTTTGGGGTTTTGCCTTGGGAATCAGCAGTACTTTGAGCTATTAACATATTTTAAATTCCAGAAAATTTTCTGCCTGGACATCTTAAAAACATGGTTCTCCATGGGATGGAAGCAAGACATTTCTGTGGGTGTTCTACCAGCTCCACTTTTCATTCTCGGTTTCTGTATCTCAAATGCGCCACTGCCCACAATTCAACAGAGAGATTCCTCTGATTAAAGAAAATAAATTTTCTGTTTTGCTATTTTGTAATCTTTAGAAATGGAATTTTAAAAATAGCCTGAAACTGCCACCAAAGAATGCAGACTGTATTTGTCTCTGTAAAAGACATGTAAGTGAATGCTAGAATGTGCTTTCGAAGTGGTGGGATGAAGATCAAGAAGGCCACACGCAGCTGCAAAAACATTGTTATCAGTTAAAAATGTGGGACACATCCTTTGGCTGTAACCTGTTACGTGATGAAACCCTTTTTTTTCAAAAGCAACCTTCAGAATATCCAAAAGAGAAAGCAGGTGGAGTTATTGGCACAGCATCTCTAGACTGACAATTTTTATTTGAAAAGAAGAGCCCTCTGAGGAAAAGCCTCACTGCTGTGGGAAGTGGTGTTTGGTGACTCAGTAGGAGGTAGGCTTCCCTTTTAGATGCTACTGAAGAGGTGTCACGCTAGGGAGTACTGTGTTGCTAGAGGTGCCGTCTTTCAGGAGAGACACAAAGTCAAGTGTCTGGCCACCTGTAGTCATAACAAGTCCCGAGACACTTACTGCAAGGATGAAAGTTTTCTCCTCAGTGTCCTTGCTGGTGCCAGCTAGCTGCTTGTGCTGAGCATCGGGAATCTTTTAGATGAAGGAAGCTTCTTGCTCTCCTAAATAGAGCGAGCCAAACCTGCCTCTTTATATCCATGAACTTATACTCTGTGCAAAAAGTTGGTGGAGGGCTCAGAAGGTACCAAAGCTAAATCTGGCTGTACATAGGTAATGCCCGGGATAGCAGAAAAGCTTCACTGCAGGAACAGTGCAACCGTTTTGCACTTGTCCTAGTTATTCTGCACAGTGGGAAAAAAAAACTTTGAGGGTAGAAGCTTACTCACTTGGTTGTAATCAGAGTGATTTGTACCTCTGAACTTGGGCTAATGTTACTTCGTTTACTAGACATCAAAGCCACTTACAACTTCTTGAGATAATGTACATTCCACTGTGTTTTCTTCTTCGTTTTGAATTGAGTCCTGAGAATTATTTTGTCAGGGTTGTCTGTTGGTGGTTGTTGTTGAAGTACACTCACATCAACTTGGCAACATGTTGTCTAACATGTCTGCTGACAGGTTTGTTGTTGGCACTGTACAATTCCTCTTCAAGCTCCCTCTTAATTTTCATTTGGAGAGATTAAGGAGGAATTTAGAACTTAACACTGTGTGCTCAGCAAGTGAGATTCCTCAAGCCTTTGGGTGTATGGCTGTCTTTTTATTTCCTGTATTAGTTAACACTGGGGCTGGAGTCTCAACTTAACTAGAGAGGATGAACATTCATGTTTTCTCTAGTTTTATATTAATCACTGAGATATTGTCATCTAGATTTACATTGTCTAGCCAATCATCTTAAAGGATTTCAGCCTTTTCATTAGTGATCTGTGTGTATTAGAGAAAGGATAAGGTGTTTCAACGTTTAAGTTAATTATCATGGAATTAGGTCTTGAGTGGAACTTTGTATGAGATACGGAAGTCAGTGACAAAAGAATGGTCAATACTCACTACTCATTTAGAGTTCTTGGTGATTTTAAGCTGCTGCCTTGTTAGAAAGGTTTTGGGGTGAGATTTGTTCATTGTCTTTGCCTTAATGCGAAACTTTGGGTTTTTTTCCATGGATGTGCTAAAGGGGAGCAGCTTTAAGTTTTTGCTGATCCTCTTTCCTTTGCCACTTGTTGGCACAATTACTCTCAAAAGAAAAACAATACAACATAAAATAGAGTTAAAGACTGAAAGGTTGTTAAGTTGCAGGCACTTCCTAGTCTGATGAATTAATTGTGACTTTCATTGGTCTGATGTGGATGAACAATAACCCTTCTGCCCTGACTGGCAAGGTTACTTAACTGCTCATTGTAAACCTTTTCCCATTGAGGGTGTCCTTGCTCGTCTACAGTGCTAAAGAAAAATAATAATTATGCAATACTTACATAGGACTTTGTAAATGCTCGTGCTCTGTGTTTTGTATGTATGAAGCCTATTGATCACCAGTGTCATCTCTGCTTTCACGCAGAAAGGCATCTCAGGGACACATCCAGACATCCAGAAATTCAGGAGAGATTGCAGTTCTTGGCTGTTTTAACATCCATGGAAGCTGCTAACAGAGGTCACCTTCTTTACGAAGAAAATAATGCTCCCTTGTGTAGGGTATCTAATGCTGTGCTTCTGCCCTTACAATGCCTTTGCTCTGTTGAACTCTATGCTAAATATGCTGTTTCTCATAATTCCAACCAACCAACTACACAGTGGCATGAGCATAATGCATTTTGTTACAGTCGGCTCAGGTCCTTACCTTGCTCCAGTTATAGCTTCTCACCAGAATGCTGATCTGAATAGTGCTACAGTTTTGGGACATTTAGTTAACCTCTTGCTAGCTACATCACTGTCCTGGTTGAGTGCAAAAGTAGCCTTGTAACTACAGGCTGTAATCCCATTTCCACATCTCCCTGACACAACAGAGGGCATCAGCAAAACTATTTCCCCTGCATATTCAAGGCCCATTGTTTCAAGAACTACTGAAGTACTTAATCTAAAACTTGTGATATAAGCAGATATGATTTGATTTTATGTCTGCTGCAGAGGTCATTATTTCTAAGATTAATTAAGCTCTTTCGGTGCTATATTAAGGGTGGCAATAATTATCGGTGGCATCTCTAGGATTATGGGTACTGTGAGCCTCTTCACCAATGCATTGAAAACTCTCTTTTCTTTTTTTTCAGTTTCCCCCTTCTGTGGTGATTTATAATAAATTTCATAGTGGCTGGGTTGCTTGCCCATACACACACAAAAAAATTCTGCAGCATTTTATATCTAGAGCCAGTTCAGGATCCCCTTCAAACACCTCTGGAGTACCTTCTACTGTTGAACCACTACACACACAGCCCAAGCAAAGTGCCTCCACCTTTCCACAAAACAGTTCTTTGCTTCCTTCCAGCACTCAAAATAGCAACTCCACTCCGGATCTCGTTCTCATTGCCAGAAATCCCTGCTGCAAAGGAAGCAAGAGCTTTATTCTCTGAAATATCATGAAACAATGGGAACCCCTGGATGGAATGTCCAGCTTGTGGGCAGAAGCTGAAGGCAGTTCTTGACTTTCTTCCACAGCATTTTGTGCTTGATCTTTTCTTAAGTAAATACAAATACAGGTTTGCACATATATATATATATTTTCCTGTGCAGCTAATTATAGACTTACCCTTACTAATTTATTTAAAAAACCTCTTTTTAATTGTTGGAGTTTTCTTTTTCCCCAAGAGAACCAAAAAAGGATAATACAAAAAGTAAAATCACATCTCCCAGCAGATTCTCTGTCAGTTTGTCTTTTGTCACCAACACTGACTGACTTCCCAGCTGAGTTTAGCTTTAAATTTATTCAAGTTAGCTTCTTATAAGTTATTAAAATAACTTGAAGTTATTGTAGTTTGTTTTTTTTTTTTCCTTCTCCCTCATAAGTTTCTTCACTGCTGCTACTTTAAGCTAGCACTTCAATTGCTTTTTGAAGTACAAGTTCTCTTAGGAGGGGATGCAATCAATCTTTCACCATATTGACATGTTCCAAATATTTCTCTGTAATTACTCAGATGGGTCAATTGAAGTAAGTTCCACTCATCTTCATAGCAGGTCTGTCTGAACAGGAGATTTACAGATGCAGTTCTAAGTTGTCCATTGCTGTGGCAGTTCTGCTGAGGATTTAGTGATGCAGAAGCTGAGATCTGTGTGTGTTTCCAGCAGTAAATGCTGTAGTCTTGTGATGTCTGTCTTGGTGGTGGTGATCCTGAGGCAGAGGAGCAGATGCAGCCAGGAACTCCTGAGTTTGCATAGCGTCAGCACCTTGTAGGAACGCTTCAGCATTATGTGCCAAGTATCTGTTATATTTATCTGATGCTAGAAGCTGCTGGGATTGTGTATTTTTTAAATGATCTTGAGATCTGAACGAACTCAATTTTATTCATTTCTTATGTGCTTCTCATTCATTGCTGGGATATACTACATGTTACTGTAAAGAAGAGATCCTAACAGCATCTTTCTTTGTCATTTCTTTCTCTTCAAGCCATCAATTCTGCATGTAAATCTGATCAAAAATAACTTCCATGTCTAGGCAGAACTCCTGCCTTTTTTTAAACATTAAGCATCTTCCTAAAAGACAAAAGACCCACAAAGACCCACTCCCCAACCCTCTACCACCCTTCCCCCCACCCCTCCCCCCAAACAACAACAACAATAACAATAAAATCCCCACTTGAGAACAAAGAGGAGTGGGTTCTGAGCTAGGTCTGGGAAGGGAACTCTGTTTTGCAGCATAATGCCTACACCTCATGTCACCATTTATGGATACCTCTATGTGGATGGGGTTTGAGTAACATTTCACCTCTGTGCAGAAACCTTTCTCATTGATTTAGAGGCTCAGGCTCTGGCTGGAAGGTCCAACATGCATGCATGTTATCTGCATAGCCTGCCCCCCTGGGTTTTAGCAGATTCAGATGGTAGCACTGGTGCTTCAATTTTATTTCAATTTGGTTGAGGAATTGTTAATTATTATACATGCAGGCAGATTGCAGGCATCTTTGCAAGCACTGATACATGTGCCTGATTCAGGGAAAGGTGGGAAATGTGTTTCCCATTCATGAAATATTGACCATGTGAATCTTTCTCAGTAAGCTGATGAAAGAAATATGCCATCAGCACCCTCAGGTCAAGGTGATGAGTTTTAGGGTCCTGTGCTTTTTATGAGAAAACCAGCTTCAGATGGCTGGATTAACTTTGCTCTCTAGCAGAAGCCTGACTTTGATATTGCTGATGCTTTTTGGTAACCATGCTAAAGTTACAGCAGTTTACCTTGAGGAAGCAGGCAACCGAATGCTGATCTCATATTACAATAACAGTAATGCTGTTATCTGTCACCACTTACACTGAACAGAGGTTCTTTTAGCAAAAGTATGACTGTGGGAGGGCTGCTGATTCAATGGCATCATGCGAACTATGACAGACCACAGAGCTGTTTTTTTTTTTTTTTTTTTCCCAGTGACTGAAGTCTAGCATCCTCAGTAAAAATTAAAAACAATTGACCTACTTTTTTTATCCTAGTATTTGAGCAGTGAAATGGAAGTGAGAAGGGGAAGAAGTGGAGGGGAAAAGTAGTTTGACTGAAACAAATTAATAATTTCTTTTTTATTTTTTCAAATTGTGGGGGGTTTTTTTTGTTTGTTTGTTTTCCTGAATAAATCACGCTAAGTTCTGCTGGTTAGGTGACTTCACTCACTTGCTAATAAAGGACTCTTCTGCTGGAAAGCCTGTCACAACTGCATCTTAGAACAGTGGCCCATCAGCTCCTAAAGCATAATCTGTGATTTGAAGCATTGAAAGCAAGGCAGAGCTGGGAGGCTCCTGTGCTGTGTAGGCTCACAACCGCATGGGGCACGGCATGTGGCGCACTGCCTGCGCTCCACTGCTTATCTCACACTGCTGCTTGTGTCACTAGAATGTAAAGGATGTGTCTGTGCTCAGTTATCACACATCTAGCTGTCAGAAACCAAATATGCTCTGTGTACTCTGCACACAGATGGCATAAACTCCTTATAACTTCCCT
>VWZI01022076.1:285994-299734 GCA_013396835.1 Psilopogon haemacephalus
TTGTAGTGTAAGAAATTCCACTATATTGACTTTTTTTTTTTTTTTTTCTCTCTCTGGCAAAGTGGAATAGGATAAAAAAGTAATCCCTTCAAGTAAAGTTTTAAAATGCTGGAATATGACAGAAATTATCAAACAGGAAAAAAAGAGAAAAGCTTTATTTCAGATTAATTTTTTTAGACTTGAGATATTTTTTTATTGCAAAATAGGAGTTTTGATTAGGCAAGTCATCTTGAAAGGGAAAGAAACAGCTTTGTTTCTTATGAAATTTTGAAAAGGGTATTTCTACACTTTGGTTATTTACTGTTGCAAATAAAATTATGCATTTTCTCTGTATCTTTGTTTTAGTGACCAATTACTAGCTAGATGTATAATTACTAGTAGGTGCAGTAGAAATTACTGATTGAGAAAGAGAGGAGTGTGTGAAAAGTGCATAGAAACCCCTGAAGATGCAAATGAAACAGCTGAAGCGTGTGTACTGTCTGCCTCTTGGTGACCTGTGGACTCAGCCCTCTATTGGCTTCAGCACTTCTTGATATGCCAAATTTCCCCCCACAATTAACATACCCATCAGATATTGCTTGAGACAACTGCATTTGTGGTATCACATCTCCAGCATCCTCTTTTGCTGGGAGGATGACCAGAGAAAAGAGAGGCTGACAGCAGGGCTGGCACTGCAAGGTCCTGAAGTATGTGAGTAGTACCTTTGTCTCCACCAATACTGCTTGTGTATTTAAATTTATGCACATATTTAGTACTCTGCTGAATTGGTATGTCATACAGAATGGGCATGCAATCCTTTTATCTGATGGATGGTTGCTAATTATTGCACTGCCCCCTGTATTTTGGGTTTAGTAATTCTGCAAACCCACACATACTTACTGCTGTGTTTCATCCAGGAGTCTAAAGTTGCCCTCTTCTATCAAATGCATTTGCACCTCAGAAAAGGTGCACTTTCTCAATTTTGTTTGCCCTAGCCAGGTTTAAGTTGTATAACCAGCACTCACTTTCTGGATAGCCACTGGTCTGACTGACCTTGGCAGCATGACAGCTGTCGTATTTTCACATGGATGAACTTTTCTTGAACAACTTCTCCAATGTATTGGGAACAAACAAGCTTTTCTTCAGCATCAGGAATGCAGCAGGTCTTCTTTCCAACTATTTTTTTTCCTCGTTCCACAGACGTATTTATTGTGGCAATGGCAAGAAAATCCTACTGCTAAGCCTTCGTATTTGAGTTCCTTTAAATTTCCTTCAGTGGAACTTGCTTTCTTTTAGTTAACCCTTCATTTATTTTTAATGAAAGTGAGTATTAACTTCTAGTGGTAAGAGAAAGAAGTAGGGGGGAAAAAAATCCTTTTACATCTTTATTGCTAGTATTTCCATTTCTACTGTTTATGTAATTTAAATCGCTGTGGTAGTTAGCAGTGACAAAGAGTAGGATGCTGCTGGGGAAGGTGCTGCACAAACCCGAAAGGTTTGTAGTGTGATGGACAAGGTGGTCAGTGATGAATGGCAGGGACCATTTTATACAAGTGGAGTGACCTCCAGCTGGCAGAGTGCTTACAAGATCCTTGAGCTAAATGAAGGGAATCAAAGGATGGAAGGAGCAGCAGTGAAGAGGGAGCTGGTGTCAGGAGTTAGAAGGAGCAGAGCAGGAAGGCAGCAGGGCCAACCAAGGAGCTCAGATTGGACTGGGGTAAGAGCCCTTCACAAGCAGAAAGAGGAGGGTAGTAGTGAGAACACAGTTCTGCTGACACCAAAATCTTTTTGAGGGCACAACAGATTTCTTAGATAAAAAAATATTACTTCCAAAAACGGGTTTTGTACTGAATTGTGAGAAAAGGAGAGAACAATTCCAGAAGAACTAGTAATGTTAGAGATTCTTCCTAGCAGGCAGAAGTTGCTGCTAATTTGGGGCTTGATTCAGATTGAGGCTTGTGTTTAGCTAGAGGTTCTATTTCTACATAGGTCTTTGCAGTTACAGATTTATTGTAGTACAGTGCCATGACATGGATTAACTGCTCAACAGCTTCACTCGTTGAGTAGTTTTTGCAGCCTGCACTGAACTGCATCCCAGCACACTTAGATTTAATTAAAAAATTAGCTGGTTTGCTCCAAAACTGCACTCCCATACTCTTCAGCTCTGTCTCTGTGTGATAAGTGGTGAAGCACAGAGTCATTTAGTTTAAAAACAACGTAAGTCAGTAAATGAAAGAGCTTTTATTAAAGTTTGCTTGTTTCTGGACCCGAGCTGACTTCTGCTTCGTATGCACAAGTGCTTGTCACACCAGGGCAGTTAGAAGTCAAGAAGGGAGTCAGAAAATAAGTTTTGTTTTATTCATGGGAAATACTAAAACTTCAATGGTAGCAAATAAGTGTAATTGATACCTCAAGTCTTGCATGGCAGCAAAGCTGGTGTTCAGCAATCAAATAAGTTTGGGGAGGGAGTTAAAGCTGAAGTTTATTGATGCTTTTGTGTTTTGCATGTTTTCTTTTTTTTTTTTTCATCTAGGGGATGATGCAGTGGTTTGTATTAATGCTATCTAGCCTCTGTGGTTAGTATTAGTGCTATATGCAGCCCTGCCAAATGTGAAGAAAGTTAGAACTGAAAGAAATATGCCCCTGTGAAGAAGTTAGATGCAAACAAACGGGGATGGAGGTTTTGCTTACAAAGAGCTCAGCTCTGTTGGCTCTTGTCCTGGACCAGTCCTGTCAATCTAAATCAGAGGTATTTGCAGAGTGAAGTGCTGTTAATGAGCAAGGCTGGCAGGACCAGGCTCGAGGTGAGGAAGGCACCTGAACAAGCCATTTAAAGTCAAGGCCTGAGTGATGGGACTGAACCCCCTGAATGAAGCTGCCCTGCTCTATCCTTGTCTTAATCTGTTCTCAGGCACCTTCTTGCCAGGCCTGGGGCAGACTGTCAGCCTGCATGCACTGTGCCAGCTCGGGAGCCACACAGCTCCTGCCTGGATGAGTGGGATGCTTTCTCCTAGCCAGGGGGACCCAGCTTTGGTGTGCTCCAAAATAAAAGTGCAGCCTATAGCTTGTTTTGTCTTTCAGTGGAATAAAAATATGGCACTTGGCAGAATGTGTTCTGTAAGCTGGCGACTTTTAACCTAAAATGCAGTGAGTGAACTTGGCTGTGTAAGCTTAGGTAGGGTCTTGAAAATTTCTCTGAAAATACTGTTGTTTTTTTAAGTGTAATTGCAGTTGAATTAATTTGAAGGAAGTTTTGTTTGCTTGCTTGCTTGACTGAGGGCTTTTGGTAGGTTTAAACAGATGAGCTTCGTTTCTTCTGCAGTTTATTTTAGTGGAATTTCTGTAGAATTTGGAGGTGACAGCACAGCGCAAATTGAGTTAGACTTTGAGGATTTGGGTTAGAGTTTGTAGACCCCAAAAAGCCAACTCTTTGATTTCATAGTTATTTTCCGAGCCTTTTTGCTGACATAAGCTCAAACTTCATAAGAGAAGAGAAGGGCTGGTGTTTCTCAGGAAAGCTTCAGAAAGAACTTTCATTCTCTTTTGGGGTCCTTGGGTCAACCTGCCAACCCCTGTTGCCCTGTGCTTCCTGCATTTATATGGCTGATGTTACCTTTCAGTGTGGATGCCCTTAACTGTCCCATATCCCAGCTCCCTTCAGGGCCAAGGTGTTGCTCTAGGATATGGGCAGACTGGGCAGGCAGCTGCCGGGCTCAACGCTTGGTGGAGCAGCCAAAAATCCACCAGCAGACTTGGGGCAGTGCCGGCTTCTCCCCAAAGAATAAGTCGCTCTGAGAGGTTTTGCCACATAAGGGCCTGTTGGAGGCTGTAGGCACCAGCTGACAGGGATGTCTTTGCCTCCCAACAGATGGCCAGGCTTTTTATTTCAGCAAGCAATATCGTGTGGAGGGGTGGTCTCTGGATCCTGCCAGCATTTCGCATGACAGGGCCAGCTTAGGGCAAGAGGGATCTGATGTCCGTGCCCTTGTAGCTCATGAGCTAACTGATGAGCTGTTGACAGCAAAGCCATCATCTGAAGTGTAAGACCCTGAACTCTTCCCGCTTTTCGCTTTTCTTTGGTGGAATTAATGCCCTATTTGCTTGTCTCTCAAAATCCATTCTGGCACGAGTACAAACCCTCGCCTGGTGGCAAGCAGTTGTCTGGATTTGAGATGCCAAGATTTGTGCTGACAGCTCCTTCTACACAATCTGAGTCAGGCTGTCACAGCTGGCCATTAGAGGCTTAAAAAGACACACACATGTACAACAAATAGCACCAACTTTCTGTTATTGGATATCAGAACCTGCTTGATGAGGAAATGTAATGGCTTACACTGCTCTTTATTTTAGTGTAAACAAGCACAGTGTCTCCAACCCCCTGTTGAAGCGTGGCGGCTGTTTATTTTATGTTGATTGCTTGCTCTTATTTAGGAGCACAGGCCGAGAAGGGACTTCCTGGGTCAGGAGATCCCAGTCCTTGATAATTCCAAGCATGACATTTTCTAATCCTTCTCATTACTTTTCTTTTCTTTAACGAAGTCAGTCCCTTGTAGTTTCAATTTGTCCCGGCAGCCATTTGCTTAGTATGATTTTTATAGCATGGAGGAACCAGCACCAAAACTTCCCTTGCTGAGGGGTGGCATCACAACTAGAGCAGGGTAAAGAATGCTGCTCATCAAAAAGGGATTTTCTGAAGCTGTTTACCCTGCAGTTTTGCCTTTCTTGGTGGCAGTGTGTGCAAATTCTGCTGACCTGGCATTCAGTTTTGGTGCTAGAAGCTGGATGCTTGCAAAAGTTAACTTTCTGATTTAAAGTAAATCAGGATCAAACAATCCCTCGTCCCACTTTGGTGTATGAAAACAGGTCAGATTAGCTTCTGCTTAGTCAACTAATGGTTATTGCAAGCATAATGCTGCTCTGCCTGGTCGTGCTAGGTTTTAAACTTGCTGTAGGATTAAGTTTTGCACAGTTGATCTTTAGTAGACCTTAGTCTGTAGTTTATTTTGGACAAAAGGCTGATAAACTTTGGCTCTCGGAGAGGAAGCCTGGAATCTGAGACCCACTATTATTCATTGACTTGTCTTTATGAGTTTACAGTCCACTGGTGCATAACAGCGAAGGAAATATTTTCAGAGAAATGTTTGCTTTTTTGTCTTTGGCTCTGTTAAATGCAGTGTCTTTTCTTAGAGATATATGTGGGGGTCGTATAGCTACTTCAGTGAACTGTGTATGGTCAGGAAATAGAGCGAATTGAAAATATTTTGTATTTCTATGAAGTCAGGCTTTTAACCAAGACTTTGTCCTTTCTCCTCTCAGAGTTTTAGTTCTCCTGATAAATACTATTTGAGCATTCATTTTAAGCACGAACTGGGTTTAATTGTGAAAAAGGACATTTCAGCTGTATGGAACACTTTCAGTATTTTTGTAATAAGTCAAAATTTGCACTGGACAATGAACTTGTGAAATGAGACCCCATTTATACGTATGGAAATTTTCTTGCCTGGCACTTTTCTGCCCTCTTTTTACTGTGCTGAAATATATGTCTCTTGTTTCCTTTGCCTCTGTGGCTGGCACAGTGAGGCTGGTCATTGGTGAAAGACTGACTCTGCAAACTTTAGTGGCTCTGACACAACAGATCTATTAATTTAATCCTTAAATATTTAGGGCATGCTTACACGTTTTGCTGGGTTGGGACCCATGCAAACTTTATTCCTTCTCTGAATGCTCAATGGGATGATTTACTAACTTAGATAAAGCTCTGTTGGGCCATGTGTGCAGATGTTATATAGTATTGTTTATAAGCTGCTAATGTCTGTTTCTCTTTCTCCACAGGTTCTTCTTGAAATTTTTCCTCAAATGTAACCAAAATTGCCTAAAAAATGCAGGAAACCCTCGAGACATGCGTCGATTCCAGGTCAGTCGGACACACTTCCTCCTTTAAAAATCAGCAGCTGTTAGGGACAGAAGTACTTTGACCCAAACTAACCTAGTAATTCGCTGGAAGATGCTAAAAACATAAGGTCAAAAAATATTGCCTGAGGACTTCTTGTCACAGCAGAATTGTCAGGAAGTAGTTGGGTTTTCTTGCTCTGGACAGGAGAACTCTTGAAGATAATGTCATCTCCACGGGAAGTGAAAGCATGAAAAGGAAAAATCAAAATGACCTTGCTGTTGTTTTAGGTTATGGGCCTGCTCTGCTCTGAGATACTTCCTTCTGCCTGGGAGTATCTGTCTTGATGTAAGACTGAGTGAGTCCCATGTTTATTGGAAGGGGTAAAGGAGGGTATAAGAACAATTAATAAAATCAGACTGGTCACTACACTTTACAAGTTTTCTTCATCAGTGTTAGAGCCTATAAATGTGAATGGTTCTGATGAAGGTTCATCCCTGTAGCAGCACATGGGAAAAAAAATGCTACCATGGGCTGTATCTTTCTTGGGATGTTTTAGACTTCTATTTGTCCACTGTTGTGGCATGTGGCAGTGGGGCTTGGGAATTGTACATATGCTGCACCTATGTCTGTGACTGCTTCTGAGATCAAGTACAGCACTGTTCCTAGGGAAAGTGGTCAGCACTGTCCCTAGGGAAGGTGGTCTGCACTTCCCTTCCTTGGTGCTGGCTGCAGAACGGTGTAGTGGCAATGCTGAGAAATTGCTGCTTCAACAATGTTGTTGAAGATGTGGTGCTTCAACTATGCCAATAATGCTTGACCTGAGCATGTGCTGAATAAAACTATGGGGTAGAGAGGAAAAGAGGAAAGGAGTAGTATGGCCCAGTGAGAAAACATGGCAGAGTCTGTCAATGGGGATTTGCCTCGTGCTTCTGAGAAGAAATGTGAGATAAGTCCCATAGACTACATGGATGTCTGGAGGAAGACAACTCCAAAAGACAGCTGCTTTCTACAGTAACTCAAGACCTTGTTTGCTTCTTTTCCAGCATTGTCACATTTAAAGGAAAGTGCTAAACGCTATGTAAATGGCAATATTGTTTATATGTTGAACATATGTCTTCTGTTGAACTGCTTAATTGCAACAATGCTGAAAGACAGGAGGGTGTTTTTTTGCCCCTTTGAGCACAGAAGTGCAGAACTGAAGCGATGTGGCCACAGGGATTCAATTAATCAGGATAAGAGCTAGCATTAGCATGGCAGAGCCCTCAGCTTCTCACCCCACCCTCCTCCTGCCATCATGTTTCTCCTGTGATTTGAGAGGGCATTATCACTGAAGGAGAAAGTGGAAAAAGGACTCTCACCAGCACAGGGATTTAGGCCAAGCAATCACCCTTGGGGCCTGTCAGAGCTTGCTTCACAACATGTACACTCTGCTGGGTTTGTGCTCGTCCAGGCTCGGGGCTGATTTTCATATGGTAATGTCTTTGCATGTTCTCTCAGAACAGCAATCAGGAGTCTGTGTTGGCGAGTAGGTAGGACATAGGAAAGGTTGTTGATCTCTTGACTTGTAAAGACATTCTGTCATACAAACGCAGCTTCACAGCAGTTGAGCTTTCCGTGTGTAAACAGAGACTGCTTAATTACACAGGTCATGTCAATTAGTGTGACCTTAGCATTTTCAAGAAATTAATCACTTTCAGCCGAGTGAGCCACTCATGCTATAATGCAGGGTGGTATTGAAGCTCTCAGCATTCTGCTAAGTGTCCAGGCTTATTGTCTTACAATAGCTCCTTTTGTTTCTTTTCTGTTCTTTCTCTTTTCCAAGATTTTGAACTTGTTGCTCTTTTAGCAGCAGGCTTCTTAAAAGAAAGCAGCCAGACGCTACACAGCCCAGGCTTTGTGTATCATCACTCGGGATGAAAAGAACCAAGCATGAACATAGTCTCTCAATTAATATGATGCACCTAGATGTTTGAGACAATGTTGTATAGGAACCAAGTGAAATCTGGGATCTTGTGAAGTCAGTGAAGGATTTGCTATCAGCTGCCTTTGAAATATTGCCACAGATTCAGAGGGTCTCTATTAGCTATGTCAAAGTTCTAGTTAAAAACCATAATAAATAAGGTATTTCCAGGTACTTTTAAATTAGTAGCATACTTTACTTCATTCTGCTATCTGTGCTGGATTGTTAATCACTCTAGAGATGTATCCAGCTTTTGGACATGGTGTCTCTTTGATCAGTCCCTGGAAGTTGCTTGGAGTTATTAGAATGCAGATTACAGTTTTGGTGGGAGAAACAGTGAAGGGCCAGAAAGGAAAAGAAGTCTTGTAGTAAAGACTGGCCCTCTGGCAAATTTCACTTCTTAGTAGGTTTCCGTCCATCCGTCCCCTGTCTCCCCCCCCTCTGCCCAGTAATTATCTGGTTATCATATGGTGTAAGAGAGGTCAAGAAATTACAGGGCAGAGACAGAGCATGTCTCTGAGCATTTGGACAACCTGTGTGTACAACTTCATTCATACTCATATACACAAATGAAATGGGAAGTTTTATACTGAACTTTTCCTGCAAATGCAGCAATGCAATAAGCTTAACGTAAATGCTGTTGTGGGCCTGGAAGGAAATACATTTCCCTGCATGTCTGAGATGTCCAGGCATGTGACAACTAGAGCAGTGTTGAGTGCCAGCAAAAGTGTGTGCTGGAGCAATGCTGGCTTTGGTGGTGTTGGTAGTGTATCAGCAGAAGGAGACAGTCAGAGAGGAGAAGTCAAATGCTATGAAGGGACTCAAGACAGCTGAGCTTAGCGTTTAGCTGTGTTGCAGACTTCCTGCTTATCCCCAAGAAAACAATTTCATCTCTGCTTCATCAGCCCAGTTGCACAAAGCATTTGGTGATACCACATAATGTCACTTTGGTCCAACCTTCCTTTTTTTACCTCAGAAACCCCATTGAGAAGATAGTCTAGTTTTGCCAGTCTTCACAATAAGTCATCGGTCTCGGTGGAATGCCCCAATTAGTGGTAAAAATAATAATACTAAGTAGATGGTACCATTGGTGAACTCTGCTCAGATTTTATTTTTTCAGCACTAAAACCTCACTCATGCAACCTAAGGAGTTTTGTATGTTGTTGTAATTAATGAAACCCAGGTGCCCTAGTTATCTTGTTGTTCTTGTTTTAGCACAACTGCTTGCAAACTGACATATGTCAAGTTTTAATTTAGAGGAAACTTTTCAAACTGAGTCACTGCACAAAACCCTAAACATCCATTTATTATGAAAACCTTGAAAGTCACTTAGAAATTGCCATGCTGTTCGATTCTGTTGCCACAACCTCTTTCCTCAGCCTAGGCTGCTGGTTTGCCTCCATGGGACACCGCCACTCATGTTTGAATTGAAGCCACTTGTGTCTTATTGCAAATTTGCATAAGAGACAGAGATGATGCTTCATGAATCCCAGATAATGGAATTTGGACGTGCAAGGCTTCATCCCTAGAGAAGGGAAAGGGGAAAAAAAAAAAGGCTGAAAAATAGCAGTGAGAGCTGTGCCCCAATTCAACAAGGTAATTAAGCACCCGGCCTGTCCTTGAGCATGTGAACAAAATTACTGAATGTATTCTAGTTATGTGCTTGAAGTTTGGCACCTTTTTAAGTGTCTTATTAAATCAAGAGTGATTTTTAGTTACTAGAATAAAGAGGCCACAAGTGGTGATGAAAATAAAAGATGTTGCTCAAGCCATTTCTGCGTAGCTTTCAAAAGAGCAGCAAACACTTGAGTTAGAGGTTTAGCAGTAATGACACTCTTTAAACCTGGAAATCATCTTAATCAGATATCCAGTGACAGAGGCAGAGAAAGTTAGAGACACCACAAAAATATCCGATCCCTCACCATACATTGGAGAAAATTGAAAGCACAAGGGCCACGCTATGTCTTAATCAGTTAGCAAAGCTTAATGGGCTGTGGTTAAAAATGAGGAGCCATGCAATGCTTAATTTTGATATATTAGGTGAGGTACTATAACAAATAAACAGGCCAAGTGCTAAACGTGGATAAATAGCTTGATCTCCAGGCTTCTGGTCTCTGAATGATTTTTTTTTTCCTTAAAAAAAAAAAAAAAGAAGAAAGAAAGAAAAAAAAGAACGCTAAAATATTCACCAACTGGACTATTTAATGGCAGTCAGAATAATTCACAGAGAGCCATGATACATTCCTGCAGTCGACAGTGCCAGTGTCATTGAAGAAAGCTGAACTGATGTGTTTCTTTCATACCTCTGTCTCCCCTGCTGTTGGTATGGGATTTCAATTCAAAATCTGTGAAGGGCTAAAGCTCAAAATCATTTTCCATGTTTGCCTGTCCCAAATTAAAACTGTGTTTTGTTGACAAAATTTGGAAAGGTTTGAGATTTGGCAGGCCTGGTTGTCCCTGTGCTTACATTAATGTGTCAGCACCTCATTAATCATTTATTAAACTGTAGCAAGCCATTCCCTCTTGCTATGGCCTGTGTTTTAGGATGCCTCAGTGCCCATTCCACATATACTTTGGCTCTCCCTTCCCCCTTAATTTTATGATTTCTCCACAAATTAGTTTTAGCATGTGCTTTAACTTGAACATATCCCAGTTGTTTCAAAATCAAAATGAGGAGAGTGTAGTGTTTTTTTAGATTAAAAAAAAAAAAAACCTGAGTAGAACTTTTAAGTATGTAAGTGCTCTGTAGAGATCCAAGTACGTAACTTTGGCACGTGATATCCAAGATATATATTTTTTCTCCATTAATAATTAGGTGCATTAATATTTATTAGTGCGGTGTATATTCAGTATTCCTGTATTAATGAGATTTTCCATTTAAAGAATTGAGCAGTAAGCCTGTGCTGTTTCTCACAGGTGCACTATAATTTTTTTTTTTTTCAGAAGGATGCATAAGAGTAACCACTTCTTTTTTTCTGCATTTCCTGAGACTGGAAACAGTTTCTCTTGGGGATTCCTTTTATAGTTTCTTCTGTGAGTGACACTGAAGAACCACACCAATGTGGTCTCTTTGTAGTAAATCAAACTGTGTTTGGGAGGTAGGCAGGAAGACGCTGTGAAGTAATTCAAAATATGTTGCATGAACTGTTTGGGAAACCCAAGGGGTGGCAAATTTAAATGCAGATTTACTCACGTAGACCTGACCTTGCCAGGATTCTCTCCTTGAGTTCTTCCCTAGTAAGGTACATGTCTGGTGATGGCTAGTTGTGTACGTCATTTTCACAGGTTTGAGACCTACCTTGCTAATACTGGTCTCGACCTATTATTTTTCTGGAATCCTATTTCTAGAAACTTTCAAAAGTCTGCATTTTCAGTGTAGGATTGATCAGTTGCAGTGGGGAATCTCTGTGTACCCACGCGGGTTTAGGACTGGAGAAAATATTTTGTGTTGTAGTCATTGTTATTACTTATAATAGTGTTAATTTTTGTATGCGTCTAAGCAGAGCCATAGAAGAAGATAAGGAGTTGGCATAAATCATGCAGCTGTGACAGGCAATGCCAGCAAAGGATTTGGCTCAAAATCCCAGTTGCAAAGAATTTACAATGGTTGCAAGTGCACAAATAAGATTGCAAACCCCGAGCCACTTACTGTAAGATCGTATTTTATTGAGAATATCATAAACTTTATTCTATCCCTCAGGAATGCAAAGGATAAATTACTTTTGAAATCCCTTTTGGAATTTTATATATAGGGCTTGGGTTTTTTTTTTTTTCCCTTAGTTTGATTTCAGAAAAACTTATCTATAGTGTTTGGCACTTTCTTTTTCTTCAAAATTTCCATCTGTAAGAGCTCTTGAATCATTTATTCTGTATTTCAATATCTTTCCCTTAAAACATGCACAAAAATCTATTGCCAGGAATGCCATTCTGAGGGATGGTTTGAGAATCCTTTAGATGTAAATATTCTGTTTTGTATTCCTCTTTTTAAAGACAGAGACTTCAGGATTAGCTATGAACAGCATAGCAGCTTTGCTTACTTTATGGTTTTGAGCATTTTAATCAGTGGGCAGAAATAGGAACTTTTTTTTTTTTAAACTTTTTTTTTTTTTATAGGATCCAGATCAAGTGATGAAATTGAATTGTTGTAAGCGATCCTTTAAGTGTCCCCATTTGACCAACTTTGAGAGGCAGCAGCTTCCTGAGAGAGTTGAAGCAATGTTTGCCAATCCTTGTAAAGCATTTCACCTCTTCAGAGGCTAAAGCCTCTCAAAACCAAGAACAATTAAAGCAAGAGCCTTTCAGAGCAACTGGGGAATTCAGCAAAATAAATCAGAAATCCTCTGCTGTGGCTCTGGAGGCTTGCCTCATTATAAGAGCAGATCTATTAGCCCCCTTGCCATTGTCTTTCATTTCTCAAGTGAGGTGATTCTAATTAAATTAATCTGCATGTCAATCTATCGGTGATCAATCAAAAGGGCTGAGGTCCCCCTTTGCGGCAGTGTGCTTGCGGCTGACAGGGGCTGATAATGGAGGAAGAAATAAACTGTCGAGCAAAGTTAATTAGTCAACATAATAGGTGGATTAAACAGGAGCTGCTGATTGCTGTTTCACATGTCGAAGCATGAGGTGGGAGCTGAAACTGCAATTAACAGACAATTATTATATTTGGTTGTAAGAGGTCGCATGAATAAACATATCTCTGTGGGTTTCAGTTTTTAATCCCTTTGCCTCTTTAATGTAAGGAGAAGTGTAGGTCATTTCTCCTCATTGTTTTAGTCAAAGTTCTTGAAGGCAGTGCGTGCTTCTGGCAAACCAGCAGCCAGCTGAAGGCCAAATTTTTGGCTGGGGCAAAAACCTGGGAATGGCATATTTCAGTGGGTAAAGACTTGGGGGGGTGTGGAATGAAAGATAGGCAGGCTATGAGGTCACTTGGCCTGAGTGGGGTGGGAGAAAACTCGGTGTGATGTTCTCACAGCTCTGCCAAGAACTTGCCCCCTTGCCTCCACAATGCTGCTCTCAGCTAGGATAGGGATTTCCTATAGGATCATGCCTGCTGAGCCTCAAGGCTGAGAGATCCTTCTGGACACCTCTGAGCACTTGAATCTTCTCTGGACCCAGCATTTACCTGTTCGCTCCTGCTGGTTTGGCTTCTCTTCCCAGCTTGGGATGCTCTGGGGAGCAGAAGTGTTGTATCCAGCCTCCAGGGCAGTGGTTCTCTGTCTCCCTCCCCTAGCCTCAAACCAAATCCTAGGTGTTGACATTGAGATAAGTTGAGAAATACAAATAATTCTAATGCTGGATGAATAGGGTTGTGTTCTGCAGATCAAGACCCCACTGTCAAGTGTGTGTACACAAACATACCTACACATACTCCCCAAGATAGAGCTCGAGAGAAATTTGAGCAAGTCCAACAACCTGTAGTGACTGTACTGATGGGACAGAAGTAGAAAAGGGTGGGGGAAGGCATGCAATAACTCTCGTTACAACTTCAGAAAATACACTTTTGTTTTCTTTTATTCCGAATTGAATCTCATTTGCAACGTCAACAACTCTATCTACTTCAGCGTGGAAACTGAAGGATAATTTAGGGTGAAACACAGCTGCCCTTGTGCACGGGGGAAAAAATACTTAATAAAGATCCTCTTGTTAAAATGATGGTTAACAGTGTGCTGTCTGCCGTGCAGCTACAAACTCTGCAATTTGACTTAAAACTGCATCAAAAGCTTTCGATGCCAAAGACTCACTCATCAATAGCGTCTCTTGTTAGATTTGTACAGCATAAGCACCAGTTATTATATGAAATAGCTACGCAATTTTCTGCAGCTTCCAGCTGTTATTTATTTAACTGAGTTTATTACACTGTGCTTCTTAAAAAACATATATATATATATATATATATTTTATATAA
>VWZI01022076.1:300043-322473 GCA_013396835.1 Psilopogon haemacephalus
CCCCCCCAGATTGCCTATATTTTTTGACTGTGCATTTAAAAGGATGTTGTGTATTTTCTGGAGTGCTCAGCACCCAAATTCCAGGTTGGATGTCTTCTATCTATAGAGTGCTGAGCTCTCTAGGAGATCCAGCTGTTCCTTTGAATTGCCCTAAATAAAAGCAGAGCCCTTTTGGAAATCCATCTGCTTTCTTATCCCATGGACGAATGTTCTTTTCTGGCTCCATCTGTGCCAGCTGAGGAAGCTGCTCTTCTCTGCATGCCACAGCTGCTTGTCTCTCTTCCCTGCTGCAGGCTACTCTCCACCATGGACATGCCAGCTAAGATGGTTGTCTGATTGCTCCCTTGTCTACTTCAGTCCAAAGAAGTTAATTTGAGTTAAACCATTTAAAGAACAGCTCTTTGCCAATCTAACTTATTTTGCTGAAGTGATTAACGGAGAAATGGTGCAGGGCAGCTTGTCTGGCTTTTCCAAAATGACAGTAAACCCCAGAAAGGGTGTAATGGAGGCACATTACTGGTAGCAGCCTGGAGAACAGTAATCTTTTCCGTAAGATCATCTGGTCTTGGAAGAGAACATCTGCTGGTGACTGTAGGTGCTTAAAATGGGAGTTGTTGAGTGCAAATGTACTTTGAGAAATCTGGATTTGATTAATGTTTTGTTTTGCTCTTTGTCCTCCGTTGATGACTACTACTGAAAAACAAAACAAAAACAGGGCATTTCCCTCCCCTCTCCCTGTTTCAGCTTGGTAGAATACTTCTTTGTCTTCAAAGCTGTTTGTAATCCTAAATTCAATATGTGCTTGCTCCCTCTAAGAGATGTATACCCTCAGCTTCCATTGAAGTAGTCGAATGTAGAAGGCACCAGCCCTTTATGCTGGTTTGTTTCACAAATATTTGCCAAGGATCTGATGAATAATTAAATAGATTTTTTTTCCAAAGAGTTTGAAGGAACCAGATAAAATTTTCTCTGGGAAAGGGAATGCCACTCAGAAAAAAATGTTAACTAGATATGTTAAAAGAAAATATTAATCCTGAGAAATGGGCAAATGTATGGCTTTGGACTACTCAGTGAATTCCTGAGGAAATAGCTTTCTATTCTGTTTATGCTTTCAGGCATCAGTCCTGCAAGCACTTATGCATATATTTAAGATTATGCACACATATGGTCCTGTTGGGATCAATGAGGCTTCTTGTGTCAGTAGAGTTGAGGGTATTGATAAGTGTTTGCAGAATCGGGTCTGTAGTTCACACTTACTAACCTAAAATTCTTAGCTCAGCAGCGTTTCTCATTACATAAACATAACTTACATCTGTATTTATTTAGCTCTAACTTTTTATGTAGGCTATGAGCCATTTTCAGCCGTAATTCATGTTACAGAATTATTTTTTTTTTCATCCTGCCAACAACCTAATTTAATAAACAAGCCACTGTCATAAGTTTTGCTGAATCTTTGTAAGGGATGTATGAACTCTGTCTTTATTAATCAACAGAAGGCAGAACATTGGGAAAGGAAGCTTCTCTCTGTTCAACTTTGTAATCTTTCCATTAAGTCTAGTCTTCAAAAAAAATCCTATTCTTCTACTTTTCTACTTCTCTCCCTATTAAAGTAGATGAAGACATCATCCTTTTTTTTCCACTCTCTTTTTTTTCTCTTTTTTCCTCTCCACTGCAGTCTTCTCAGTGCACGATGCCTCTGGTCAAGGCAATGCCTTCTCAAATATAAATGTTCTTACTCCTATGCATAGCATAATAGCATCTTATTTTACCACAACTGTTGTTCCCATTGCAACTACTTGAGGGATTCTATTAACAAAAAGAAACAACGAAAGATAATGATGTGCTTAACATATTTACACAACATCTGCAATATATCTTCACGTGTCCCTTTTGTGGGAGAGGTGTTTTTTTTCTAATCTGCTTTTTCAGGTACTTCTCAAGCAACCGCTAGTAAATTCTTACCTCTGAGTAGCAACCTCCACACTACAAAACAGTGTTCTTCCCAAAGGCTTGGTGGAGCTTTCATTCTGGCTCTCCAGGAACTCTATGCACATTTGAGTCTGAAAGACAGAGGAAAACATAATTAAAAAATCCAGTAACTATTTTAAATGTTGTTAGTAGATATCTAAACCACTTAAATGAACAAAAAAGAAAAATAGGAAAATTCTCAGATGGGCTTAGTGCTATTGAGTTTTGGGCAACCTTAGACCCACTAGAGCAAATGACATACAATTTCCTCCACTGAAATTAACTTTTAGGCCAAAGTATATTATTTTTCTTCTGTTTCTGAAAAATTGTCATGGGTAAGATGTTCAAGTTAAGTAGCAGAGTCAGTTTGTTTGTTTTTCCTCTTTCCAGCTTTACTGCCTTCCCTTAGAGAAAAGATAGATTGGCCTGAAGAGTATCTGTAAATGCTGAAAGGGGAAGCTAACATAGCTATGGCTAGTTTGTCTCTGGTTTGTTGCTCTGGTGAGCAACTTCTGATCATAGGTTTTTAAATGCTGGGATCTAACTATACTACGCCCTTGACCAAGTATATTTCCATGTGCTTTTCTAGATGTTTAGCTCTTTAACACAAATATCCGATCGCAATAGAGATGAATGCCTGACTGTGTAAGGACTGGGGAGAGGAGACGGAGCACGAAGGTGTGCTGGGTTGCCTAGTTTAGTTAAACAATATCCAACTTATTTTTCCTTACAAAGTTGTGTTGGAACATGCTGCTCTTAAACACAGAGTTGCAGTTTATGTGACACGTAAAAGAGACTTTGGGTGCCAAAAAGCTGTAAAGAAAGCTTTACCTCCCGAGCCACTCAGGAGCCTGGTGTCTCCACATTCGGGTTTTACCATCTCATTAGCAGGGAGCCTGGATTATTTTTGGGACATCCAACGTGTGTGTATTTATATCTTACTTGTCAGACAGTAAAATGAAAGTTCCTTTTCGTAGTTCATCTCTCTGAATATAACTGGGAACCTGGATCATGATTTCATATCCACACACTCTCCGCCTTGAAACCAGTGGGTTAAGATGCTTGCGGTTCAAATAAATATATCTATCTTTCAAAAGTAATAGCTAGCAGAGGCCAATTATTTCATACATCTCTGTGTGGTATAAATAAGGTAAGCCACAGTAATCTGTGGTTTTCAATAATTGTCACTTTTTCATTCACAAATAGTTGGATCCTCGCTTGTTTTATATTTATGGTGAAGCAGAAAGCCAGGGTGGTTGACCTTTCTAAATTTTACATATATAGTAAGATATATAGTGAAGAGCCAATAGGCCCCAAGAGGTAGAATATATTTCAGCTTGTAGTTCATCCCAGGGTGTCACTTTTAAAAGCAAAATCTTTCCAAAGCAATTTTAGCGACTAGATTACAGAAGGGAAGAATCCTGACAGGGTTTGCAACAACCCTTTTCAAGTTCACCAGCACGAAGTCCACCCTTGAACATGTCTGTAAAGTTTCCAGTTCAAACTCTTATTTTGCTGGAGAGTAAAAAATCTTTATCACCCCTAATCTTTGAATGGCTTTACAAGAATGTAAAGCCAATTGCAGCATCAGTTTCTCTATTATTTTTCCTCACTGGCAGAATGCAATGCCCTCGAAAAATGATAGTCCCTGAGACCCTGTCAGTTTGCATGCTCTAACACTTTATTATCTAATGATCTAATATGCAACAAGGCAAAGAGGGGGTGCTTATCACCCTGACAGGATGCCTAAGAGAAGTGACTAAATTACTTTATGTACCATTAGCGCTAGCTGCCACCGTGAACTCACTGTGAGCGTTTATGCAAATCTTCCTGAATACATTCAAGTGGCCTTGTCAGGAAGACGGCTGACAAGCAGTTTAAAAGCTTGAGGTTTTAAAGGAACAGCCTTATTTCTTTTTTTCCTCGCCTCTTCCTCCTCCTCCATAGGAGAGCACTGAAGAAATAGGTGATGATGAGATTTGCTGGCGATTTGATTCAGAGCCATCTCACCAGCAGCAAAAGATGAAAGATGTGGAAATAGGGACAAATTACAAGACATGATGTCAGAATTTGCAGATGGAAGCAAAAGCAGCCATGATTTCTGAATCAATGTCCCGCCGTTATTTTAATATGAAATATACATAAATCTGTCTGTACATATCTAAAATAGGTCATATGATATAGCAAACCCATTAGTAGTGGCTGCCTTATACTGGAAATTATAGTGCATGGCTGGATTATTTGATCACTCTGCTGCAGCAGCTGAGACAGTCAAACTTTTACAATGTTGTCTTAGTTCATGATTGGAATGAATGATTCAGACTGTTTGCTATCTGCAAGTGCAAAACCTCCTACAGTAAATGAGGAATAGTAGTTGCTGAGCCTCAGCTGGGTACATCAGGTGGCTCCTCTCACCAGAAATGAGGCATTTAAAGAGCTTTTCTTGCCAGTCCTGCCCACCGTTTGAGAGCCTGTGATCACCACAGTAGGTACATTCACAGATATTTTTTCCCCCCCTCCCTAAATCTTCAGATTTGAAAGCAAAAGTGATAGCTAGGCTGTGTCTTATAGTGGATTAAGCATTTTCTCTTTAGCTTAGTAAAAAAGGAAAGTTTTTTTTTTTTCCCCTGACATACGAATATTTTGAGAGAATGACTTTTAAAGCTTTGTGTCTGACTGTCTCAAATGATCCTCGTTAGCTAGTCTGACTGTTACAGAACTGTTGGCAGCGGTTGTTGTGTACCTTGCATTTAGCTGCCTGTCCCGGGCACGCTCGTCCATGATTCCTGAAAGATTGCTCAGGAATCTGACTTAGTGACCTGAGTCTTGTGCTTGTGAGTGGCTTTACTACGGCATTAACCATTACGTTTTTGGCAATGTGGAGAGGCGTGAAGAGGATACCCCTGCCAGCACCATGTTAAGCATTTCAACCCTGAATCCCTTCGTGTTGCTTGTGTCCACGGCTGATTGTCCCAGTTTGGGGCCACAAGCGGACCCGGGACTGGAGGACAGAAATGACTCTTGCCCCTTTCCGGGTGTGAGAATGAGGATACTGCACACTGATTGGAAATTTAAAGAGAAATTCTGTTCACAAGAGCGTATATACGAAAGGCAATCAGGTAGAATAAGTACAAAAAAACTCTTAAGCCCAAACTGGCCTTCTAGGATCCTCCACCCCTTCCACCCTCAGTCGGGCTGAGGGTAAGCCAAAACCTCCCTCCCCAGCTGGGGCCTACCAGGCCTCAGTGGCTCAGTTCCCTGCCAGCCATCTCCACCGCAAACCAGGAAATAACAGCCTCAGCTGCTCGGGGAGGTGAAGGGAAGAAAGGCAGGGAAGAGAAGGGGGAAAGATCAGCCAGGTACTATCTTTAAAGCTGTGCTACTCAAATATGGAATAGAAGGAAGGACAAAATTACAATATCCTGGGATGAGCAGGTCCATCCCTCTGGGATTGGCCTCTGTCCCTGTGGTTTTGTGAGGGGCGACCTAGGGTCCCTCAAACTACCACACTGATGAAACTGTTAATGCAAGACACGATGCTGACTGAAGCTAAGAATATTAGCAAATTGAGAAAGGTTAATGCTCAAAACAAGAATATGTTTTACCCTTAGGTGGTATAGATTCTCATGCTTAATCAATTATATTAGAATAGAATAGAATCAGCCAGGTTGGAAGAGACCTCCAAGATCATCCAATCCAACCTATCACCCAGCTCTATGCAATGGCACTAAGTGCTTCATCCAGTCCTTTCTTGAACACCTCCAGGGATGGTGACTCCACCACCTCCCTGGGCAGCCAATGCCAATCACTCTCTCTGTGAAGAACTTCTTCCTAATATCCAGCCTATACCTCCCCTGGCACAACTTGAGACTGTGTCTGCTTGTTCTGTTGCTGGTTTCCTGGGAGAAGAGACCAACCCCCCACTTGGCTACAACCTCCCTTTAGGTAGTTGTAGACAGCAATGAGGTCTGCCCTGAGCCTCCTCTTCTCCAGGCTAGACAACCTCAGCTCCCTCAGCTTCTCCTCAAAGGGCTGTGCTCCAGGTTCCTCACCAGCTTCATTGCCCTTCTCTGGACACATTCCGGTACCTCAATATCTCTCTTGAATTGAGGTATCTCTTGAATTAGGTATCGCTGCATTCACCTGGCCATATTTAAAAAAAAGAAACTTCAGGGTTTGACTTGTTTCGGGTATGGGTGGAAGCACCTGCTACATTTTAGTACTTCCCTTAAGAATCTCTTTATGAATATGGGAAAAAATACAAACTTTTTTTTTTTTTCTGCATCATAACACACCATATAGAGAAGAGTGGTGGGCTTGATTTATTATTTAGAAGGGAAATATTGAAGAAAAAAATTTAGGATTCTACCACTCTACTTGAGGGGATCTTGAATGTTATTCTGAGTTAGGCCTGCTTTCTAATTTATTTTCTGTGAGGGAAGAATACCTAGGGTTGTTGGACATCTCTATGCATACACAAGGGAAAAAAATGTGACTTTCAGAACATTGCACAACAGGGATAGTAATAACAGTAAGTGAGCCTTGATATACTGAACAATTGCAAAACTTCAAGCTGGAAATAATTTTCTTTACTTTTGCCAAGTTGTCTTTTTCATATCGGTTCCTTCATAAATGCAGTGACTCATAAATTCAGGCAGTTTTTTTACATAATGGCTTGTTATGTGTTCTCAGAGCTTGACCTCACCGAGTATATAATATTAACCTCTTCGCTGCCCCATGGACTTACTCTGTGTTTCCAATATCTGTGAGCCCACCAGGGCTGGATTAGCCCAGTATGTGTACTCAGATGGAGCTAGAGCATTTGTCCCCCCATGGCAAAAATATGGCCAGAAAATTAAAGTGCTTCACTTGAAAGAATTTTTAGATAAGGACTCTAATATGATCTCACTAAGATTTTAACTCTGGGGACCAGTGAAGTTGCAAATGATAAGTAAGGATGTGGTATCTTCCTAAAAATTATACATCAGGTTGGCTGAGGATACAAGTTTGAGCAATTCCTCCCCCAGGAACTGCTGTGTGAGGTTCTGTGGTGGAAACTGTGCAGTATGTCAAGCTGTGTGATCAAAATGACTCCTTCAGGAGTAAAATCTTGGGACCCATCGGGTTAGCAAAACAGCACAGCTCAGATTCATAAAGCTCCAGTTTAGAATGCCTAAACTGTGTTAACTCAGTTATGCCTCACTGAATTATGCTTGATGTCTTTTTTTTCACCAGAGCAGAGTCTGCAGGCCCAGACTCCTGCTTGCTTTTTGGATATTTGCTGAGAATTTCACAAGAATTGGGTGGGTGGGGAGGTGGAGCTGCCCTTCTCTCAGCCAGTCACGTCAAACAGAAAGCAGAAAATCTTCTGTTTGTGTTTGTCTAGGTCATAAATCAACCATTAAGGAGGGCAGCAAAACATTTAGAATATCTGGCCACAGAAATTTTGGTCTTTCAACATTTATTTTTATTCTGAGGCTAGATGAAATCAAGATTTAAGTGATTTTCTGGGAGGCAGGGCTTTAATGCTTGATTTAGGTGAGGCGATTCCAGAATTTCAGTTCTGCCATTAGGGTATAGGTATTTCATAAAGTTGGAGGCTTGAGTTTGTAATTTTTTTCGTTATTTAAAACTTAATCCATAATATATATATGCTAACAGTGTTGCTACCATGTTGCGGGAACCTTAAGAGTATTCTAGTCCATAATAAAAAGGATTGCTGCTACATAAAAGCCCATGGAAATACCTTCTTGAAAGGTCAAGTTTGAGTACTCCAGTTACCACAGTTAGAAAGGATTCATGCTTGGTAGTCACTTGTCAAGGATCTAGTGCCACATCTAACTGAAAAAGAAAACAAGTGCTACAGTAGAAGTGGAAGGCACTTTGGTTTTAAAAAGATAAGGTATGGCAGTTCCTACCTCTCAGCAGCTGCCCTCTATGTTTTTCAGGTAAATGAAAAATAAAACAGCCCTTCCCCCAGAATATCTAAACGATGTCAAGCTGTGATATGTTGTTACCCTCTATTGTTATGAGGATGTCATGAATTCATGGAAAAATAGTACCTGGATGAAGATAAGAGTGCGTTTTGTGAAATTCCCAGAGGAGCTTTCAGAAGTGTGCTCCAAAAATTGCAAAAAGAAGAAAACATGGGGGAAACTGTCATTAAAATTTGATTCAAATTTGTGGGAAAAAAAAAACCCTATTTTGTTACAGCAGGTGGAGAAGGGAGAAAAATTCAGATGGAAATTCTCCAGCCACCATGAGAGCTGACTCTTATTTGGAGGGTTAGACCAACCACTTTCTGAAGGTTTGAGGTTTCACTCCAGACCTCAGAGGAATCAGAGTGCAGTTATGCTGGTGGAAAAACCTTAGCTAACCTGTTTGGCAGAAATTTCACAGCTAACAGTACAGAAGAATATTCAGGAGCACTCAATCAGGCAATGAATATTCACAGATAATAAGCATTCATTACATTTCAGTTTGCTTTGCTGACCACTATGTTGCTGATATAATGGTATCATAAGGGAGGAGAATGAGATTTGGACTAGAGAAGTGTTTCAGTGATACTGCACAGGGTGGTAGTGAAGTTTTGCCAGACACTTGTTTTTCCAACCTTCCAAAATGTCCATATCTTCATAGAAGAAAAAAATTATATGATTATAATATGATTAATATTAATATTATTATGTTATTCCTCTAACTTAGTTTTATTTATTATAGGTTATTTTTGTTGTTATGTTGGGAAAAGGTTCTCCAAAATTCCTGATGATTTAGGGCACAGTACAAAGGAAAAGCATTTTGTGAATTGTGGTTTATAGATGGAGGCCAAGAACTAGAGGGTTTTTTTGAGCACTCATCTGGAAGTCATAAAAGATCATGATTATCAAAGATGGTGTTCACAGTGGTTTGCACGTATCTGGACACTTCCAAATGTTAGACACCTCAGTGTTTAAGTATCCCAAAGCAACATTGATGAAGGTCTCTGTTCCCATGGAACTTATGTCCAAAGCTGTGAAAAAGCTGAGTGCTGACCATCTCAGGATTAAAGTTTTGCTTAGATTAAAATTTTCTCCCAAGTGGTCATTCAGAATATTCTGATTGGAAATCTTCATAAATAATAAACACAGCAGTTTTTACATACCAGGCTGCACATCATCTCATTGAACTGAGAGAAGACTGATGTGAGAATTCAGGTCTCTCTGTTACTGTCCGTTGTGGGCTACCTGTCAAATGAATATTTGACAAAGCTCCTCTACATCCAAGGAAATGAGTTAGCAGCATAAATCATGAAGCCGATGCAGAAAATTAAACCTACCAGGGTGGGATATTTGGAGTTGTTATTCTGATTTGGGTTACCATCTGAATATTATTACTGTTAGTAGTAGACAATAAAAATAAAACACTAATAATTAATATTGGAATGGAGACAGGCTTTGTATTTGGCCCAAATCCAGGATACAAGATTTTCAGGAGCACGTGGTATTACCAGAATTGTGCTTTCATTAAAACCAGCAATACAACTTCACAAAGTGGGGTTTATTTTAAATCTTTGCCCAAACTGTTTGCTGAGCATAACCAGAAACCTTTGTGTGTCACAATCAGCCCTTTCTGCTTCCCACCTTCATTCCATGAATTTAGAGGTCTTTTTGTGACAAAACAAATCTTTAGAGTGAAAGCGACTGTAATAATAAGCAGTGCTGGTGTGTGACCTCATTGAGCAAAGTGAATAGGGTTAGAAACCTTTTTTTAAAAAAAGATAAAAATAAAGTTTTAAGAAAAAATTGTCTGGAATTTAGCAGTTCAAATCGTGTCTCAAGGGTAGTTCAAACCTTTAGATCTTCACGTACAAAGGCCACTATGAGATGCTCAACAAGATACTGTCCTTCATGAAGTGCATGTTTAGGACTGTCTGAACTTCTGATCCATTTTTGTGAGTCGAGTGGTCATCTGAGAGTCTAGGCACCCCATGGTAATATTTTCAGAATTCCTGGGCCTAAAGGCAGATTGTCAAAGCACCAAGATGCCTAAAGCTATGGGTAGGCACTTAGTGGGCTTTCTAAACTGTAGCTACTCAATTTCTGTGCCTGTATGCCACATACTTAGAATATTTTGTTAGCTGCTTACTAGAACCACTGGGTAGATGAATGCTTCCAAAAATCCGGTCCCAGAAGCTGCAGGAACCTGTGTGCTTTTTACTGTACTGCTGTTGAAGTGTCTGTTAGCAATGGGAGCATAAGGAAATTCAAAATCAATCATGTTTGGTTAATACCACATCATTATGGTTTTGTAGCAGTTCTCTCAGAGGTTCTGTATCTATCCCATGAAAAAGCAAAGTGTGTTTCCCACAGAGGTCCCCTTTGGGTTGTGAAATGGCAGCAGACGTGGTAGAACTCCTCTGCTGTTGGACACTGAACAGACAGCTCGTGTTGCTCTTCACTGGAAACCCAGGCTTGCATATGGAATTTATAGGCTTGATGTTACCCGATCCAGGCTGAGAGGGAAGGCCAGCACTTGGAGGTGAACTGCAGGCCTGACTGCAGTGCTGCTCATCTTTCCAGCCACAGCTTTGGTTTGTGGGCTGGGGTTTGAGGTCACAGCACTTTGCTGCACTATGTTCAGGTGAGGGCATTGCTCAACCTCTTGAGCTCTTTACGGAGGTTAAGAGAATGGAAAAACTGCTTTTGTTGACCACTTTTCACTCTGAGAGACTAGAATGTAAAGCAACTCTGATTAGGAGCATGGTGGAGAAAATTATCCCTTTCCTGGTTTTGTGGCCTTGATGGCAACAGCAAGTGCTGTCTCCTCATTCAGCCCTGAGTCCAGACAGGTGAACACTGGAAAGCCCAGAGTCAGGTGCCTGGTCTGTATTAGATGCCAAATATTTTTATGGGGTTGCTTCTAGATGCTTCCTGTCTATGATATCATCTTGCTGAGGTCCCTTGGTACAATCAGGAGCAAGTGTGGAACTGCTGCATCTCCAGGCTTCCAGAGGTATCTGCCCATCTCTACTGGTTGTATAGCAGAAGTAAGATCCTAACGTAGGCAGACCAACTCACCCAGCCACAGCTGGAGTCTGACTTTTTACATGCTGCAGCGCCTTAGGTAGGTGGTCTGAATATGACCCTAAAAAAATAAAAACATAGCCTGACTTTATCAGACACATTGAAAGAACAACTTCTTTAAGCGTTTGTAGGCTCGAGTCCAAGATATTCACTTCTCAGATTTTTCAGTGTGCTGGTTTTATGTGGTGTCACTGCTGGACAGATACTCTGAACTATGAATATATTTTTATGCTTGCATTTTTGCAAGCAAATGCTGAATGGCTGGGAGGGGATGCTTGATCCTGCATTCAGAGCTGCACAGAGAACAGAGAATGAAACAGTTTGAAAGACACTGCACATCAGAGACAAGGGGGTCTCAGTCTTTGCAATGCTTCTGCGTGAAATGCAATTCAGGTTATGTTTCCTCCATTGCTGTCGCACTGCCATCACAAACACCATTTGAGTAGTATACTGCATTCCTGAATCAAACTTCCCTTATAATAATAATGATAGCAACAGCAATTTAATTGTTCTGTTCTTCTTATCCCCCCTTTCTATCCTAGGTAGTTATTAGTTTGTAGTGTATTTCTGGCCAGGACAGCAATTTAGTTAAACCTTATGATCACTGGGATGCTTTTCTTGCAGAAAAGCCAGATTCCCTAGCTTTTGCCTTGGCCCAGGGCCTGGAAACCTGAGGCTGTCCATTGGACCTTGGTCTCTGTCTTGGCAGCTCTGCATAACCTGTCACAGAGACAGCCTGAGCGCAGTTTTTGCACATGATGAATATGGATCTTTGCTGCATCTGGCAGGCTGCAACAATGCATGCAGAAGACTGTCATTAATAGATAATAAAAGCAGCAAGCAGCATTAATAGGAATAGGCTTTTCTTTTACTGGGACTGAGTATTACCTTTTTGTTCCTGGCCTGTGACTAGATCAAGCTGCAAATCACAGCTACCAACGCTGTGTGCACACATGTGTTTTGTTGTTGGTTGGCTTTTAATCTGGAATATTTAACCAGGATATCTTCAAAGTGCGATTGTGTCGTACATTCTCATACACTAATAGATTTCAAAGATGAAGAGCTTTGCTGCTTTATGTTTAGTCATGCCTTCATCTCCAAATTTATGGCAGCATTACGGCTTAATGAATTGAACAAGTCCCAGAACAACAACAAAAATGCTCTTCTGTTTGAATTTAGATATTGCATACTTTGTTCTTCAAACAAATAATAAAACCAATATGTTCCTTTAGTGGTAAACTTCAGGCTAACTTCATCTCACATTACTAATCAAGTATTCAAGGATATGTGTGCACACACATATGTGTGTGGGGTGGAGGGAAGGAGGCGCTTTCAGTTGCGGTGAACATAGGCTGAACATTCGTATTCCAATAGCGATAGGCAAACCTCCGAGAACAGATGGAGCAGAGTTCAGCACAAAGGTTTAATCCTATCAGGATGATTTCTGTATGGCCATCTGGATAATCCGGCACACAAATTCAGTGCCTGTTAAAAATACAACGTAGGCCAAGATTAGCGTCACAGATTTTCCACTAGACTTGCTCATATTTGACTTTATGATTCTCAGACTCCAGAAAATTACATTAGAGAGCAGTCTGTGATTTGTGAAAGAAATCAGATGAGGAATAAGAACTCTTAGGGTACTTGAATTTCCCTTGAAGAAACTGGATTACAGCACTCCCTGTCCCTGCTGCAACTGCTTTGTGTTTCTACACGGGTTGTTCTGTTTCTGAAAGACGATTACTGCGAGCTCTCTGTTGTGGGCAGAGAGTCTGCTGAACAAAGAGACTTCAGCTGAACATTAATGTTAGTTAGTTAGAACTCTTTCTTTTATCAAGATGAAATAAATTGTTTGCTGTAGAATCAAGCTTAGGTGAGCTTCTGAATGTTGCACTATATAATACACGGAGGGATTCAAACTGAATTTTAGGGTGTGAAGTTCTGATTTTTTTCATTGTGACAATGAAAAACACCATAAATGTTTAATTATAGTAATATTTAGTTTGAGGCAGAGAGAATTTAGATTTAGGTTGAACTCTGTGTTTCACCTGGAGTGGTGTCTGTATGTCATTGACTATACCTTGCCAGTGTGGCTACAACATACCAATGACTTACTGGTGTTGTGCTTGGGATGTTGAGCTTTTTACACCTTGCAGGGATGGGATGCTGTGGCTTAGAAGCTTTTATCTAGTCCTGTTTTCTAGCTCTAGAGAGATATGCTGTGAGAGATTTACAGTTTTGTTGAGAGTACTGATGGAAATTAAAAAGTGAAAATGAAACCAGAGTGATGGTGAAACAAAACCTGAATTTAGAAATAGCAACTGCCTGCCCCTCTGTTAGGTTGGGATTCAGCAAAACAGTAAACCACAGGGTTAACATTAAGCAAATGATTGGTTCCACCCTATAAAATGCTTTTCTGGTTTGGGACTTTAGTTAGCAAAACCGAAGAACCAGTTAATTAAGTAGGTTTTGGGGTATGTGAGCTATGCAGCAATGTTTGTTTTGAAAAACATTTAGGGTTGATTTATATTGCACATTTTGGGCTTCCATTCACAAGGTTGCCTTCACCCTCACCCAGAAATTGCATCAGTGCAACTATTTTTAAAGTTTAGTACAGTTAGATACAGTCTCCTTTCTGGACATGCTTATTGTTTTTAAAATAGTAATATTGGTTTAGCTGGGCTTTGTGGAAGTTAAATCAGCAGGAAGCCATTGAGATTGAAACAGGAGGGGTACGTAGGACTTTTTTCACTGTCTTACTAATAAAGCTTTTAAAGTCCACACTCAAATAAAGCAGTGTGATCTTGGGTGTGTATCACATCTTAGTTCTCTGTAAGATGTTGCCTTTGGCTTTCCATCTTTTAGGAATACTGTTCCTATGCTCTTCAAAGTGACCTTATGAGATGGAGAAAGAAGTGAAGAAGTTGAGTACCATTATTTGTGGGCTCATAGTAAACCGTTTATCTTATGTGAGGAGGAAGGAGAGTGTGTTGCTGTAGTCTTTGGTTTGGTGCTTGGGTCTGAGCAACTTGTCCCCAGCTGTGGAGCTGAAAGTGCTGCTAATATTTGATAGGTTCTATGAGATACCCTTGGATGTGCTGCTTCTCCTGATCCAGCATGTGTATATACCCTGTGCAACAAAGCTGCCCAAGATAACAGAGACTGAATTAGTGATGGAGCTGAGTAGCTGCATTGGTTTAGGCAGTGCTATGTTTGGTCAGGGCCACTCACAACAGTTGCTTCATAACTGACTCACAAGAAACATTTTCCAACTTTGGAACAAAAAATGATGAATACAAAAACTATAGCTTTAAATCTGCTTGAAAGAAAAAATCAGGATGGCACGTCAAAATTATTTTTGTGTTTATTTATATATATATACACACACACACACACACACATATTTAATTGTGTTTTGGCTGAACCTATATATTGAATTTAACCAAAATTTTAAGTATTGTTGCAACATTGCCTTTTTTTTTCTTGGGAACTGTAGAATTTGCTGAACAAACATGATGGAGCTGTCTTTTGGAAGTCAGCTTTTACTAACTTGCAGTGAGCCGCTAATTTATTACTTTGTGCAAAGAAGGAGGTGCCTCCTGAAGAACAAGAAAAATCCCCAACAAACCAACCCAGAACTTTCTCTGTTTTGTGAAAGCATTTAAAAGAATGAATGAAAATTTCTTGCAATCATGTAGAGGTTATTATTTTCATTGAAATGTTTTAAGCAAAATACACAGCAGATTTTTTTTAAACAACACATCTCATTATTCAAGATTGTCTCCTTTTTACGTGCAATCATTTTTCAGGCAGTGATCAACAACTGAGAGCTTTGGAAACCATGAAGGAAAGAGAAACACAGAGAACTCCATGAAAAGTAGCTTTACTAGCTGAGGTATTAGCAAGAATAAAAGAGATACACTGGCTTACGTATTGATTGTAGGTGGAATATTGTCCCAGGTCATTTACATTTTCAATTCTCATTAATGGGAATTGAGCTTCCAAAATATTAGGCAGAAAATCACAGCCAGTACCTTTAATTTCATGACTTGGAAACAGAAACAAAGGCAATCTTCTCTCCCTTCCCCCAACCTGAAGGGATTGCGTGGCACATATATTTTTGGTTCTGTGATTTCACTCAGTGCAGATGTCATGAAAAAAACAGAAGGAGGTTGCCATTTTTGGGAGGGTATTGTAGTCTTTAAACCTTGCATTTGGTAAATCCCAAATATTGGGACGCTATAAAGGAGGGAGCTGGGAAGGGGGAGCAGGGCATCACGTCCTTGTGCCTGTGTTGCATAAAGCTGTGTGAGTTATCTCCTCGAGAGGGAAACCTCTGTTACCCTGTTTCCTGCACAGCAGCTGCTTATTGTCAGGAGAGAATAGGAGAGGGAGCAGGCTGTGATATGAAAAAGGCAGGCAGGAAGATCATCACTTTACTGAGATAAATAGCAAACACGTTGTTTAGCTTAAGAGAGAAGATTTAATGCTTCTCTACAGTACGTAAAAATTCTGCCACGTTCTCTTTCCTTGTGTTTATGACTAACCCTTTGGGATGCTCCTGTGGACTTACATGCAGGCTAGTTTGGCAAACTTCAGTTGTTTTCAGTTGTTTGTGCTTGACACAGCTCCAGCAATGGCTCTGTGCACTAGACTGGAATGGTACCACTGCATGGGCACACACGTGTTTTATGGTTCACCCTTTCAGCATGCCCAGAGTAGGTGAGCAGATGATGACAGCTCCTGCTTCTCAGGAATTAAAAACAAAACAGCCTGACTCAACTCCCCATAAAATATTTGGTTCATTCTCTCAAAGTGGTACATTTTGGAAAAATGTTCATTTCAGAACTGAGGAAGAAAAAAAAGAAGGGAAAAAAAAAAGCCACTCCCCTCATGATAAAATCAGTCTGAGGTGCTAAATGTGGAAAATATGTGATAAAAAATGATAAATGGAATAACCCTTCCCCCCGCATAACACCTGTGTAAATCCATAATTCAAGAAGAAATAATGTTTTTCTCCCTTTTTGAGGTGAAACATACTTTGTTAAACTAAAAGCAAAGAGACCTTGAGCATCCCAACAAGTGCTGCTCACCTTTGGGTTTAGTGTGCTGTGAGAAAGGAGTTTAGGCTTAGGCTATTCCTAGGCATTGCCTTGCTTAGAGTCACAAACCCTGTGTGATTTCCACAACTGAGAGAAACTCAGATGATATAAAAATTCTTTAGAAATCCCCAAGTTAGCGCTGAATTGTTGCTACATTTGACTCTACAACACTGAATAGACACAGCAGCTCAGTTCCTGAAATTAGTATATTTGCGTTAGTCTGTCAGCTCTGTTGCTAGCTCTCATGTGAGGTTGGATGAGCTCTGCACTACACAGGGTGGTCTACATCTAACCTAAGTGTTTTTTGAAGAGGGAAACCCCAACTCTGTATACATTGCATAGCTCTTGGCAGCTTTGCACAGAGCACTGCCCAACTATCTTTAAAAAATCTAGTTCCTTATTCTGCAGCTTCTTTGGATGGGGTTTTAAGCACTTAAGTGGTTTGTTAAATCACAGCTTCAATAAGTCATGGTTTTGAGTGCTTGAAACTGATTTGTCAGTAGTTTGGCAAAAACATTTAACAGGTTACAGGATCAGACCCATAAACTGTGGGTTAATCTGTGGTTCGTTTATGTATTTAGCCTGGAATTAGGTTTTACCCAGGAAAAAAAAAGAAAATTAAATTAAACTCCAGATATTTTCAGTACTTCCTCTAAGATGAGACATAAATTCCTTGTTCTTCTGCATTCCCAGTTTTAACTGCCTTTATGCAACTCCCCTTGCGTGTCTCAACACTGTTAAAAAGAAGAAAAATAAAAGCATGCGCCCCATCGTTTAAACTCCCGTTGTGATGCAGCAACTATTGTCAGAGCCTCATCTATGGAATAATGGAGGATGAAACCACTCTTCATGATAAAAACTGCGGGCGAGGTCATTCTTACAGTCACCAGCACAAACTGGATATTAATCATAGAGCAAATACATTTCAGGAGCTAAATAAGAGCAGTCCCAGAGCTCTGCTGATAGCTGTGCATCCCACTAATTCACCTCAGTGAACATTTACCTCTAAGCTCAATTAACCCTTGTTCCAAGGCCACCCATAAACTTTGTGGTAAACATGTTTTTATGTTGTTCTGGTTTGGTTTTTGAGTTTGATTTTTTTTTTTTTTTTAAACTCTGGCCTCTGTTTTCTATCAATACAAGTAGGCTATTCCTGCTGCAGGATAAAATTCTATCTCTCTATATAAACACAGGTCCCTAATTAAGAATATGAGATGCTCAGTGTGTGTTTGTGAGGGACTTAAATCGGTAGCTTGGTGACTCTGTAAATTCAGATGTTTGGTGCTCCTGAAGATGTCTGCTGTTTCTTCTGTCTTCCTGAGCTAGTTGAAGCAGATAGAAATGCACAGGATGATGATGTACCTGCACCTGGGTCAGTGCAATCCCAAGCACAACTCCAGGCTGGGTGGTGAATGGCTGGAGAGCAGACCCAAGGAAAAGGACCTGGAGGTCTCAGTTGAAGAGAAGCTCAAAGTGAGCCAACAGTGTGCACATGTGGCCCAGACAGCAACGGAGCCCTGTGCTGCAGCAAGAGCAGTGTAGCCAGCAGGGCAAGGGAGGGGATTCTCCCTCTTATTCTGCCCTTCCCAGACCCCATCTGGAGTACTGTGTGCAGTTCTGGAGCCCCCACCACAGGAAGGACATGGAACTGTTGGAGTGAGTCCAGAGGAGGGCCACAAAGATGATCAGAGGGCTGTAGTAGCTCTGCTATGAGGTCAGGCTGAGAGGCTTTTCAGCCTGGAGAAGAGAAGGCTTTGAGTTGACCTTATAGTAGCCTTCCAATATCTGAAGGGGGCCTAGAGGAGGGCTGGGGAGGAACTATTCACAAGGTCATGTAATGACAGGATGGGGGGTAATGGGTTTAAACTGGCAGAGGGGAGATTTAAATGGGATGTTAGGAGGAAGTTCTTTACAGTGAGGGTGGTGAGACACTGGAACGGGTTGCCTAGGGAGGTTGTGGCTGCTCCCTCCCTGGAGGTGTTCAAGGCCAGACTGGATGAGGCCCTGAGTGACCTGTTCAAGTGGAAGGTGTCCCTGCCTGTGGTGGAGGGTTGGAACTGGATGGTCTTTGAGGTTCCTTCCAACCTAAAACATTCTATGTAGAGAAGAGGGATTTCCTAGAGCTATTGCTTGTGAACAAAGTTGGTTGTTAAGCATGAGACATTTTCACCATTGTTTCGTTGTTGTTATTGCTCTTAGTAGTATTAGTTCTGTTATTCTCCATTCCCAGCATTGTTCAGAGGCAAATTGGAAATGTGGTAATTAGGCCCTGGCTGGTAGTGTAGTACTAGTGTCCTGAGCCAAAGTTCAATGCCCTGAAAAGAAATTTAAACCAATTAATCTGTTAGATTTTTATCACTTGTCCGTGTTTTCTCAGCAATTCCCTCAGCACGTGGCCTTTGATCAACTCTCATACAAAAGCTAAAACGTGTGCCTGCTGCTAGCAAGATGGGGCTGACATTAACATGGCACTCATAAAACAATCAGAGCAGTGAAGCCCTCAAACAGACAGGGCAGAGTAATATTTAATAAAAGCGCACACATAATCTTCAGAATTAGCATTTTGTGCCTTGCAGTACCTTTGGGAGAAGAGCTTTTATTTGTGGAGTGATCATTATTATAACAAAGAAGAGCTACCTAATAATTTCCACTTTAACTCTGCAATATGCCACGAGCATTTCTGAACCATTATGCTAAACTGTGGTGGGGTAATCATTTTATTGTCACAGTTTGAAGGAAGAAAAATCCCCTGTATATCAGTAGCTAGGAGAGGGCAGGAACACAGGAACACACTGAAAAGCACAGCACACAACAAAAAACTTTTCCTTTTTGCTTACCCCTGTGCTGAAGTTGATCCCTACCATCCTGCAAATGGAAGTTGACAAGATTTTGGTAATGTATATTCTGAGGAAAGATGAAGATTTCAAAAGAACATTGTTTCCCTTGGAAGTCATTAAGCCTTTTGCTCATAAATCCTTAAAATGTATTGATAGAGATCTTAGCTTTGAAGTGAGTGGCACAATTCCCATTGGTTTCAGGAAGTCTGTGCTTGCAATGCCTCCCTCTAACATCTATGTCTGTTAGCTCAAACTGCAGGAGCAGCACAATAAAACATGTCAGGTGTTAATGCTGATTTGCCTTGATATTATGCAAAGGAGGTGAGCAGCTCATTAAGACTCATAACCATTAGGCCATTCTGGCAGGTGGAGGATGTGACCACATCACCTTCAGCAAGGAGCTGCAAGGTCTGTGCCTGCGGTTGGAGGAGTAATGCTTCGTTTTCCCTCAGTCCAATGGCTGTTCTGAAAACATGCAGCAGCACGCTCGTGCCAAAGAGTCTGAAAGCCTCACCTAATAGTTAGGCTACCAAACTGTTGGTTCTGGTTGTAGTTGGCTACCAGCTGTTTATTAAACAAGCAAGCAAACAAGTTTATATAGGTAAAAATGTAGAATTATTCTTTTTTACTATAATTCTTCTCTGGACTTTGTTCATGTTGTCACTCATGTACACTTCCTTGCCTTGCCTTTATTAGAACTAGTCTAGTATCCTCCACTGCACTATTTTATCAGTGAAGTTTCCAACTTTGACTATTTTTTTTTTTCTTTGTACAGAATCCCCTAAATTTTATGCATTTTCCCCTTATGTTTATTTTAAAAACATTTTAGAAATGATATTTTGGTGTTACAGAAGGGCATGTGAAGTGATAATATTTTGAAACTAAATCTTTTGTTTTTCTTGGAAATATTAAAAAAAAAAAAGTGATATAGTTAATTCCAGATAGAAATTCTGGAACTTTTCATTCCAGGGGAGGAAAAAAGAAAAAAAAAAGAAAAGTTCAGTGTTTTGGTTTCTCTTGTGACCAAAATGAAATCTAGGCAGATGGTGATCTCCAATGAAAAGTTCTGTTTTTTAGGGTTGCACAGAAGTAAACACCTTCCAGACAGCACTTTGAAAGTTGCCAAGTGATTAACAGAAGAAGTATGAAGAGCTGAGGGCCTGAGCTGGCCAGACATTTGTACCAGGGGCATAAATAGAGCTGAGGTCATTGTCTTGTTCCTCTCCCAACGTTACCTGTGGTAATGCTGGCAAATGGGACCTGATTTTTCATCTACTTTCCTGGTGCTCCAAGGAAAAGGCCTGGGAAGGGCGAAGTTTTAGTAAGTCCAGTGTTCCAAATGATGCTAGTTGTTGCAAATATGTCATTGTATAAACATGTTTTGTGCCTTCAAAAACAGGTAGCAGTCTGTATGCCTCCCTCAGTGTGTCTCCTTGGGCTTCCTCGGGATGGAGTCCTTCAGCACAGCTTTCTTGGTGGGGTGGCACCTTTGTGCAGCCCTTCCAGTCTTTACAGGCACTTGCATTTTAGCATACGAAAAGCTTTGTGGGGAAAGTTGGGAAGTTGCATTGGTTTCTGCAACTGCTTCTAAGGGAAAATAATATTCTGAAATCTTCTAGGAACGCACAGTTCTTGCTTCTCAGGTAGTGCCTCTAAAGGGTACCAACTTGCCCTGAGTGTTAAGCCACCAAGTCCTGACTTTTTGTCCTCGGAGGAGATGTCCTGGGCTATTGCCAGCAGAGGCATTGATTCAGCACAATTGCTCCATATTAAAATAAAATTACACATGTGAGTGGCCACATTGACTTTGTGGATGAGCAAACAGCCCACAGCCCCAGTCTGGCACAAGAGCTGGCTACTCAAAGTCATGGGACTTGGCATGTGTTTGATATTAAGTACATACATGCACAAAGTAGCAGAATCCAACAGATGAGGCAGCACAGATTGTGCATCACCTTGCACCTCTCAGCACAGTGTAGGTACCACAGAGAACATCACAAGATAAATAACAGGAGTTGTAGTGGGGACCTGGAGCTGCAGAAGGGTGTCTTGCATTCATTTGAAAGATGAATTGAATTTGTAATTTTGAAGCCTGCATATGTTTTCTGTTAATGGCTTGTGGCCTCAGACAGTTTTTTTATTCCCTGGTATTTAGGAAAAAAAAAAAGTTGCTTGTAATCTGTAAGAAAAGTAGCTCCTTCTCTGACACATGGCAAACTGATTATCTCTGGGTTTTGCTTGGGAGTGTGGGTGTGCCCACCATCAACTGAGAAACGCTGGGAAGGGTGTAATTTGGAAGTGATTTCAGGTTTTCTTTATTGAATGCTCGATTCTGTGAAAGGGTTAGATGGCGTTTTGATAAGCTCGTTTCACTGTAAATCCTGTGAGCTTGGCTGAAAGAGAAGCGTTTGGGTTTGGACTTTGCAGTGGTAGCTTTGTGCAAGTAACTTGAATCCAAATTAAACATATTGAAGTAACTTCTGTGTGCGCTACGTTTTCATGATGGTGATGTTAGGATGCTTCTTTTGTTAGCTCATGTAAAAGCTGATGGCTGTGCTCTGCCAAGATTGGAGTAGGGTAATGATTTTTTTTTTTTTTCCTCCCTGTGTGTTTGTGTTTTTCGCTGAAGTTGGCATCCCCATCAGCTTAAGTAGTGGAAAAGTTTGTGCCTGATGCTTACAACCTTTTGTAGGTAGGGATGGGATCTGTTTGCTCCCTATGCATGCGTTCCATCACTGGTGGTGCAAGTCTGTAGCAGTGTCCACAGAAACGTTCACTGCTAAGGGTGACTCAACAGCTCCCTTTCCAGCTCCCTCTTGCTTCCCAGCTCTACACCCACCTGCCCTGCCCAGGCCTGGGAGGGTGGAGCTTCTCACCAGCCTCATGGACTCTTGCAATTATTCTCAACTGACCAGAACTTCACTAAATAATCATAGACACACAGAATCTCTTCAGAGCTTTATGTCTGGAGCATTTAAAAGTATGCTTCTGTGACAAGTGGCGTCCCTCAAGGGTCAGTGCTGGGACCAGTGCTGTTTAACATCTTTGTCAGTGACATGGACAGAGGAATCGAGTGCACCCTCAGCAAGTTTGCAGATGACACCAAGCTGTGTGGCACAGTTGACTCGCTGGAGGGCAGGGATGCCATCCAGAGAGACCTGGACAGGCTGGAGAGGTGGGCCCAGGCTAACCTCATGAAATTTAACAAGGCCAAGTGTAAGGTCCTGCACCTGGGGCGCTGCAATCCCAAGCACAAATACAGGCTGGGTGGTGAGTGGCTGGAGAGCAGCTCTGAGGAAAAGGACCTGGGGGTCTGGGTGGATGAGAAGCTCAACATGAGCCTGCAGTGTGCACACGCGGCTCAGACTGCCAACCGTGTCCTGGGCTGCATTAAGAGAGGCATTACCAGCAGGACAAGGGAGGTGATTCTCCCCCTTTACTCTGCTCTTGTCAGACCCCAC
>VWZI01022076.1:322757-344002 GCA_013396835.1 Psilopogon haemacephalus
GTGGGAGGTGTCCCTGCCTATGGCGGGGGGTTGGAACTGGATGATCTTTGAGGTCTCTTCCAACCTAGACCATTCTATGATTCTATGATTCTATGATTCTATATTCTGAACCAGACGATCTTACACCAAGATCTGAGCTTACTATGAGCAACACTTGAGTTTTCAACATCCTCTCAGAAGGTGCCAAGAAAGCAGCTAGAGAAAGTGGGGACACATTCTATGGATAGGGTAGAATGCACTGCACACACTTCTCAGTTGTGCAACATAATGACTGAATGGCAGGGATGTGGGTTTGGTTTTGGCTTTCTTTATTAGCCAAAGCATTAAGCAGGGCAGGGTGGTTTAATACTAGTAAAACCTGGATCTGATTGCAGAGCAGTTAAAGAAATGCTGAAGGTTACACCCTTTTTTATTTAGCCAATATTTTGCACAGTATTTATGGGAGTTTCCTTCATGAATTTAGGGTATAATGGATAATAAAGCAAGCTCACTGGAAACTGTTTTATTAACTCAGGTATGGCACATTTTATATCAAATGAAGATGGGGATTTGTCCTGATTTCCAATTGGTCTCTGCCCATCATGCTCTGATTTTTTAATTTTTTTTTTGTTAATGTAGGCTTAAAATATTTTTTTTCCAGTGCAGATAGCAAAACCAAACAGAAATTAATTGAGGACAAAAAACACTTCCAAAGAGACAGTTCGAGGTCATGCACATATACTAGGAAGAATGTGATTGCTGAAATCTTTGTGTTAGTAAGGGATGGGGGGGGGGGAATGAAAGATCCTTTTATTTTATTTTTCTCAAGTCGTCTATCATTAAAATCTGATTCTAACAGCAGAATACTTCTCTTTTTCATGTCTGTTGAAAAGCAGCTACACCATGTATCAAAGCCATCAGTCCAAGTGAAGGATGGACTACAGGAGGTGCCACTGTCATCATCATAGGAGACAATTTCTTTGATGGGTTACAGGTCATATTCGGCACCATGCTGGTTTGGAGTGAGGTAGGTGTTGTCTGAACGGTAATGTCTAATAGCTTTGTCTAGCTCGTAGCTAGCCTGTCCTTTTTCTATGCCACACGCTAAATCAGCAACAAATGTGGAGATGTGGATTTTTTTCCTCATTCAGTTTTATGAAAATAATTAGTCAGCTTTACCTGTGGCAGAAATCCACTAGAGCCAGGGGATTTGCATCTTCTCTCACTGGCCCAGAATTTAGCTTTTTTTTTTTTTTCTTTTTTAATCCAGGAAAGGGAAGGATAAATTCCTGTGTGAATAATTCGGCATTTAGCACTACAATAGCTAAGGGCCCACAGGAAACAAACGTTTAGGTGATGCTGCTTTCCAGGGAAACTGGCAGCTTTTAGCTGCAGCTCAATAAGGTGGAGACTGCAGAAATTCAGTACCTCTGAAGAGCATATCCTTACAGTGTAGACATTTGTTGTAAGTATCTTTTTCATAATAGCAACCAAATACACAGTATTGTTGCTATTCCATTCCTAGCAGGGCCTCTGCAGTTTCACAGTAATTTTTTTTATTTTTTAATGGGTTCTTATCCATTCTTTGCTTTTGCTGTTCCTCCCAGTTTCCTAAATCCTCTCTTCTCATGGCACATAATCAAACGTGGAGTCTGATATTTCCCAAAAGCTTGTGGAATATTAAAACCCAGGCAGCATCGTCCAGACAGGCACTTCCAGTGCTTAGGACTAGAGAAGTTAGGGCAGAATTCCCACTAGCTTCACTGGTGTGAGAAGGCAGCTCCAAAGAAGGTTTTACATTTTGCATTTGTGGCTTTCCAAAGGCATTTTGGAGCTTCTATAGGTTTCACACACCCATTCCCCAGCCCCATTATTTTAATACTGAATTAAACACGCTGACATAATAGTATCTCCAAAAGAGCTATACAGTCTTTACCCAGTAACTAAGGAGTTTCTGATGCTTTGCCTTATAAATCTTACAAATCCTTAATCAACACTATAGCTTAATTCACATCCAGCACATTCCCACTACTGATTCCATTGCGTATAGGGCAGCATTTTTTTCCGTATGAAGAGTATTCTCTAATGTCTTTCATGGGCTTCACTGTTCTGCCTTTGCCTCTCTATCATCCTTCCACTTGAGGACAAGCATGGATGAAAGGACATTCTCAGAAAGGGAAATATATTAAATGAGCCCTATTCTCAAGCCCTTATGTGATCATGAAAGTGCCTCCTGGGTCCAGTGTAAGCATTTTGTGTGTTAAGATTGAAGCTATTATGGCTACAGACATTTAACAGGGAAAGGTGAAGAGGCTGGGAAGAAAGGGCTCAGATTTTTGGTACTGCAGGATTGGATCTTCCATTATAAATCTTGATCTGTTTATTAGTGGATGCCATTAATTGGCAATTTCTAATCTCAGGAGAGTGAGTGCTGGTCAAAACATTGTTGCTGATGGTAGCAAGGCATTGTCATAAAATTAATAATGTTTGGAGGGGTCTAAACCAATGTCTGTGAGTGCTGTAACAAGCTGCAGGTCGACTCTGTGACTATTTCACTGTCTTTCCAGTCTGTTCCAGTGTGATCTGCTCTAGATGATCTTGCTCTGGCAGGGGGTCTGGACCAGATATCTTTTGAGGTCACTTCCAGCCCCTGACTTCTATGGTTTTCCCTTACTGAATTACTTCTCAGTCTCATAGTCTATGAGAGCAATAGAAAATCCTACATGGGGAGAAAAAAAAATCTAAAAGAAGCAGACAGACATGTTAAACAAGTGCAGAAATGCACGAGCTGAGTGATCCCTAAATAACAGTGATCTATAGGCATATAAACAAATGCAAACATACATAGTCATCTGTAAACATAGCTATCCACACATACTGGCTATCTGTGAAGAACAGAATACAGTCTTTCATCTGTCTTCCTAAGGTCTAGTGCTTGTTCAGTACCCAGCAAGAATATTTTTGTTTCATTTTGATAGAGTGTGAAACTGAAAAGTCCGTCTTCTGAATTTCAGTACCATTTCAAACTTGGAGCAAGTTCATTCTGAGCTGGCAGACAGGCCCAGTTTGGAGCAAACCTGGCCAGGTTTTATTTATCATGGGATTCAAGAAGAATGTTTTAGTCCATCCTGTTGTTTCATGGATCCAAAGACAACTGAAATTTTTAACTGAGCAACAGAAAATCCAAACCAGTAGTAGATAGAGGAAAGTAAAAGAGTGAGTTTTGCAGAGCATTTTCACGTGGATGTTTCTAGCTTCACTTTCAGTTGTAATTGCAGGTGGTTTAGAGGCTGAAGTCTAGTATTTAAATTAAGCATCATTTTGCCACAGACTTTGCTTGGGACCTTGGGCAAATCACTTAATCTGCTTAAAGTTCAATTCCCTTTCTCTAACATTGTAATAAGATTAGCCATCTTCTTGGGAGAGGTGCTGTGAAGATAATTATTGTAAAGGTCCTGTATTGCTCAGATTTTATTATAGCAAGATCCAAGCACCTGAGATGCATTGATATTAAAATAGAAATCCTGCCCCGATTTAGAAGCAAAAAGCCAAAAAGCAAAAAAGAATGCTCATTCTAAGGGTGAATTTGTTGCTGTCAAGCAGCATATGTTATAAATAATTTGAAATGTAAATAATATATTTTTAATTTATTTTACATGTATTCAAGTTTTGTAATTGAAATATTTATATGCTTGAAATGGAGTTGGCTGTGTTTAAAAAAAGGAGGTTTGAAATGGTTTCTGAAACACATATTTATTATTTAAACATATATTTTAGCTGTAAACACCCTAATATAATTACAACCTTTCTCAGCCAGGGAGAACTAAATAAAAACTTAATTTGTCACGTTAATTTGGTGCAGAAATGCAGATACCCTAAGTCAGTAGGTTCAATTAATCCTTAGCTTCCATATTACTTTATAAAAATGACTTGAGAAGCCCTTGATATTTTTAGAATACCACAAACTGGGCCATCTAATGCCTTTTATTCCAAAGGACTTGCATAGCTGGCAAGCAAACAGCACTGGTATATCATGTGCACATGCTGGATCTGGACAGACAACTCCCAGTAATAGATGGTTTGCCAGATAGACTCTGCCTGTCTGTCCAGTTCACAAACAGAGTTGTTATTTACAGGTTTTTTACCCAGCATCCTGGAGCTGGGCATTGTTGCAAATATTCCAAAGCTGTGCTACTGATTAAAAACAAAAAAAATCCTCTGTTGTTTCTGTCTCTTACTTGGGGAGGCAGGGACTGAAACTCTCTGAGAGTCAACTTTCAGAGCAAATACATGATCACGAAGACAAAATTAGTTTCTTATAAATATGCCACAATATTTGCTTAAAATGAGCTATTTCTTCAAACATTTTCCTGCCAAGAACATTCCTCCAGCTGTACAGAGTCAGCTGGACACAACTTCTTTTTTTCTTTTATATTAAGAAAAGATGAAGCAGTGAAATGTCAGTTCTGTTACCTTTGTACAGCACAAAAACAGAGGATTTTTTTTTTTTTTCTGTTTTGGGCTTCTTTTTAAATGCTGCTCAATCAAATTCTGTGGCACATTTTTTTTTATTTTGCTTTTTATGTTTATTATTGGTTTTGGAAGTCTCTGTTTCTGAGTGCTTATTTTGGAGGGCTGACTCATGTTTAAAAAATGAGTAGGCGCCCTCTTGTTGAAAACTAGGGTTTATTAAGCAGCATCTGCATGCCCAGAATTGAGGCATGAAAAGTCATGGGCATTAAAAAAAAAAAAAAAAGGAATCTTAAGGACCCTGCTTTCAGTGGAAACCGTCGTTACCTTCAGTTGGTGGGATTTTTCTTCATTTCTCTCCTAATGGTCCTACTCACACAGAGTCCAAGTTAAATTTATGACTGATTGTCACCATTTCCCTAACCACAAACCAGAGCTCAGGCATGCAAAAATAAACTAGTGACTCAGATTAATGACATCTCCTTATAAAATGTCACTTTTAAAAAAAGAAAGTAACCTGGCACTCTGAAAGAGTGTGAAATGATGCTGTATCACACAAGAATGTCTAGAATACATTAGCAAACCACAGAAAGAGGCTCGTTGTACCCACTCAAACCAAATGTGTTTGGGAATTTGAAGGGCATGCATCTCCCTCCATTCTGAGAGTCTCTAACTCAAGTTTTAAGACAATCCACAGCATGCCCCAACTGACATGCAAGAGTTTAGATCAAACAATTAGTGCAGTTGCCAACTGCCAGATGAACTGACCTGAAGATAAGAGAAAGGTTTATGTTTGGCCCCAGATCTCAGTTAGCCAAGTGCAGGAATGGAAGAGGAAGCAGGATCTGGGATTTTGACTGGTGCCTTCATCTCCAACTCACAGGTTAATGCCTTACTCAAGATTCACATTTTAAAGAAGTGCTCAGAAATGTACATAACTCATGTTTACAAATTCTTAGTTCTTGGCGTGTCACTGCTACAGTTGTCATGATGTCTGCTAGAGCACCAAGAATTCCCACCTGAGGTTGGAACACAGAAATGGCTCTGTGGGGTCAGACATGACTGTTCATCTAGCTCAGTATCCTGTGTGTGGCACTGGGCAATGACAGATGTCTATAAAAACAATGAAGTGAGCATGTAGTGATGCTTTCCCGGAGCACTCTGCCAGCCTCTAAGTTTGAAGCTTAGAGGCTCCCATAAGTAGTTTCTTTACTTTTAATATAATGTGTCCAGAGAAGGGCCATGAGGATGATCAGAGGGCTGGAGCACCTCTGCTATGACGACAGACTGAAAGAGTTGGGGCTGTTCAGTTTGGAGAAGAGGAGCCTCCAAGGTGACCTTCTTTTGGCCTTCCAATATCTGAAGGGGGCCTACAGAAAAGCTGGGGAGGGACTTTTTAGGCTATCAGGTAGTGACAGGACTAGGGGGAATGGAGCAAAGCTGGAGATGAGGAGATTCAGATTGGATGCAAAGAGGAAGTTGTTGAGCATGAGAGTGGTGAGGCCCTGGAACAGGTTGCCCAAGGGAGTGGTTGGGGCCACTTCCCTGGGGGTGTTTAAGGTCAGGCTGGATGAGGCTATGTCCAGCCTAATCTAGGGTAAGGTGTCCCTGCCCATGGCAGGGGGATTGGAACTAGACGATCCTTGTGGTCCCTTCCAAACCTGACTGATTCTATGATTCTAATATCCCTTAGAGCTGATAGCTCACCTTTTCCAGGTGTTTCACATGCAAACATGAAACAGACTATGCCTTGATGAAAGCACAGCCTATGACTGTGTGAGCAGAGAAAGTATGCTCAGAAAAGGTGGAGCAGGTCCCCAAGGTCATGCCAGAGATTGATAGGGTAGACAGGGACATGTACCATAATCCTGAACTTATTGCTCTTGCTGTGGGTGGGTCTGGAGTACCCAGACCTGTGCAGCACCTACTGGGTCACTCAGACTGTAAGACAGTTAGGGCACTTTGGAAAGCTGGTCCAGGTCCATAATACAACTCCTGGCAACACTAGGGAACTGGAGTTCAACAGCAAAGGTGAGGCTCAGAGGGCAAATTTTGAGGTGCAGTGATGTTGTTTATTCCCTAAAGACGATTTTTTAAATATGACAACAATATAGGGAACTACTGTATGTAACCAAACTGGCTAATTCCTTTCTGGGTGCATGAGAACTGAGACCTGACCGAGAACAAAGCTCTTTCCAGCTCAACACTATATGCCTGACAGTGGTCAGTGACAGATGCTAAGGAGAAAAAGGTACGTGTAATCTCCTGGCATAACTCCCAAGCCTTTAGTTCTAGAGAAGAGAGGAGTAAAATATATCCTGAGTGTCCTAAACCATAGGACTTCAGACATAATGTTCACCCTTGGGGAATGTGTGGGCGACATTATTGTATATTTGTGGTTTTAAACACAGTTAAACTTATTTACTTCAGAGCACAAAGGAAAACCAAACTGTTTGGGGAGAAAAAACCAGGAAACTTGCTTAACTCTCTCCAGCTCTCTTTAACAATGGACCATAAATAGGTCAGACATTTCTTGGGAACCAGGGAAGATGAGTATTGGAAAATGCCACAAATTATATTTGAGGAACATTAAAGTGGTGACAGACCAGTAAATGCTGGGAAATTCGAAGATGCAACCAGAAGCTGCCTATATAGCTCACGCCAGAATTGGGTGAGAGGGGTGCAGGGAATATGCTGATGCAGTAAGATGAACATGTTAACCTTTTGCTATTAAAATCCTTGCTGTTCTTTGCAAATATTTCCCCCCTCAAAATGTCATGAGTCCTTTCCTCATCTCACCAGTTCACTCAGTTAACTAGAACCACTTGGGGATGGGATTTATCTCAGCTATGTTTGGCTGCCTACAGTTAAGCATTTAGTTTAAGTTTTATGTCTTGGTTCATTGGATAAAGGTAGATCCTTCCAGAAAGCAGCACATCCTAACATGAGAGGTGTCTAAACCACTAGCAATAAATTGCTCTTTGGCAGTGCTTTCTGCCCCTGCTGACTGTTGAGGGAGTGTAGAGAGCTGGTCTAGACTTGTAGGCTTTGGTCAGTCCAGCTAGAGAGCAGCTCCATTGAAGTAAAAGCAATCCTTGGAGGGTTGGGGGTTTACTTCTTGTTGTTTTGTTGGTTGTTTTTTACCCAGTTGATAGTAGGAGTAATTAGGAGAAATGGCAGATTTATTTTAAAATTAAAAAAGCTTCTAAATCACATGATTTTAAAGCAGAGCCCAAAATGAGTTCTTTGGAGCTCACAAAGAGAGCAGCATCAATTCCTACATGATCATTTCTAAAATGACATTTGACTTAAGACATTCTGTGGATCTGAATGTCTTCTGGAGCATTTGATGCTGGTAATTTTGGTTTTAATCTTCTACTGGATTTAATACTAATTTTCTTATTTTAAATATGGAGAGCTTCCTACTGTGTGTGCCATTTGCCTCAGTAACACAGATGGCTCTCAGACAGACATTACTCTCCTTCTGTGCTTTTTTAGTCTTATCCTCTAAACAAAGAACTGGTTAAAAGTCTGAGGTTTTTTTAGGACCTTACTACAATTTGAAGTAGTTGGTTCCTAGTAAAAATAGTGATAAATTAATGTTTTTATTAAAAAAAAAAAATCTGTTGAAATGTATTCCCTAATCCAGGACAGAATTTGAACAACTGCACAGAGTAGTTGATTGTGTAGGGCTTTGCTCACTGTCAGGATAGGTAATGGTGTTGGTCATTTGCCTCTCCAGAAGTGTGATGATGTGCTACAGTCTGTTAGAGGATTATCTGTGTGCCAAAGCTGTATCTTGGTTGCTGGACACAGTTACCTCACCTTTTCTGTATAGCTCTTTGTACTGTGCTTGTCTGAAGGAGCATAAGGAATGAGAAGATGACATTTCAGTGATGGGGAGGACAATACTTTGGTACCTGAGTGCAGCAGAGATTTGAGTTTACATGCCATTAATTGATGAACTCCTAGACAGCTCTAATATTAATTTCAAGGACTATATTTTAAGTTCAGTCCAGAATCTTGAAACAGAAAAAATTATCTAGACCCACTCCAACCTTTTGTATTAAGAGGATTGGGATCCTCAGCCCCATTAACAAACAAGTTATGTTTGTCTATGTATTACTGTGTAAATCCACATCTGCAGGAGCCCTCTCAGGTGTTTCTCAGTCACTGCAGTGAAGGCAGACTGGAAGTGGTGGTTAGATGGTGGTTATGTTTGGTCTTTCTCTTTTGTGTGCTCTGATCATTTGCAAGAAAAGATCCAGCATTCTTCAGAAGCCAAACTTTGCATTTTTGCAGTAATCAGTTTTACCTCTACAAAATGAGGAGAAAATTAAACCAGCAACACATGTTGTTTTGGCAAGGTACAGATGCCAGCATGTGGGAAATTCTGCCCAGGCTTGGGCTATGCAGTGCATCACAGCCTGGGTTTGTGCTGTGTCATGTTCACATGTACAACTGCCTATCATTTATCAATCAGATTTGTTGGCCACTGGCATGACCTTAGTGTTCACCTGAGCAAGCACAGGCACCCTGCTGCTTGTAAGCTGCGGTTATTGCGTTAAACCAGGGCTAATGCTTGTACTGGGAAGCAAGTGCCTGCCATGTATGAAAACAGAAATAATGTTGTGATGGCTGCGAAGGAGAATGCTTGTAAATATTGTAGTCACTGGCTTTTGTGTGGGTTACATCAAGATTGTATTCAAACATTGACAGGTTAATTACATGTTTCAAAGCTTGTTTACTGTCATCTGAGAAGGAAAGTGTTATTAAGGAAGTGTTCAGCATCTAACAGTGCTTTTTTTTCCCCCCCTTTTCTTCTCCCTTCTTAATGTTTTCCTCTAGCTGATTACTCCTCATGCCATCCGCGTACAGACACCTCCCCGACACATCCCAGGGGTTGTAGAAGTCACATTGTCCTACAAGTCTAAGCAGTTTTGCAAGGGAACACCTGGAAGATTCATTTATACAGGTAAGGATGCTTTTGTACTTGATGTAACATGGAGAAATAGGGCAGACAATATATCACACTTGCTAGGGCTTCTGCTTTCGTCGTTAGAAGCTGTACTGTATTCTATTATGTTGGCAGAGCATGTCATTGAGGTACCAGTTTAAGGCTGGGTTTCAGAAGTGGATGACTGTAAGAATGAATCTTAAAAAAAGCCAGCGTGGCATTTTGGTTTGCTTGTTTATCCTTACAGTGGAATATCTCTTTACCCAGGAAGGGGAAGGAAGGAGAGAAACAGATACTTCAGTAGTTAAACAGAGGACGAGTTCAAGCATAGAGTGAAACAGGCTACTGCAATCACAAACTTCTACACAGCGCCATGCTAAGTATCTCCATTTCATGTTGTCTGGCAAGTGTTAGAATTGGTCAAAGCAGCAGCCTGTTTTCCTGCCCATCTCGCCTTAACATACATGTCTCTGACTTCCAGGGAGGTTAAATAGATTTCATCCAGCCAGTGCTGCAGCCATGATGACCTGCAGCATATTGTGGGGTGGCATCCCTCACCCTCTCAACCACTAAGTTGAGAGGTTTGGCCTGAAGAATTATTAACAAAAAAAAAAAGTGCTAGGACATTGCAGGTACTGTCAATGTTGATGTGCTCTCAGTAGCAACAAGGACAGCTTAAGAAACAAATCAAGTAGTGAGCTAAGTTTTTAGAAAGAATGTGTGCCAATGATTCCCTGGAAGGTATGCACACTGCAAGACTTAATGACTTGGTCCAGGTTTTGATGTACTTATATGCTTGTTGTCTGACATATGCAGACAGGGCTACTTCTGTATCTATTTGCCTGAGCTGTGGTTCATCACAATCCAGGGCAATTCCCTTCCTCATTCTTGATTGTCTCTGAAACTTTAAGAATAACTATATCATAAATACTTGTGGCTGTGAGGCATTTTGAATTACACTGGGCACATATATTGCTTCAACTGTGAACACACACACACACAGAGGCTCGAGGCAGAGAAGAGACTTAGTCTGGAAGAAGAGGAGGCTGAGGGGAGACCTCATCTCTCTCTGCAACTGCCTGAAGGGAAGTTGTAGTGAGGAGGTGGCCAGCCTGTTCTTCCTGATATCAAGCAACGGGACTAGAGGAAATGGTTTCAGGTTGTGCCAGGGGAGGTTCAGGCTGGATGCTAAGAAATGTTTCTTCACAGAAAGGATTATCAAACACTGGAATGGTCTGCCCAGGGCAGTGGTGGTGTCACCATCCCTGGAGGTGTTTAAGCAGCATGTAGACCTGATGCTTAGGGACATGGTTTAGTGTTGACCTTTCAGTGCTGGGTTGAGGATTTGACTGGATGATCTTTAAGGTCTCTTGTAGCCAGATGAATTCTGTGATGCTGTGACTTCTGTGCTCCAGCTGGGTAGCAAAGCTCTCATTTGCTTTTTCTTAACTCTGACCAAGTTGAACAAAGCTGCCTTATAAAGCTTTGTTGTCTTTTTCGAATACCCTCTTCCCCAGTTAGGATTTATGCACTGGATTTCTTCAAACTGGCTCTGAAATTGTTCATGTTATCTCCTTGTTGGCTGAGCAGCAGGCATTTGTGCAGTGTTACTATTTCAACAATGTGTAAAAAAATCGTATACTGGATGATAACACACTGTATCCAAAAAGTTCTTTAAGGTTTGAATGTGTTGGAATAAAAGAAAAAGCAAAGGGTCAGATTGCCAGCTGCTGCAGATTGCCTGCATATACCACACAAAAGTGTCAGCCAGAGCTCTGGATAGCCTGCCCATGAATCCTTCCCCTTCTCACTTTGTGACTCACAGTAAGTTGTTCTGTTCTGCTTCATGTCAAGCCACCAGGGTGGCTGCATCTCGAGTTGGTGAAATGGCAGGTCAGCCTATAGAAGATGAAGAAAGGCAGGAAACCTGCTCACCCTTGACTTTGTGAACAAATTTTTTGTAGGGTTCATTTTGCAATTTCAAATGGCTTCGACCCATTTTGGTTTTGCTTTTCAGATCATCGTTAATTAGCTTTTCCAGTAAAAAGGAGGGCAGCAGCTTAGCCTGTCTGCCCAGAAGCAGAAGGTTGAACGTGGAAATAAGGTGTCCCAGTAGGCAGAGTGTTTCCATATATGCGTTTGGCAGGTTAGTGTTTAAAACACCTTATTTTTTCATTCAATAAATAGAAGTTATGAAATACTAAACAGCAATGATAAAATGGAAGCTGATCCAGTCTGTGGGCAAGCTTGTTCAGCTCCTGGGGAGTCAGGGTAGATACAGAAAAGCTATTGTGACTGAAATCCTACCTCAGACAATTTGCATTTTCCTTTTAGAGGCAGCCTGAACTTAAATGTGGCTTTTTAAAAAAGGTCTAAATGAAACTAAAATAAAAACAATTAATGCGTCCTGACCTTCAGAAGTGCCTTCCAGCCCTTTAAACAAAATGCAGGTTCAGTACACGCCTGCCGATTAGTTTTAGTTAATTGAAAATTATAGGATTGACCCAAGAGGAAAATTTTGTTTGCACTCCAATCACTTTTACAAATTAAGGAAAATTACCACAATTTTGTTTAGCTAAGGTTTCACACTGAGTTCACGAAATTAGCTCAGCCATCCCAACAAAGTCAGCACTTTGTTAGTGAGCACTAGAAAAAAACGAATAGTCTATGGTGTGTACAAACGAAGCATAGAAAAAGCTATGATGCTTCGGAGAACTAGGCCAAGTGGTTTTAATTAGGATTATTGGTTCATTGTAAGTTTTGAAGAACAATCAAACTAGCAGATTAGCTGTTTCTTTAAAGCTAGAATTTCTTGCCATTCATTTTTCCATGAGAACTTGTTCTAACTCCCACATAGCACTAGGTTTTTTCTTTCCTTTTTTTTTTTTTTTAACAAGGCCTGCAGGAAATGGACCAATTGGAAGCTGGGATACAGTAACATTCCCCAGCATCACTCCAGCCGATGGGAGTTTTTCACAATGTTCTTCAGTGAACTCAGTGTTCTGGAACATATTACAAAACCACAGAGGCCAAATGTTTTCTCAGAGGAGTTTGGCCTCTGTTTTTGGCCGAAAACATTTCAGCATCACTTGCTGCTTATTTACCCTGCTATTAAGAACAAGAAAAGGGGAAAGGAGAAAAAGGGGAAAAAGAAAAAAGAAAAAAAAAAAAGTGTGTGTGTGTGTGAGAGAGAGAGAAAAAGACCTGGGGTTTGTGGGCGGTGCAGGAGTTGATCAAGCGTAGTTTCCTTTCTGGTGAGAATGTCCCTGCTCGTTAATGGTCCCATTTTGTGGTCAGGTCTCATTTAGAAGAAATTATTTTTAATCAGTGTTCAACAAAATATCCCCTCAAGCCACCTGGCTGTAAACTGTTTTTTTCTTACTGTTAAGTACTTAAGTCCTCAGAAGAAAATACCCAGTGACCCATTAATTTTAGCCTTTTTTCCCCCCTTGTAACTGCAAATAACTTAGTAACATGATCTTTAAGTAGTCCATGTGCCATCTAGGAATCAAGGCCATATATATATATATATATATATATATATCTTGATAAATCCTGTCTTTTGTAAGTGTTTTTGAAGGAAATAAACCAGTGTCAACCCTGTGCTTACATGAAAGCATAAGTTTTCTATTTTCCATCTACAAAGCAAGCCATTAGCATGCACTTGTAGAGCAAATATTTGTTAGACTCTAAGCTTTGTCATTCCTGAGAGGACTTTATTAGTAATACATAAGTCTGAGGACATCTTGCGTGTATGATGATTTTGGAATAATATTAAATGTCCATATTGCACACAGAAATACCCAAATGTGCTGGTGAGTATTTCCCTGTGGCACTCTTCATGCAGTTCTCTTCAATACCAGAAGAGACCTACAGGTGAACCGAGCTTCAGGTCGCAATGTAGGACTCAGTTATTTGTCTCTCCCATTAGTATAGGACTGGAGAAACTGAGATAAGGAAAGAAGCCTCTAAGGATACAAACCCATAGGTAGCTTATCAAGGTGACTCAAGGCTTATCATGGTTGAGTTGAATTAGGCATAGGAACTGGTAGAAATTTGTGATTCCTGGACAAGCCTTTGAGATTTTGTTTTGTTTCTATTAAAAAAAAAATAGTATCATGGACAGTATGTTTTTCACAGATGAATTTTGCTGTGGTACTAAACTGCAAGATGTGAGTGGGAATGCATGAATGTAAGTGAAAGGAGAATTAATCTCACTGCATATTGAAAAGGACATATGGGAGGTCCATAAAAATGCATTATGCTGTGTCTTCTACCACCTGCTCAGTTTCAGGTTTTGTGCTTTTGTTCCCAAACTAGAGCAAATAACTACACAGGGGCCAGAAGCATATTGCTTTGTCACTAATGTTATGTATACACCATGGGGTTAATTCCAATTCTTGACAGAGTAGTACCCCAAGTACTGCTCCCTTCTTTTTGTTTGTTTGTTTGTTTTAATTCGTTACATAGTTGGATACAGGATGGAATTTAGGGACCATTTTCATTTGCATTAATCTTGCAGAGAGCCTTGGGGGCTAAGCCATTTGTGTGCCGACAGGATAGCTGGAGAAACAGGCAAGTCCCACCTCAGATCGTTTGGGGTTTGTTACAAACTATGGAGTAAAGTGTGTCTTTCAAAGTGCCACCAACAGGGATGGGTGGATGCAGGGGCAGCACGGATGCAGGGCTTGCAGGGCAGCGTGAATAGGCTCATAGACTGATCTGAGTAACCCAGATGCTGAGTGCCGATCCTCCAGGAAAAGTGTGATGAGGGCTGAGTGGGTCAGAGTGGAGCTGCCGAGACTGACCAGTGGTTGCATTATGCCTTTGGGCCATTGTGGGTAGAGTGATGTAGAAATGCTAGCACTGTGAAGGTCAGGATATTCACAGAATTTCTGGGAAACTGCCTTTTTCTCTGGAATGTCATAGGGCCTCTCAGAGAACTTTTTGCTCTCCTAGTTGCTACGAAGAAGAAATAGCCTCATGTGGAAAAATCTCTGCTCCATCCTCATTTCACCCTTTATTTACTCCTGAAAACATCTGAGTCAGTGTACAAACAGGAAGTGCCTTGCAGAGCACAGATGATGGTAACATGGTAAAATGGTAACATTTTCAATAGCTTTGAGATTAGATAGCTTCATTTTTGGATTTTTATCTTTAATTTACAGAAGGAGAGGGGTAGCCCTCTTCTGAGAATAATTTGGTTTTCATTTCTTAATCAAATACACTTCTTAAGTAAAAAACTACCCATCAACATTTAAAATTTCAGTCCGTGGCCCTAGAAACAGAGGTTTAGGTCATGTACACAGATCTGGTCAGCAGTGGAGCCACTTAAAAGGTGATTGCCAGTCACTAAAGTTTCTAGCCTGGTAAACTTCAGGGATTCCTGCTTTCAAGAAGGCACCAATAACTATTAACTATGCCAAGTTCAAAAGATCCATAATCAGAATGGAGAGTTCTGGAGTTTGTAGACTTAAACACAGAAAAAGGAAAGAAAAAAAAAAACCAAAACCTAGAGGGAAGTAAAAAGAAGTGGTGATAAGAGACAGACTGGCTGTCAAGAGGTTCCTGTAGCCCCCCTGGAGCTTTTCTTGATCCCTGTGGGCTAGAGTTTGACCCTTACACAGCTATGGCCAAGGTTAGCTGGTGTATCTGTTAGCTCCTGAGAAATGTTAAAACCTAGTGGCAGTTATTCCCAACATCAGTAATACACAACCTCATTAGTTTTACAATGCCTCATTCATGTGTGTTTATTATTAAATCATGAGCACTTAAATAGCTGATTAGTATAAATGAGGAGAGAAGGCCACCATCAACAGAACAATAAAAATAAAATTAAAAAACCAGCACGGCTTGGTTTTACCCTGATGTGTTTGTAAAATCTTCAACCTCAAAGATATGATGATCATTAATCTGGAATGAAATATAGAGCACATCACTTCTCCACAAGAGTGACCAGCTATGAGAGCTGGTAGCTAGCAAATGAATGTAATTTGTTTTTAACAGCAGTTTTTATCTGTCTTTCACTAGTAAATATTAATAGCAGCAGTAGAATAAAAAGTATCAGATGTCCTGAAGTTAAATGGACAGAGTGCTACAGAAGAACAGAAAATTCTTCAATGCAAAGAAATTTCTGAAGTTTAAAAATAAAAGCTAGTGTCCTTAAAAGCTGGGGGGAACTGCAGGTTACCCTGTGCTTTGGACATTCAATATGAAGTCTGTTCCTGATCTCAGAAAGACTATAGAGAGAGGGATGATAAATCCTAACTGTAGCACTATCCAGTAAAGCAGATGAAATTAAATCCTTTGCAAATGTAGACTTTTACTGGTGAATTTAATTAATGTCTCTGGAAAAAAGCACAGCTCCCCTTCTAAGAACTATCTGAAAAGTGTCCTAATGTGGGATTTCCCTTTCATCTCATTGTGCTGTGCTTTCATTCCCAACTAGACCTTGCCACAGGGACAGTAGAAACAACAGGAGGTGCGTGAAGCTCAAAAATGGACCTGTCTTTCGGGTGGTCTGTTGGGCTGAAGAAGTTAAGCTGTACATATGGCTTTGTGCTACCACAGGAGTCTGTGATAGTCACTGTAGAACTGGATCTTCGTGGTAACACTGCTGGGTCTAGGATGCTGGCAGTTAAATTACAGATGGGAAAACAAGAGAGAGATTGGTGCAGTCACTCCCTCCAAACATCCACGTCAGTGATGTGATCTTGAGTCTTACTTGCCCCTGAAAGGGAAAGTTGCCCTCAGGAAATCTCTATTTGAGTTTAAGCATGAACTTGACCCTTTCCAAGTTCCAGTCAATTAACTTAGATGCTCTGCTGAGTCAGTGTTAACACCTGGTCTTATTGGCCTGTCTGGAAGATTTTAGGGAGAAGAAGGAAAAATTGATGCAGTTGTTTTGGAACAAGCTTTCCTAAATGAAATGACTTCAGGCTTTATTATTTGGTGGTGAGCTTGGGGTTACTATTGTTACAAAAGTGTTTGCTTCTTAGGATATGTCCTAAGCAGTATTGAGTATTAGGAATATTAGGGTTGTTGGTTTGGTTTGCAGAAATTTGGGAAAGGAAGCTGCAAGGAATCCTAATTTCAAGGAAAAAGGTGTTGCAAGACAGTGAGGAGGCAGTGAAGGTAGATTGAAAATTCCCTTTTGTATGCTAATGGGACCACAGAGTGCTAATATCTTTGGTATTTCTTAAACACTGGCAGCACCAGAATGCACTGCAAAAAACAATCACCAGAAGTGTGCAGTGCACCTGTAGGACAGCTGCAAAAATGAAAGCAATTACAGCAACTGTCAGAATAAAGCTGGCTGTGAAGGAAACATATTATTTTGCATATTTTATGTATACACTTTCCAAGAAATATGACCTTTATTTCCTAGTTAGAGGGAAGTGCAATCAGAGTCTACGCAGCAAAGGGTAGCTGGATCATTAAAAAGAATATTTTCTCTGATATTAGAAGTCTAAATGGGCACTAGTCCTTATTCACAACCTTGGCTGTTTCTGTCTGCCCTGAGTTAATAAGTGATAAGGCCAAAAGAGAAATAAATCACTGAAGTCCCTGTCCAAAGAAAACATATTGACTACAGCCAAGCAAATAACAGCCCATAACCAATGGTCCCATTCATCATTCATGTAATAGGGATATAAAGTATTCTCTACCTATGAAACCATGGAGTAAGAAAAAAGCATGATAAGCCCCCAATCTAAGCTATGTGATTTGATTATTAAAGGACATGAACTGTTTGTCACATACCTTTAATCTTTAAGATGTGTTGCCATTTCTGAAGTATAAATTTGCGGTAAAGGATTAGAAAGCTATTAATGATAAAAGTGTAAGCTAGACTTTGTAAGGATCCTTGCAATTGTCATGCAACCACGTAGACCCTTGGAACCTTAACCTATTGAATATGATATAACATAGTTATCTGACCTTCAAAGTCAATAAACCATTTTTTGCTTTTCAAGTTCCAGCCCTACTTCATGATAAATTAACCCTCTGGGTTCGCAAAATAAGCCTTGTAAATGCTTTTCTTTATCCCCACCCCAAAACCTTTAAATTTTCATGCCTTTGCTTCAAAACTCTCTTATTCCAGACTGAAATTGTTAATCTTTTTTTTATTCTCCTTTTAGCTCATGTCAGTTGATAAGATATTATTCCCTCTTTTTAAAAAATGGCCAATAAAACAGAGAGGTGAGATGAATTTCTAAGAAGCCTGAACCGTGCTGTGTTTCTAGAGGGTGCTTCACTCTCTTGTTTCTTAATGTATGGATATTCAGATTAGACCAGTGCCACATAAGTGGACAGTTCATAGGAGCAGCAGTGGCTGTACTGCTTGGCTTCGTGCAGTTTGATGCTATGCCCTGAGAAGAGGAACAAGGCACTATCTTTTTGCTGGTGAGAAAGCAGACTCCTCGACTACTCGTTGCTGCTGAAATGCTTGTCAGTTAGCTGGGAATTCTGGCAGCCTTGCAGGTATAGATGTGCCCAACTCGTCCTTCCTGTGCTTCTTACAGGGTGCAGCGGGTTTTGATTTCTGCTGGGGACTGTGCACAGGATTTACTGTGTGTTGGTGAAAAATGTCCAGGCTGTGTGCTAGACTGAGGTGCCCATGCACACAGCACTCTGGCTCTGGCAAGGATGTTGGAAGGAGGATTTAGCGCCTCCCGCCTGAGGCATGCTCTTGCATAGCACTACCTGCAAAACAGCCTCCTTAAGATGTGCTTAATCCTTTGAGGCCCTTGTTAGTGAGGGTTTGTTTTGCTTAGGCATTTTGTTACACGAGTGAATGCCGTATGGCTGGCTCAGGCCAGCAGTGTGCTGTTCAGCCACCGTTCCCTGGAGGCAGGACTTGGGCAGCCTTGCTGGCTTTGTGCTTGTGCTAGCATCCCTGTGCAGCCAGGAGTGCTTATCTAGCCTGGTTAACGCTTGCTAACAGCAATGACTACAGAGCAGATCTGCCCCAATATAGCTCATGTCTACAGATTCAGGCTCTTTTGTTAATATACAGATAAAAGGGAAATCTTGTACTTGCAGCCTTTCATCTCAGTGGATGCAAGAGCAATTTATTGCATGGAGTGGAAGTTCTTTGTACTTTTCTGCTGTCTTGCAAGAACTCACACAGGCTCTTCTGCTTAGTTATGTAGATATAAAGTGAAAAAGTGATGTGGTCTGCTCTGCTGTCTGGATAGAGATGCTGGAAATGGTATGGCGAGGCACAATCCTGCAAGCTTCTCAGGCCTGCCCAAAACACTGCAGAGTTGCCTCTTGGTGCAGGTTGCAGTGTCTATTGTTACTTGATTTAAAGCCAGATTGAGTATTTCTGAATGCAACATCCAGCAGCCTGCAGTGCAGACATGCCTTCATAGGCTGGAGAGGTGCTGTGTTGCTGGCACCACAGGAGCAAACAGAGAGAGACAGAGAGATGAGCAACTTGGAAAGGAAGAGTAGCTATGGTACATACCTGAGACATCTGGCAACAGTACACATTTATTTTGTCATAATGGCTGACTGACATCTTGGAGAAAGTAGGATTCCTTGAAGATTCAGTCTGCACACAATTTTCAACGTTCTTAACAAAATTTTCTAGGACCTTCTGGTAGATCTCTGTCAGTTGCTGATAAGGAATAACACTGTGGCATTAATACTACTGAGGTGCTGTGGTTTGGTTTTGGGTTTATTTTGGGATTTGGGTTTGTTCTTTTTTTTTTTTGGTTGGTTGATTTTGGGTGTTTTTTGTTGTTTGATTTTTTAATATTTCCCCAACTTCATCCCCACCTCAAAAACCTCCCAAATGATGAAAAAAACAAAAACAAAACTCAGGCACAATTGTTTGAGGTCTGTGTGTATCTACATAACCTTCAGTGAAAGTTGTTTTTCTCTTGAATCTTGCTGTTGATCTGTTTCAGAAGTATGAACCTATCATTACTTAATTCTGCCAAGCCAAGCATATGCAGATCGTTCATTCCACAAAGGACAGAAGTTGTTAAATGTATTAGAACACAAGCCTGGTAGCATGATGTAAATTAGATTGTCATTTTGCAGCAGGTCAGCTGTTCTGCATGATTGTCTTACATAGCCACAGCAAACCTGGACTGCCAAGTACCAGGTAGTTCACGTCAGTCTAGATCCTGGGAAGGTAAGTTTAAAACATCCATTCAGCCCGGATTTGGGCAGTTACCCTTGAAGACCTGGTCCTGCACAATTTGCCCTATGATATTTATGTGGCCACACCCATTCTTATTTAATCTTTCTGTGTCTTTTTTTAAAATCCCCCTTCTTTTCCTTCCTTCCCAAATGTGATTTTTTTTCCCCCCCTTCATCCTATTGGCATAAATTGTGGTTAACCTCTTTGAATGAAGTTTTGTGGACTTGAGCTGCTCTTGCATAGCACCAGATGTCAGCATTGGTGGTTAACAAGAGGAAGCATCATTCCCAGAAGACTAAGGGTTAATTAAAAGCAAATCAAAACAAAAAAACCCAAACAAAACCAATGAAACAAAAAAGCCAAACCCCAACAACAGGGTGGGGGTGGGGGAAGAAAGAAAAAAGCAACAAAGAGAACAACCACACATAATCAACTAAGAACGTGTAGTTTTTTTAGGTCCCCATGGGACAAAAAAATGCACATGGAAATGAAGTTGCTGTAACACTGATCTAGCAAAAATACATGTTTGTTAAAACAGAAAGTGGCACCAAACTCTGTGTTTTAAATATGTGAAAATTACAAAGCAAAACCTGTGAACCTTGCTGTGTCTCTACTACTGCAGCATCTCCCAGGGTGGACTTTATACCCTTTCAACATGATGAGGCCTTCTTTTACTTGTCTTCATAAGGGACAGAAAGCTAATGAACCCTAGTGACTCAACGTTTTGCACGTTTTCCTGGAACATGATCTCCCCTTGGCTGAATCACTATCAGGAAACTCTTCTCTCTGTCCTCTGTCTGCACAGGGGTCCTAAAGAAGTGCTTAAACATGCACTTGAGTGGCTGAAGCTGATTGAGGAGCATTACACCCTCAGTGACTCCATAGGCTAGGTGCTGTGTAGGAAAAGTATTGCTCCAGACAATAATAGTTTCTGAAATACATCTATTTGTTGCCCTCCTTTTATTTGGGGTGTTTGTTTTTTTGGTTTTTGGTGGTTTAGGTTTTTTTTTTTTTTCTTTTGTTTTAGTTGGAGATTTTTTGGTGGCATTGGTGGTGGTTTATCTTTTCTTTTCCTCCTAACATATGTCTTTTTCCTAGCATTTGGTGGGATACTTTCTTTAGAAGATACAACTCATCAAATAAAACCACATAGTTTGTATGCTCAGGCAATTCTAGCAGCAAGCTTGTATTTGTAAAAGTGAAAGGCAAGATTAGACTGCCAGAAGTAACCATGAGTTCCTGTTGAGTGGTCACTCCTGCAAGGGAAATAGTTTCTCCAAATGTAGATCTCTGACTAGTTTCACCACTCCAAAAAGAATTCTCTCCAAAGTTCATGTGCATGTTTGCTCTGCTATACTAGAAATAGTTGTTACATTGTTGTTCCTAAAAAATAAGTCTTCAAGTGGACAACACACAGAAAAAAAGAAAGGAGTATTTTCTCTCTCAGGTTTTTAATTTGTGAGCACTTTTGTTTCCCTTTTATCTTGCATGGAAATGTGCACCTCATTTATTTAAAAGGAAGAGAGTGAACCACGCCTCACCTATTTGTCTTAGATTGTATTTTCCCTGGGTGTTTCTGGCAGCTCAGACTCTGTTATTGATAGAGGGACTCTGAGAGCAGTGCATAGGTCAGGGACAGGAACGAGAATTTGTTCTGGGCAGCTTTTTTTTTTTTTTTTTTTTTTT
>VWZI01022076.1:344024-355300 GCA_013396835.1 Psilopogon haemacephalus
TTTTTTTTCTGGGAATGAAGAATTTAGTTCAAATTTCCGAAAGAGAAGGGCAGTTTGCACATTGTTTCTTCATCCAGACTGTTCATCTTTGCATTGCATTTGAGTTCTGTTAAAAAGACAAATGAACCCTCTTTAAATAAAGGCCTAAGGGAAAGGTTGGCAATGACGCCCTCTTCTCTCCAATTTCCCCCATTAGACTTTTTTTTTCGCAGTTGGCAAAGACCTCCTTCCCACTCCAACTTCCCCTATTAGCCGTTTTTTTTCTCCCACAGATGTTCATGCTGATTAGAGCTGGGAAATAAAGGTATTTCTGCAAAACCATGAATATTCATTTGTTTTTTGGCAATGAATTTCCTTTGGTTTCCCTGTAGTGTTTTGCTCTTTTGAATGTCTGAGGAAGTGAATTAGAATCATAGAATTCTGGGCTGGAATCCCCTGGGCTGGAAGGGACCTCCAAGGGTCATCTAGTCCAATCGCGCCCCCCCACCCCGCCCAGAGTCAGCAGAGACATCGTCAACTAGATTATGTTGACCAGAGCCCTGCTGAGCCTCACCTTTAATATCTCCGGGGAAGGGGCCTCAACCACTTCCCTGGGCAACCTGTTCCAGTGTTCCACCACCCTCACAGTAAAGAACATTCAATCTAAATCTGCTTTCCTCTGGTTTGAAGCCATTGCCCTCATCTCATTGCTGAAGGCCTTTGCAAGCAGTCGCTCTCCATCCTTAGCTGAGGTAGTCTGTTTTAAGAAAAACTCAGACTATATTATGGAATGTTCTCTTTGCCTGGGCAAGAGAATGTAAAAGCTACTGTTGGTTGTTAAGAAGCATGACTGGATACCAGCAAGGATACAGATGAAGTGATGCCCTCTCTGAATATACACTATAAATGGAGAATTCAAAGAAAAAAATTGTAACAATCCATGCTGATGATCTGTCTATAAAGGTCAGATTAATCAGAAAAATAAAATCATTTGATAAATATAATTGGAGAAAGATATCTCCTCGAACAGTTACTGAGAAGGAATGGTTTGTTATCAGTTATTTGCCCTGCTATAGCACTGATGTCCAAGTCCAAGGAAGTTGTTGGACTTGCTCTTTGAGGCATCTGCAATGCTGTGCCTAAATAGACCAAATGGAAATGAGCAGAAATCTATGCAGTTTTTAGCAGAAAATCCCGGGGATTTATATATTTTTTTTCTTTTAAAATTTTTTGAGTGTTATAAAGTGTTGAATGGAGATTACTGTACCTCCTACTGTTTGATCTTGTAATTCTGTAGTAACTGTGAGAAGAGATGCTTAGGGAATAGCCAGGATCCTCCACCACAGGCCGTGAGCAGTGGGGCCGGGCAGAGTGCACACAAGAATTCAGCAGAATTCTTTCAGCATCTGCATTATCCTTTGGAATTAGAACATTGAGGTCCTTGGGATCACCCACAATTGTCATTCCTTTCCGGATAGCAACTTAGTACGTACCCAGCGTGTTCTGTGGAATAATGTACACAATTTTACAATAACTATGCAATTAACTCACTTTGCTACTCCCCTCTCCAGGGAAACTCATGCTTCTATTAACGCTATTAGGAAGGTCCTATGCATAGAACAAAGAAAGTGGTGCAGCAGATGAGTTAACATGATTTGATTTGCAGATGCTTTAAACACTTAGCAGGAGACAGCTACGGAAGCTAATTAAATCACTCTAAGGTGCATAGGATTATCTGCTTCGTAAGAAACAATTTCAGTGAGTTATGGTAGCCCTTTAGCTGAGGGGAAGTAAAAAGCATATTTGTTTGGAATTAAATTTCCCACGCAAAGTGCCCATCAGACCTTTCTGTCCCCATGCTTCTAAAATAGTCTTTTGTAGCTAATATTTTTTAGGAATGTGAATTTTGATTTTCTGAGAGTGCTGCTGCTTCCAACTTTCTTATGTAAAAAGAAAAAAAAAAAATCCCTACTTAGCTATTGATTAGAATCTGCCTTTAAGCAGTGTCTTGAGTAAAAAATCGTGTTGGTACATTCACTCTCTCTCAGATACTGCATCTTATTTAGTGTACCGGAATTCCCAGTTTAAAGTAATCACAAAATTTATGGAGAAACGGATAAAAAAGGTTGTAAAATATTGATTTGGGGAAAATAATAACACAACTCATCTATAATAAGAAGAAAAATGAAGCAATAATTCAGGTGTATTGAACGGCTTGCTGCTGGAAGTATTGATCCGGCGCTTTAGTGTGCAACATCGCACCTAACATGGCAATGGAAGATCAGCCCTGCTTTGCCCTCCTCCTTATGTCACAGGCACTATTGCTTTGTTACACTGCTCCCACAGAGCCTGGCCTGCAGGGAAAGAGGAACCCCCAAAATAACCACAAAACTGTAATATCCTAATGCCAAAGTATCCTGCTGTAACAACATGCAGGCATTATGCTCCCATGCTCCAATTAGGACAATCTTGTAGCTTGGCTTTGCTTGAATGTTTTCACTCTTGCTCTGCTGTATCATGTGTTGTCTGTGTTGAGTGCAAATGGTACCTCTGTGCTGTGTCTTGTGCTAGCACCTCATCAGAAATGGTATGATTGGGAAATGTTTCCCTTAAATATTGGCTTTCAGCATCCACGTACAAACAATTCTAACCTTACTGCAGTGTTTCCCTACTGTGGCAATAAGCAAACACTGGGAAAAGGACAGCAAAGGTTAGTGGAACTTTAAAATAAGCACCCCGACATTTCCACAGCATTAAACTCCATCATGCAACATTGCATTTCTGTTTATCTGCTGACATCTGCAAAGGTATTGCACTTGATTGTTTGGCATAAATAATTTAGCAGCAGGATTTTTATGATGAGCGCAGATAAGATTTACCTATGCAGAAATGGGAAAAAAAAAATTAAGAGATAAGAAACTGTGTGAGGTAAAAAATAAAATAAAATAGTGAATGCCTGTAACAAGGCAACATTTTCAGCACTTGTGAAGACAAACGTGTCTTGTGGTCTGTGAGGGAGCTGCTTTATGTATGCCTCCAAACTTGCTGCATCCCCCGTGATCATTATCTAGAAATATGAGCCAGGCCAGATGAGCAAGTTCAGAACAGATCAGGCCTCCTGCAAATTTCAGCTAACATTGATCTGCAGGATTTGCACTGGATCCTCAGCGTCGTTGGGCTTGCAAGGTTTGTCCTTTTTTTTTACCTGTAATCCCTAGAGTGATGGGGGAGAGGGAAACAGACACTTTTGATCAAGGAATAGGGGGAAGGGAGAAAAATTGAAAGGAAGAAAATAATCTATGGTCGATGCAGACACCAAAGAAAATTGCTTTATCTAAACTGCAAGGTCCTGCAGTAAGGCTCTTAAACCATCAATACCAAAGCAAGCACAGGTTAGGATGGTCATAGCATCCCACCATGTGCAGCTTTCCGAGGTGCATGTTCTCCCTCCATCAGTGTGTGTTCTCCCTGGGCAAAGAGGACTGGGGAGTGCTGTGGTTGCAACCCTGGGGGGGTTTAAGATTCCTTTCATTTGCATTCTTGCAGGTCTACGCTGGCTCAGGAAGCAGAAAACGTGCAATTGTTTTTGTAACCTAAATAACATTTCAAGTTTAGAAACCCTAGGGGAAAAATCATTGTCAAGCTGGCAGGTTGAGGTGGCATGATGATAAATGACTGAGGTGTGTGTTCTGACTCTACAGGAACACGTGGGGTGAAGAAAACCCCCTTCTCTTCCACTCTTTGCACCTACAGTCAGGGACAATGAACAATTGCAATCTGAAGACATGCTCTTGCCTCTGGAAAGATGTAGGCTCATGCCTTTATATTTCCCGGAAAAGTGATTTTCTTGTGGGTCAAGGTGTTTGTGGTGTAGCATCTTTTTAAGGCACTGGCAGTGTTTGTGGTTTTTGTCTGCCTTTGGTGATTACAGACAAACAAGGTGTGGTATGGCCAGCACAGGAAACAACTGGCACAGGATGTCAATAGAGCAGTTAAGAAGTTTCATCAATTCACACGCATGTTTTTTTTGAAGAAAACAGTTTGAGATTTACACTGTTACTGGCCAGTGAAAGTGTTCTTACTTAAAAAAAAAAAAAATTCCTAGGGAATTCTATAATAAAATCTAAAGCTGCATGAAATTGATCACAGATAAGTTCTCAGATTTGTGCAGTAATTCTCTCACAACCTGTATCCCTCCAGATTTCACCAATTTGGTAATTTGAGGTTTATGGATTATCGGTTTTTTAAAAAATGCTACTTAGAGTGCCAGAATTTTTTTTCAAGGATTTTTTTTTTCACATATACTCTCATAATGAAATTCTATTTTGCACTAGAAGCCGTTACAAATGTGTCTCTTTGGCTTATTTGCTGCATCTTTCCAGAAGCTTTGCACAGTTTTAAACATTTCTTTAAAAAATAATGAAGGTTCCATATTTCCATGCGCTGCTAGAGCAGAGGAAAGTTGGTATGTTTTGTTTCAAGAACATAGACTCATAGAATCGTTTAGGTTGGAAGAAACCCCAAAGATTATTTAGTTCCACCCCCCGACCATAGGCAGGGACACCTCCCACCAGAACAGGTTGCTCAAGGCCTCATCCAACCTGGCCTTGAACACCTTCAGGAAGGCAGCATCCACAGCCTCCCTGGGCAACCTGTTCTAGTGCTTCACATCACTAAGGCACAGCTAAACAGCTTGGTGAAAGTCAAGTAAAATCTTTAGGTTACTTATGTGCCCAACTTGTACCAAACTTCCTGGGTTTATCCTAAAAATGTCCATACCTGCGGTCCTTACAGGAAGTCTTGGCTGCCTGAGAACACGCAGACATTCCATCTTGTAGTTTGATCTGCACCATCCCATTTCATAGCCATGCTGACCAATAGGCTTGGTTGGTCTTAGATCATCTCTCCCTGTACATTCTGAGCTAAGCCCACTCACTTCTCTGCTGTCAATACTGTTGGGATCACCTTTTATTGTTTGCTTTATGCTGCTCTTACCCACACCAGGATGTCTTACATCTCCTACAAACCTCTGTTGGACCATTGTTCCTGAGGAAGGCTAAGTAGACTTTAACATGATGTAAGATCCTATTATGTGTATTGTAATTATAGGTATGGGTACAGCAGGTAAAGCTGCACACTGATTTCAGTCCCACAGGCCTCTTGGGCAAAATAAAGATTGGCTCTGCCTTCCATTTCTACTCTTGTTTTGTTAGTTCCATGTAAGTATTTACCCATGAAATTTTTAATGTGATCTGAGTAGGACTTCTTTGCACAGCACTTTGACAGTTGCTTGTACCCTCTGAGGCAGCAGGATGGTTATGTATACAGCATTTTATTATTAGAAGATTTCTTGTAACGTGTATGCAGCTTGATTTTTTTTTTTTAAGGTCGAGTCTGGTAAAACAGAGTGGGGGGAAATGCTAGAGCAATTGTATTGCCTTGTCAAATTGCTGAGAGCTTATTTAGATAAAGAATTACTTGGTGCTTTTCTTAGTACATTGTGCAGTTGCCTTTTATTTTTCCTGCAGTCATCTTTTTTTTTTTTATTTTTTTTTTTNTGATGATGCTGAAAGACAAAGAAACAAACTCCTCTCCGTAATTCACTCGGAAGAACGTGCCACCTTGTTAAAACCAAATTGTGTGCAATTTGTAGGAAATTGAAACCACATTTTTCACTTAACTTTCCAAAATTAAAATTTATGAGGAAAAAGAAGCAATAAAGCAGTTACGATCTGGTCATCTATAATTATCTCTGTGGTTGGAGTAGTTCCACTTTTAAGGAAGGTGACACCAAAAGTTTATCAAGCCTGTGTCACTATCGACAGTTTCGCTTCTCTTTTATTACTTCCAACCACGAAACCAGTACTGTGCACTTGGAAATTCTCTTGGTGAAAAAGGAATTGGGTGATCCATAGAAACAAACCTTTCCTTCTATCCAAGAAGCACAGAACTGTATTTATCTTCCTTACTTGCTCATTTTAGAATATCAGTGTTAAAATACATGTAACAAATTGTGCTCTTTAAGCTGATTTAGTGGTATTTCTTAAAAAAAAAATCTTAATTTTCTTCCAGATATGTTTCTATTTTTGTGTTTCACATTATTCTTTTTTCTCTCGCTGTTGTGTTTTCTCTCTAATGCATCGCTTGCTCCCTGAGAACAATGGAAATGACAGTCCAGTGCCAGAAAGCTCAACTGCTCCAGCTCTAGAATGTTAGTGGCCCTTGCTTTAGTTTTCTCGTTTTGCCTTTTTTGTCTGTGAATTAAAATCAAGCCAAATGATGGATGCCCATTACAATCAATTGTTTCAGACAAGCCACCAAAAGTATTGTAGGATTCATTTACATTTAATCAAATTACACTTTATTTGCAATTCAGGGAAATGAGAACTCTGCAGTAAATCAAATATTTCCTCTCCAAGGGCCCCATTCAGCAGAAAATATCCACAGTTTTCCAAGCTGGTGCCTCAATGTATGTAGCATATCTTCCAGTGGGAGGAGAGCTTGTGCCAACAAACCATCTACTGCAATGCTTTTTCAATATTTTTCAGTGTTGCGGACACCTAAATATTTTCCAGTACAAATGCAGACCCTTGAACAATGAATTGTGTGCTGACTTTAAGCCTGCTGACAATGGACTTGCTTTTCTCTTAGTTCCCTGTCATGGACCACCAAGAAATGACTGCAGGATTTCTGGGGTCCTAAAGGTTTGTACACAACAGGTTGAAAAGTGCTGATCTTCTCATTGTAGATCCTGTTATTTTAATGGGAAATTGCTGGCAATAACTGTCTTTATTTTGTTTGTTTTCCCCCTTGGGTATTACATGTCTCCAAAAGATTTCATGATGGCTGGGAATAAGTTAAGAGTGCAAATACCTTTTAAAGCTTCAAATAAAATAAATTCTACTTAGGCAATGGTATCACGTTGGGAAGGCACCCATTAGAAAGCTATTTATTTCCTTTTGAATGGGATCTTTGACTCACAGCTCCTTTCCTATGTAGTTTACTACTGGAAATTGTACCTAGAAGGCGCAGTTTTACCCTTGCCCATCACAGCATAAAGAATTTTGAATCTTCTCCCTTGTTGTTGTTCACATTGAGGCAGCTAAAGCTGGAATGATAGAAGGATCTTGGTATTGCCTGATGCTGCTAGTGGCCACCTACCAGGTACTACAAGGTGCAGACCCAGTTGTCATCCAGTTGCATAAACCTGTTGTTTTTGGAGGTTTTTTGTTTCAGAGTTTTTGTGTGATTTTGTTGTGTCTTCTGTTACTTAGAGTCAGAATTTTAGTTGTATTTAGAGTCCTGAAAGTTCATTTAGAAATCCACTGGATTTTTTAAAATATGTATTGGTACCTAAATTTCATGGCTGTTTCTTCCTTAGCTCTAAAATGAAGATACAGTGCAGGGGTAATCGAATTACAGGGAATGTACCATTGCAGGTAACAGGGAAAGAGCTCTTCTACGAAACCCACTCTAAACACTGCATAGGTACCTGATAAGGAAGGTTACTTCATTTGCTATTGGAAATGTATTTTCATTGCTGGGAAAATACCCTGAAATATAATATCCCCCACAGCCATGATCTGATTGAATTACAGATCTTGAACTGTTCTGACCATATCCAGTGGGATTGAAGAACCTAACCACTGATTTGTGTGCTCAGCAGTTAAGTGTGCTAAAAATCAACCCTGAATACCTTTTCGAGAGTACTTAAAACAGAATTCTACTGTCTGATGCTTACACCAAGCTTTGGTGGGTCAGTGTCCATCATACCCAATTAAATGAAGAAAGATGAATGCTGCCTGTAGAATAATATGGTATTTCACAGTGTAGCAAGCTTAAAACAGAGCTCCCATCTCTCTTTCCAATAATTTAATTTCTGAATATTTGAATGTTGCAATTAAAAAAAAAAAAAATTGCCCAGGAGATGATGTATTTAGTTTCATATTTTATGTGTTTCAGTCCATGTTTTAGTTTACACTTTTGATAAATGACTGAAGCAGCAGTTCTTGAAGGGGGCTCTGTAATGCTGGTGATGTGGGGAAATTGCAGAAGGAAAGGGAATTGTAGAATGTTTTTGGTTGGAAAAGACCTCTAATATCATTGAGTCCAACCACTAACCTAACACCACCATGGCCATTTAAACCATGTCCCAGAGTGCTATGTCTGTATTTTTTGGACACCTCCTGGGGCAGTGTGTTCCAGTGCCCAACCACTCCTTCAGTGAATGATTTTTTTACTAATATCCAACCTAAAGCTCCCCTGGTGCAACTTCACACAGCTTTGAGTATGATGAGCACCTACTCCAGCAGTAACCTGCCACTTGCTACAGACTGGTGGAAGGATTGTCCCCTTTCTGAGCCTTTGCACACACTGATACACAACATATGTAAAATTATCTGCTGAGAGAAGCATAGAACAAGTTTTTTTAGTCACACAACCACGTAACATTGTACAAACAGAACATTTTTCTATGGCTTAATTTAAGAGAAGCTTGTTAGGGTTTTGGTAAGCAAAATGTAAAAATAGCATATTTTTGGAGACAATCAGTTATACAAGCACATTAGTATTTAGTACGACACAGTACCTTGTCAGTGTCCATTTTTTACTCAATCAGCTGCAACTTAGATTTATTTTGAGTGATTAGCTTTGCCACTGAATGTTCATCATCCACTCAGTTAGGGAAGAGACCACACAGAATGTAAAAATCAATGCCAGCTAAGTGAGTAAAGCCTGCTGCTGGGAATCTCCTTTTTTGAGAGACATCTAAGGTGTGGGCTGGATGCCTCTGGCTTTCCCCAGGCCCTGCAAATGTAGGCACTGCCAACCCAGTGTTGTACAGGGGCTGCCAGGCATCAGCATGGTCTTTTCAGTGCAAACCCAAAATTATTTTCTCTGAAGCCCAAGACATTGGACATTTGTGCAGATTTTTCCATACATAGAGCCAGTTTCTTTGTGCTTGGTTTGTGTGGTAGCTAAATGCACTATTGGTCGTAAACCAAGGAGGTCCTCTTTTAGGTGTGCAGTGCTGAGAGATGGTGCAGGAGGCCACTCCTTCCCATCTTTGTGTCCTCCTTGGGAAGTTGAAGTGTCCATACAGCAAGTGGCTAGCTACCAAGAAAACAGGCTTGGCGTGCACAAGGTTCATGGAGGAAGGTGAAAAAAGCTTCTTTCAGGTTGCATGTACACAGCACAAGAGAGCAGAAAGCAGAGGTGTCCCTGGACAGTTGTGATGGAGCTGGTTTGGAGCTAGAGCAGCAGCAGCAATGCATTGCTCTGTACAGACTAATTAACTCTGGCAGCTGGGTGCTTAATACTTTTTGCACTCAGGGCCTTAGTGAGTTTGTTTAAGTGCATTCTTGCATACTGCTGATGGACCCAGAAGTGTATTTATACATATTGCTTACTGCCTGGAAAGCTACAAATCACTTACTGATAACTATGCCACTTCCAGCAAGATTAATGTTCAATCCCTCCTTTTAGGTTGGCAATTTGCAAATTGCTAAATTAAATTTTAACTTTTTTTTTTTTTTTTTTAATGTCACACTTGCAGCATCTTTGTTTTTATCACCTGGTGGTACTGTTTGTGTTGGTATTGACCTTTGAAGCATATGGATAGGATATACCTATGTTGTGGTGGCAGCATTTTTATAATGACAAACCTGTCCAGAATAATGTCATCTGTTACAGTGAGATTTGGGGTTGGTTTTGAACTGGATGGGAGGGAAGTATTTGTTTTATACAGGAGAAAATGGGCAGTCCTATGCTACCCAGAATGTATTTTGGTAACTTCAGAGCTAGAACCTGAATCTTCTATAATCTGCCAGTGATACCTAGAAAATTAGAACATAAACAAGTACAGATGTGTGATTATAAACCTGTGTGATAATTTCTATTTATCCACAATAACTTTCTTCCACTCTGTTTTCTGCACATCTTGCAGTCTTTAATCTGCCTGTTCTGTCCTCTGCCTTGAATTGTGGAAATGATATTATTTCTGGTTTAGGACAAATTTATCCAATAACAGTTTCGGGTTTTTTAAGTCCTATTAAATGGAAAATGGCTAATTTTAGTGAGTCCTGTTGGAGTGCAGAGAAGTTTCAGCTACCACAGAACAGCATTAGTTGGAAGATGAATGTGGATGAGTGCCGGGAAGTGGTTACTGCCACAGGGTGCCACCAACTAGCAGAGATGTCCCAGGCTTAAGAGTGACCGCTGAAGAAACGAAGGTCAGCTCATTCCCACTCTAAGTGAAACGCTGGAAGTGTTTCATAACAGGGCAGTGAGTTTCAGTCTGGTTCCTCACTTCCTTTTTTGAAGCACCAAATTTACAGGCAAACAGCTGCATCTGGGATATTTTAGTTTGTAAACTCATTGTCACTGGTTTACCAACTGGTGGTAAATTGTGACCATGGGGGAGAGGCAAAATGCGAAGGGAGTGATGTAGGCAGTTGTTTTTACTTCCTCTTCTGTCCATGAGGCTCCAGATTCCAGATCAGTGATCTCTTTGTAGGTGCGTTGAAAAGCCACTTAATTCCTATCTGAGGGCAGAGCTGCAGCACTTGTCGATTCCTCTGTAACTGGCTTGCAAGTTGATCTAGCACCGACTATTTAGCCCAGCCCCGTTCTGCCCCAGAGCATTCATTTTGCGAGGGGCATTAGCCTTGGACGGTGCTTGCTCATTGCCTCCAGCACCTCCGCTCCTTTGCTGAACCTCAGTTCCCCCCTCAGCATGGTGGTAGGAGGAGATCTACCAGAAGAGCTGCTGTGCAAATGGGACCCTAATGGTTTGTGAACCTGAAGATGGTTAACTGATCTGTGCATTCAATTAAGATGAGTTTCTCAGTTAACAGGCACCCTGGGAAGAAATGTTCCTTTCATTCCTGCTATTATGAGCACTTAATGAAGAAGACATATCAGAATTCTACCTGTGTTGCATGAGATAACCCTAAAATGCATCACAAATTTTCGACTTACTCATGTAGCAAAAAAAAAAACAAACCAACTTGCCAGGTGAGAGGGAGAAATCAGTACCTGTATGAGTTCTACTGCAGATAGACACACAAGGCTGACTGCAAAGTAACATTGCATGCAAAGATGGATTTTACTTCATACTTTTCTTGAGGTCTATCACTTTGTTTATGACTTGCCTATTAAAATTATAACCCAAAATGTGATTTAAATAATATTTACCATTTTCTTTCTGTGAGACTTACAGTGTGAGCAAAACATTCAAGGAAGATGGATGTATCTGACTGGAGATGGAGGTTTGGCTGCCTGATATATATATATACATA
>VWZI01022076.1:355344-398055 GCA_013396835.1 Psilopogon haemacephalus
TATACATATATATATATATATATATATATATATGCAAAATGTAAGCTAAGCTCCAGCCAGTAGAGTCTCTAGCCAGTATAAGCATAGTTTCAGAAGAAAATGACATTAAGATGAGTTTATACTAGGCCTAAATGACTAATAAGCACATTCAGGAAAAGAAAAGAAAACAAGTATTTCGCACTAGTTTTGCACTGACATTGCTAATAAATAGAAAGAATGTTTGTGGGGATGAGACTTTGGTTTGGGGATGTCCCTTTGTATTGCAACTTCTGCAAGGAATAGGTGGTATCACCTGTCTTATTAACTGTTACAACTAAGCTGAGCCAGCAGCTGACTGTCTCTTAAATGACCAGCTGCCTGGAGACTTCATGGCTGCTTTCTCCGAAAGTGCAGTTTCAGTCAGGGCTGGAGTTTCTTATGCCCATTTTATGTTTGCAGAGACTGAATATTTGTAAGCAAAAGTATTGAGTGACGATACATCAGGGAGAAGAAAACAGGCAGGAAGGACAGCTTTCACCTGCAGAAAGACAGCTTTCATTTGCAGACATCACCTGTTTGAGGTATTGTTGCCAGATAAGATTGCTAACACAAGTGAGCTAGCAGGGCATGACATGTTCAGAATAACATCTTGAGGCTAAATCTGCTGTGGCCAGAGTAAATAGCCTGTGTTGAAGGAATCCCTCATCTAAACTTGCCATTTTCACTTCAGTCTCAGTTTCTGAGGAAGGAATCGGTCTACACTTGGTAGGTTTTGGTGCTGTTTGTGAGCATGAGATGTGTGAGTAGTTGAGGACCTTGTGCATAGTCCTACACATATAGTGGGAGGGAGTACAGAGAAGGGAGCTGCAGCTGCAGTGAACCAATCAATCCTACTTGTCTGCAGATTTGTTGATCCATTTAAGCTGGGGAGGAGAATTAAGTCAGATTTCCCTTTTACTTAGATGTTTTCTTGGGTATAATGGGTGCAATAAAGAATAAGTGGGAAGTTTTCTTTGCCCCTCCTGGTAGGAATAAGTAAAGATATTTTGCTTCCAGTACTATATTGGTCAGGATCCTCACAGTCACTTCAGAGGGAGGGAAAAAATAAATTAGAATTATGCTTATGAGCCTACTGTAGCTTGGCCTTTGGTAGATGGGTCATGTCATATTACTCATTGCTTGTTTACTGATTTCCTCAGCAACTCACCTTGGTTAATTAATTAGTTTCAGTTAAATTATGTTCACCTATGGATAGTTTTCTTTTTCTTACCACTACTCAGTACCCTATTTGATTAAATTAAATCAATGGGGAAAAGGAAAGTCATTGATGTGGTGTTCTGTCATTTATAAATTACCTGGAAAAGCAACGGAGGAGGTGTTTGGTTTGATCCTGAAGTATGGCTAGTCAGTGCATGTAAGGCAAGAGTAATACTGCATCTTTCACAGGGTTTGAATAAGGTTTCTTTAAACTATTGAGCCTAACTCTGGGATCTCCCCTGCTGTGAGCCATAAGTTGCTTGTAGGCTTGTTCTAGAGAGTAATAAGTATTGTTGTTTAGCAATTGTGTTGTTGAAATTCAGCTCCACTATGTCTGACAGTATTTATCTAAAATACTTTCCCTGGTGCGTGCCCAAGTTCCAGTAAACCGTGTCTTATTGTGCGACCTTTTCATTTTCCAGTGAAAAGGGATCAGCTCGTCAGATAAAAGCTACAAGCTGGAGTACAGGAAAAATGCGTGCTCAGAAAATCCGAGCATGATTGAAAACAAGATGTGTTAAATCAATGCAGTTTATCGCCTGCCTATTCCTGGCAATTGCTGGTCTAAGCTCATTCCGAGCACACACTAGATGATAAAAGTATAGTGTCACAGTGCTCACTGGGGTGTGAGGGCAGGGAAACATGTTTATCAGACAGGCTGGCATGATTTTTAAATTTTTTTTTTTTTTTTTTTACCCTTGATAACAGTTATTGTCAATTTTTTTTTCCTTCCCCCCTGCCTGCCAGTTATAGAGGCAGGTGGTATAACTGCTGCTAAAAATGGGAGACTACTAAAGCTCTCAAATTATACATTGCTATTTAAATGTTACCAACTAGCAAGCAACAAACCCAGCTGTTTTAATTTTGAACGATTTGCTGCATCACGAAGGATACAGCCAAAACGGTCCTCTTGCTCTCAAGTGTGTAGTCCTATTGCAGTTTTGTGTAGACAAATCAAAGCTAATGTTTCCAAATAAAGATATTTGGAAACTAATGTTTTCTGAAGGGATTAAAGTATAGTTAGGGCGAGGAATTAAAGACCTAAATTAAATCTCACAGGAAGTCAGTCCCTTCCAAGAACATCACACCTATAATATTCATTACAGCTAGGTGCAATTCATCTCATTTAAATGATTCAGTTCTACTTATATTATTCTTATTTGAAAGGATTTTGGACATAGCCACTGACGTTTTCCCAATTTTCTCACTTAAAGTTGTTTTTTGTTTTTTTTTTTTTAAACCCTGACCATAGTGTACTTGCACATCAGAAGTCTACAATTTTGAGAAATGGCCAAATAGAGGCCAAGATACGTTCTGATAGGAATGGCTTTGGCAGCTGGACAGGACACTGAGATTTTCATTTATTCATCCCCTGGTAGTGTTTTGGGTTTTTTTTAAATTATAGAATCAGTCGGGGTTGGAAGGGACCACTAGGACCATCTAGTTCCAACCTCCCTGCCATGGGCAGGGACACCTCACACTGTATCAGGCTGGACAGAGCCTCATCCAGCCTGGGCTTAAACACCTCCAGGGACAGAACTCCAACCACCTCCCTGGGCAACCCATTCCATAGTCTCACCATCCTCATGGTGAAGAACTTCTTCCTAACATCCAGTCTGAATATACCCATTTCTAGTTTTGTTCCATTCCCCCTAGTCCTATCACTGCCTGACATCCTAAAAAGTCCCTCCCTAGCTTTCTTGTAGGCCTCCTTAAGATACTGAGAGGTCACAGTATGATCACCTTGGAGCCTTCTCTCCAGACTGAAGAGCCCCAACTCCTTCAGTCTCTCCTCATAGCAGAGTAGCTCCAGCCCTCTGATCATCTCCATGGCCCTTCTCTGGACATGTTTCAGCACATCCATATCCCTCTTGTAATAAAGACTCCAGAACTGGATGCAGTACTCCAGGTGGAGTCTCACCAGTGTGGAGTAGTGGAGGAGGATCACTTTCCTCGACCTGATGGCCACAATTCTCTTGATGCAGCCCGGGATCTGATTGACTTTCTGGGCTGCAAGAGCACACCAATGGCTCATATTGAGCTTCTCATCCACCAGCACCCCCAAGTCCCTCTCCTCAGTGCTGCTTTCAAGCCAGTCACTGCCCAACCTATATTGGGATTGCCTTGACCCAGATGCAGGACCTTGCATTTGGTCTTGTTGAACTTCATGAGGTTGTCTTGGGCCCACCTCACCAGCCTGTCACAATCACTCTGCATGGCATCCCTTCACTCCAGCCTGTCAAGATCCCTCTGGGTGGCATCCCTTCCCTCCAGCACGTCAAGAGCCCTCTAGCATGGCATCCCTTCCCTCTAGCATGTCAAGATGCTTCTGCATGGCATCCCTTCCCTCCAGCATGTCAGCCTCTCCACACAACTTGTTGGCAAACTTGCTGAGGGTGTGCTCAATGGCACTGTCCATGTCGCTGACAAAGATGTTAAACAATAGTCTCAAAGATGAAGAAATAGGAGTGCTGAAAGAGAGAGAGATTATTCGAAAGAAAATATTTCTACATGCCAACACTTTACAATGATGGTTTTCCATGTTGTCTACCCCAAAGTAGCTGGTGAAGGGTGACAAAAAAGAAATTACTTCCTATATATTACACATAGAACTTGAGAAGTCCATGCACAAGCTAAAATGTTGAAAATGTGCACAGTTAAAAATGAAAGAAAAGGTTACATGAGGTGAAATTTTAGCATTATTTTTTTCTACACTCTGTATAGTGCATCTCCATCTCGGCACGTTTCTGAGCTAAAAGTTTAAAAATAAATGCAATGTCTTTATTTAAAAAGTTATTTTAAGGAGGCCTAAATATAAATCTTAGAACTAACCTTAGGGACCCATTATTTTGTATCCTGGCTTGTCCACATTTTTGTACTTGTTTGTGTGGTTGCACAAGTGTTTATTTGTATGAATGCAAGCCTAATCCATTGAGAACTAGTAATTTTCAGCAATTTTTTTTTTTTGCTGCATGGTCATGTACATTACCAGAATGGGTCTGACAGATAGGAAAAATATTCATATGTAAATGTTGTTCTTTCCCTTTTTACAGTAACTGCCAAAGATGCATCAGTTAATCTAGGTGACTAGACAAAGTAACCAACATGTATTAATTTCTATCTGGCCCTCTCTCTAGGTATCCCTAGTGAATACTACCAGCTTGTTCTGAAATTGGTATGTTTAAATTCCAGTGCCTAAAACTGGACTCTGCTTCAAACTCCCTTAGAGCCAAGACTTCTGTCAAGACAGTCAGAGGAAGAGGAAACTGTGAAACACACAAATTGTTTGACTTTTTTCTTTTTTTTTGTTTTTCCCAAGCAAGATTGCAGGTGGCTAAGAGTGAACATTCAGAGTTAATGTATTTTGAGAAACCAACCCACGATTCTTACTAGGCGGATCTAGTCATTTTGTTCTCCAACTTTCATTAAAAAATATGGACTCAAGACATGCATTCATTGCATCTTCAGCACCCCCCACTGCTTGCAGAGACGGGGCTAGATAGATGAGGAGGGAATAACTCCTCTGGTTTTCTAGTTGCTGGAGAAAAATTGTTATCGGGAGGGAAATATCACGCTGTCTATCATGTTTGTAATAACACCGATGAGCACGCTGGAGCTGCCTCAAATGCTGGCCTATTGAATCCTTAGCTCGAGTAAAGAGCAGTCACTAGGGAAGCTTAAGAGATCCAGGTGTTAGATTTATCATTTGACTTAGCTCTGCATTTTTCTTATTCCTAGTCATACGCAGGGGGTGTCTGTTTGGGCATTGCAGGGCAATGAAATGTAGAAATTACGTTTCAGATATTTTTAGCTGTTTCTATTTCTAATTTTAAAATGGCATCATGTTACGGTCTGATTTAAAAAATAGTCATTAGATACACAAGGGTATCTTTTAGTGAGGGAGTGCTGAGACCAGAAAAGCAAGGAAATTCTGAGTTAGCACCACAAGAGCCTTTCTAGCTCCAACCCTTCTGTGCAGGCTCACACTGCCCCCCTCGCTTCCGTTTTCCATTGCTTGTGGGAATAAACACTCCAGGGAAAGTCAGTGAAAAGGAAACTTTATAAAAAGCAAGCCAAATTCACAACAACAACAACAACAAATAGCTCAAATGCCTTCATGTTTTCATTTAAGTGTCTTTAATTAGCAAAGGAATAGTCTTTGCAGAGAGGTTTGCAATCCAGAAATTTTTTTCATTTGATGGTGGGGTTTTGAAGTTTTGTGGGTTTTTTTTCCCTTTGCTCTCTTTGTAGAGAAGGCATAAAGAGGCTACAGTATGTAAGAGGTTTTGGGTAGGGTTTGCTTACAGCCATGCCATGTCAAGATGTGGCTTTATAACATCATCCATTCTTAGTATGGCTCTACTGCAGGGCCTTAGCAAGGCTTGTTGGAACCTGGAGTTTGCTATCAGTATGATCTGCTTGGCCTATCCCTGTCTTGTACAGTCAAGGTTTGAGCTGTTTCAGAGTTTTTGAGTTGTATTGTTAGTCAAGGCTTCTAGCAGATGTCACCCAGAGCCTGGAAACCACAAACTATTGGTGAAGGTAAATGCTTTGGATCAGCTCTGTGGCAGTATCTTGCCCCTGCAGGAGGCAGGAGTTGCTGCTTTCCTTCTCCTCACTGAGCCTGTGCTTGGTAAGAATGGGGGTCAGAAGCAGATCATACTGATAGCAAACTCCTGGTCACTAAGTATCTAATCATGTTGTAGAGCCAAACTTTAGAAAATGGATTTGTGAAAAGACAAAGGTAGACTCTAAAGAATCTTCTTCCATTTCATTGCTGTAGCCTAAACTCCTGGACATAACCTGAAGGCATCCACCTCTGCCCTTCTGCAGGTCATTCTTACCTTCTTGAAAATGACCACAATGCCTCTGCCTTCTGAGGAAGACATAAACCCTCTGGCTCACCAGAGGAACAAGCATTGTGGGCCATTTAATTCCCAGGTGCAGCCTTTCCTTGGGCATTTCATTTAAAACAAAAACAATCTAGATCAGATCTCTCATTTGGGAGAGGCACAGTCAGGTCTGTGGACCTGAGGTTGATTTGTTTGTAGCCCTTAGGCCTTTTTTCACTTTTTAACTATTTGAGTCCTTAGGGTCCCTTCCCTCTCCTTGCAGCCTTTTCCACTGGAAAAGCCTGCGGGAAGTTCATAGGTCTAAGTGCTGCTCTCCCATTGGTCTTGGGTCAAACAGAATGAAAAAGAAGCAAGGGCTGAAAAAGAAAAGGAATAAATGAAACCATGAATGCATGGGAAACAAATTAAGTGGATATGTTTTACATTCTGAAATATTTCCATAATGCTTCTATGTAGCGTGTGTTTATTTTTCTTTGAATAATAATGTTAAAATGTGTCTAATTCAATTACTCTCTGCCTTCACTGAATGAGTTTTCCTTGGTGAAGAGTTCTCCTACGCTACCCCAAGCTACGAATTCCACATGATATTTGAACAGGTCCTTTTAATTGCTGATATTAAGTGTCAATCATTCTGCTGTAAGTTGGCAGCATGGCCAGAGTAACAAATTCCTCTCTCAGATATATCAGACAGTCATTCAGTTAAAGACCAAAGCTTTATTGACACAGTAGGAATTCATTATGTGAAATATATATTAAAAAGAAAAAAAAAAAACAAACCCTCCACTGACTAGTAAAAAAAATAACAAAAAGAGAAAGAAACTTTTAAAGATGGTGAATTATCTACATGTAGTTATTACAATTATTTGTGCAGAATTTGAAATTATAGGCAGGGTGGGAACGTTTTTCTCAGAGGCATAAGCAGCATTTCTGTTAAAAAATAAGTTGGACTTTGAAAAGATGGAAATAATGCATGCATCCTTATTTCCACAGACATTGAGCATTCTCTTGATTAAAAGCCTTAGATTTTATGAGTTACGACTTTAGACTTGCTGCATAAAGAGCTTCATGGCTTATTCTGCTAGAGTCTAATTTGAAAGAAAGTTCTTCCTCAAGGGTTTAAGAAGTAATTCATAAAATGGTAAGAATAATAAATATTGTGCTTTAACTCACACACTAGGATAGATAGACAGATTTTGTACACCTGGGTGTAATTTTACTTAATTCACACAAGAGACAGGCTGAAAGTTTATTGTTTGGAAGGAGAAAAATGGCTTAAATCTTGTATTTGCAAAAATGATTATATTAGCTTAAATGAAAATGCTACTCTATTAATGGCTGCAATAAGCTTTGCATTTGGTAAAGTATTTTAATAAAAAGTTACCTGAAGTTTACTGCAAGTTAAAATATGTAAGTAAGGGAAAAGTACTTACTTTGATTTATATGTCTTTTGGAGGTGTAATTATTGGCTTTTTACTCACCTATGTAAAACAATGTACTTTTGTAAATGGATTTCTGGCCACTTTACTCCTTTTTTTTTTTTTTTTTTTTTTCCACATAAAAAGTAAGCACTGTCAATCAAAGAATTTTAAGGTTTATTTCCTCTTTAGAAATGATTTATAGCCTTTTAGATTTACAAGTTGACAAGTTAAAGGGTTCTATTGGTGTAATTATGTACTAAATTCACAGTCTTTCAATTTAAATGTCCTTTTAAAACCACAAGATTATCATACCTGTATTTTGAAAAGTGGGCCAGTCAGTTTGGGTTGGTATACAAATTGCTTCCATTAGCCTTGGGACCTATTTGAATTTAGCACAGATTTTTAAAGTTAGTACTACTTGCAATACTACTTTCAAAATTTAGGGTAATGGGGATGCATTTTAAGTGCAGTATGTGTATAGCTTGTTTTTAATGTATGAATGTCAGGAACACAAATAGAGAGTTTATATTTCTTATTGATTCTTTTTTATTCCAATCATTGGCGGGGGTAACCAACAACAAAACCAAAACACTCTTTGAATTAGAGCACTGAGAAATACGTTGTTGTGAATGGACTTCAAAGGCAGAGGCCAGGCTTGCATGTACTGGGGACAGAGGCAAAACCTTGCATGAAGATGATGTCTGACCTTGCACCTTAGCTGACCTAAAGGGTGGCCTGGGCACTGGGTCTCCTCCATTGACTGGAGATCAGAATATCACTTTTTCTTTGGAGTTTTGCCAGCTACTGACACAGGAGCTGGTGTGGCCTTAGCAAGGAAGGTGAGGTTCAGTATTTAAAGGATCTTTCGTTGAGATATGACTAATTATATCTGTCTTGGATTGTAAATGAACTGAGGATGGAAGACTGATAGCATCCAATCTGTGGCTAGATGTTCAAGCAGCTAAAGATTTCTCTCTTTTTTTTTTTCCCCTTTTTCATTTTACCTAAGATTGAACGGGTTGAACACCTGTAGACTAATGAGTGATATTTGACAATTACAGTTTAGGACCCGATCCTGCAAATTGCTGTGTGTAGCCTCGCTCCACCACTAAAGTAAAGCTGAAGCTATTTGAAGCAGAAAGTTTTCAGTATCTCTCAGAGGATGCTTGATGCCTTGTGAGATTGGACCATAAAATTAACATTTTTTTTGGTCATTTAGTTCAGAAAATACGCACAGGAAATACTCTGTGGATTTCAAATGTGTTGAATGTGTGGGAAGATATGAGAAAATGACTGCTATCTCTGGGGGGATTTCAGAACTGGCCTCCATTTATAATATTGCAGAATTTAGTAACTACTTTCCCAAAGGATGTAAAGGGAAAATGGCCATAACTAGACTGAATTAGAGAAGAAACATTTGACAGAAGCAACTAAAATCTTCTAACATATTTGCAGAAGAAATGTAAATTAGAACTGTGGGGATTTTTAATCTTCTCTGAGACCAGCTATTTTTTTATAATAAAAATAAAATAGCAGTGACTTTCATGTAAATAGCAGTAAATTAATTTATTCAAAAGTTTGAAGGTCTAAACTAAGTGAGTCCATGACAAAAAAAGGTATGTAAGGAAGCTCAAAGGTAATGAAACCAGGGGTTTACTAACACAGGTTTCTGTGATATTTTCTATGAAGCTACACAACAGATCAGACAGTATCTGGACAGGTGTGAAAGGAAACATGGGAAAAAAGACCCAAACATTCAAAAACCAAAAAGGATACAGGCAGGTGAAAAGACTTATTCTTACCCTTTCCATAGGATGACCTATATATAAATAAAGTTCAAATTTAGATATTCCTGGGGAAAAAAAAAAAAACAAAATGCAAGGAGAAAGAACCCCGAGAACACTGGAAGGATGCCAAAATCTCTGGGGAAGTGAAGAACTCCTGACAACAATTCAGAGAGTAAAATCCAGAAAGATCTCTAGTCTGGTATTACCACAGTGCTGTCACTCAGAGTACTCAGTAATCTCAGATTATGTTCAGAAAATTCCTTTCTGGCATTTGAGAGATGTGGAGATTCTGCTGGACTGTCTGCCTCTCCATCCAGTCCCCAGCAGTCTTTCTGTTTCACTGCTGTTGGGTAGATTTGGATCACCTTATACCATCTTCCTTCTGCCATGATTTGCCTGCTTATATATAGAGCTGGGACATGTGGAAGATCCAGGAGGATATGAAAATGTGACCTTCAGTTGCAAATACGGTCAACTGCTGTAGAAATGTGGCTTGAGAATAATGATTTAAATTAAACAAATTCTTTAAACTGGACTGTTTTGTGGGATTGATTAGGGAAAACCAATTAAATAAAAACAAGCCAAGGATTAGAAGCAACTTTCACAGTAACAATGTGGTCTGGCTAAAAATCCTTAGTGTTGGAAGGATGGAAAAAATGTTCTCTTCACTTAAAAGCTAGAAGCATGGACAAGTTGTGCCATGTTATCAGACTGCTGGAGTTATATAACTTGCTGTGGGGTAAGCATCACTGAGCTGCACGAGAACTCTTACACAAGTGAGATGGAGATATTGTTTGGTGCTAAATCTCTTTGCAGGAATCAGGTGGCATCATTTTAGCTTTGTAATAAAGCTCATAATAAAACCTTCATAAGGTTTCAAGATCTATTTGTAATTTAGTAGGCAGACCTTGTGCAAGAAGTATATATATATATCCACACATATTTTGCTATTAACAAGCTAAGACAGGAGAAGAACTTTAAAGTGATGCAAAAACGAAGAGAGAGAAAAAAAAAAGTCAGATCTCCTTCCCACCAAAAGGCCAGGCTGAAAAATACAAAAATCCACACTGGAAATTTTATTAAAATACACATTGGATTTTTTTTTTTTTTCCCATTTAACTGAAAAAAATTACAAACAAATTGCTGTGGAAAATTTTCCCACCTCTTTTGGCATGGGAGAGTCAAGTTGCGCTGTTGTTCCCAGGTGCTCGAGAACACTTTGACTGTCGTTGCCGTTTGGCAAAGCACTTAGGAAATTTTAAGCACATGTTGAAGTCTCACTAAGGTCTGAATTTTCAAGTGATCATATGACTGGAAGTATAGCTAGAAGGTCATTCAGAGCAGTCCCCTGTAATTATAGGCAATCATATAAAAAACATAATATGCTCAAATTTGCGTTGCTGAAAGCAAATGGGTTTAAGTGTGTGCTTACAGATAAGCATGTGCTTAAAGGCTTGGCACAATTGGAGCTTTGATTAATACAGCATTCTCATGAAGATTAAAGTGTTCCACCATTTCTCTCCTCCATTTTATTGGACAAGGGCTGGAGAGAGATGAACTAAAATCATAGGTTTTAATTTTTTTTTTTTTTTTTTTCTAATTCATTAAGTCTTTTGGATCAGTTTGGTGCTGGTTGGAGCCTGAGCTGGGCTTCTGAAGTCAGTGTCAATGAGTGAAAAATTAAGCCTCTGCCAAGACAAAATGCCTGTAGCTCACAACAGAATTATATGTGATCGTTGCACATGGAGCATATTAAATGCATAATAGAATCTGGAACAAGAGAGCCTCCCTAACAGAGTTACTTCTTTTGTCTTCCAATCACAAAGGACCTTCCTTGTAATATGAAAGCAGGAAAAAACTAACATGAAACATAGAGTGCAAAGTAGTTATGAAATTAATTTTATTGCAGCTTTCTGAGAAAACAATTGCTCCCTACTTGGAAGATGTCTGCAACATCCCCAGATTTTCCAGCAAGTTGGCTTTAGGAACTCAAGTGGGGAGGTTGAAGGCTGCTTGAACCAAAAGGTGGCTACTTAAAAAAAACAAACCTCAGAATCAACCTTGAATGATATTTGAACCAGGGCTTCATAGTCAGAGCTGATTTCAGTTGAAGGAGATTTTGCAGTCATCCTTCCTTGGTCTTGCAATGCATTGCCAATGATTGCAATGCAAAGGAGCCTGCTTGCCATGCCTTTGTCACATCACAATGTTGTTTGTTGTTGTTTCAGCTCTGAACGAACCCACCATTGACTATGGTTTCCAAAGGTTACAGAAGGTTATCCCCCGGCACCCTGGTGACCCTGAACGCTTGCCAAAGGTCAGCACAAAGTTTATTATTTTATTAAATATGGTAAAGCTGCTTTTGTTCCAAAGTGCAGGACTCTGTAAATGTAATGTTTCTGGTTTGGTACCCAACCCCGGATAAGTTGCAACAGAGGCAAGACCAGTAAAAAGCTCAATCAGCAACTTTCATCGCAGGCTGAGGAGACTTTGGTGACATTCTGAGTCACAGCTAGTTCAAACAGCTCCTGCTTTTCTTAAGGAGCAAGTCTTACCCTGTGTTCTAAAATATTTAACAAAGAACACAGTTTCGGCTGATGTTTTGAAATGTGAGCAGCTTGTTCATATGACACTTACCTGTTTTAGTGTCACAGTGGTACTTGCATTCGAATTTTGAGGGTTTTACCATTGGCAAAAGCAAGGTATTTTACCATTGGTAAAACCAAGTGTGTCCACTCCTGCTGCACCACGTGTTGGTTTAGGATAATAATTAGAGCAATGCAGAAGTGATTTGATATTCATTCCTATCAAAATTAGTGGGGGATTTTTTTGTTGATTTCTGTCAAGTAAAAGCTGAAGAAGAAATAGAATACTTCATATAATACTTCATATAATTCTATAATGTTTGGTGCTGTGAAAACATTGTGTAGGTCTTCATTTTCATCTCTTCTTGCTAACTTGCCACACTGTACTTTCTCTGGTGAGAATTTGCAGTGAGTTTTGTGCTATACTGGAGAAAGAGGTGAGGTATTTGAAAACACATAGATCTTTGCTGCAGGAACACTGAAAAACACCATGAATGGGCTGGAGTCACCTTATGTGACCAGTTTTTTATCTGCTCTAGCATCATGGCTGTTACTGAGTGAGGTGAGTCAAATAGGGCAATTGTATGTACGTGAAGAACACTGCATTTGACTTAGGAAAGAAAGATGTGAATGTGCAGGCCCAAGACAGAAAAAAAAAGAGTTTTCATGTCTTAGTTCAGAACCCTCAGACAATGTACATCCCAGTATAGCTTTTCTTCTATAGCTTTCTGAGCTATCAGTCGGTTTTCATCAGAGACTGTTGTGGATTTTGATTAGTTAATTTCTGAAGTGTTTAAAAGGTTGAGATTTCATGAACATCGTAACTCATTTTGTTTAATTTCTTGACAAAAATAAAATTCAATATGGGATTTTTTAACAGGATTGTTAAGCTTTGCCTCAGAAAGCTATAGAGTGTGGTTTTGGGGTCGGTGATGTGCTGTCCTTCCCTCTTACCACCAGAGAAACATGCTCTCCTGGAGAGTTACATTTCACATTGGCTCTGTTCACCTCCTACAAGCTGTCCCTTTCTCTGGCTTTTGGACAGGTTTGCAGGAGGACACAGCTTTCACAGGTTGTTGAATTTCCCTCCAGAGGTGCAACCTTTTCCAAAGAAAGAGAGCATCCTTCTGTTAGGGGCTCTTTTATCTGTATTGTGCCTCTGCTGCCAAATGGGCACACGGAGAAAAATTGCTTCTCAGAAAATAAGAGACAAGCCTTCACTTGAAGGAATTTGCAAAGGCTGAAAAGAAACACTCCAAAATTTCCCACAACCTAGTGTCCCAGATTGTTAATAGATGGCTATAACTTTCCTCTAAATCAAGAAATTCACGTAAAATAAGACGGAGCAATTTCAGTTTGGGTTATGACACCCATGACACTGAGAGAGTCTCTAGCAATGCTCTTTATGTTGATATGGGGGTGCAGCCATAAGGCTGAGCACCCTCCTCCTCTTTCCCATTTAGACTGAGACTGTTATTACTCCAGTAACCACATGGTACAACTATTTATTGTCATGGGACAAAAAAAAACAGGCAGAAGAAAGCTCCACCTAGCTCCCTATCCTGACACCAATATTTAGCATGAAGGGATAGGATATAAGAATGAGAGTTAGTACTGAGTCATCTCTCCTCTCATATACCCTTTTAAATTACTATATTTTTTTCTGACTATCTTCTTCAAGCTATTTATTTCAGATGTTTAAGTCAAGGGAAGCTGTGGTTGTGTATGCAGAGGTATGATGTGATGGCCTAAAAAAAATAAAGTTACTGCTTAAGGACTGAAAAAAAGGTGAGACTGAGAGTGGTCAGAGGGAAACAGAACAAAGAGGACCTTTTTTTTTTTTTTTTTTTTTTTTTCCTTTGGCTAATTCCTTCTGTGGAGGCTTGAAGGTTGGACCTCAAGTTCAAGACTCATTAATATGCCATGCACAGAGGCTGAATGCAGCAGGGGTTGGCACATGTCGACTTCTGTATTTGAGGCACTGATGGTTGAATTCCCAGCATCGCTTGCTGGCTCCAGGATCATAATCAAGGACGCAGTGAGTCTCTGTGCTGGGTGAGCACTGCACAGCACTCTTCCCTGTGTCATTAAACTAGGAAGGGCTTTGGCAGTATTCCACTACAGACAATTCTCAGTGGCTACTTAGAAGAGAGTTGGAAGCCATATGGCTTCCACAGTGGAACCGTGGGCAGAGAGGGCAAATGATGAGAGAAGCAGACAGTGAGATGCAGAGAGGAGAGCAGTGCTCAAAGCTTTCAATATCCTTTCCTCCATTTCCCCCATTGTCTTGCCAGTGCATCATCACTTTGCATTTGTTAAAACACTTGTACCTATGCATTAAATAAATCAAACAAACCACATGTTGGTAATTGCTGTCAGAGATTCTGGCCATTATTCAATTCAAACATCGCTGATGAATTAGAGACCTTTCAAGATACAGAAACAGTTGTAATTTTTGTGTTCATAAAGGCATGGGATCCTTCCCATTGGTCAACAAAAGCATTCTGCAGTGTAACTTATTCCTGTAGTCAAGGACCATTGTTGAGGCCTTCAAGAGAGGATTAGCACATGCTCTGCTCCTCAGAGATGACAGCCGTATCTGTGTCAACAGGCATTTCTAAACAGGCTGTTTGAGAAGTTTGATCTCCAGTAGTTTAAAACCCTATTTTCAGAAATGCTGGCTGTTCATGCTTGCAGTGTATATATATATATANAGCCAGATTTAATTTTTTTTTCTATCTCCCAGTGCTTCAGTAGCCAAATTCCAGTGGAAAACATCCTCCCATAGTGAAGAGAACAGAAGCACCTGGGAACTAGGGTTTTTGGTCTGCTAGACTGGCAGGTGATGGAAGAGATGTGTTTAAAGTAGAAATGCAGTATATAGCTTCTGGAGAAAAAAGAGTGGGAGCTGATGTTGGCAGCTGGACTATGGAGCCAGCTATGGGCCAGAGTCCTGTTCTCTTCTTGTACAGAGCAAGCCAGAGAAAGCAGCCAGCGTAGGGCTGTGGCTAGCAGTTGTATCTCTACATACACACACATGCAAAAACACATGCACCAAGAGAAGAGACAAGCAGTAGAGAGGTGGTGGGATTAGCACCCAAATCTTGGAGTGAGATCAAGTACCAGAAGCGTGCTGGACAGTATAGTCTTTCCTTTCTAATACAGACAGGAGACAGATCAGAGGAAATGAGCTCTCTGGGGAGAGGTGAAAACAAATACCACAGTGCTAATGTTAAGAAGTTGTGTCATTGTCCTGTAGGAGCCGTCTATAAAGAAGCCTGTGTCTGGAGCTGGGGAATATCCTGCATGCATGAGTGCAATTTCCCTGTCTTGTGAGTTTGCATACGTGCACAAAAACACATGTGGTGTTGGTTCTTGCATACATAACTGCAGTGAAGTTCTGCACTAAAGAGCTTTGATAAGAACAGCATGCTGAATATGCTGAGGTTCATTCATGTCACAGTCCTGCAATCCTTAAAATAAATCCCTGTCAGATATGCTGTGATTCTGTGATTTTGTTAAAACTCCGCAGCTATAGCTGTAAAATAGTTTCAACTGTGAGCTAGATTTGAAACACATCCATCCTTAAATGATTTAATAACAATAATTCCTCTTTATATGCAATTTCCTAGAATTTATTTGCCATTTTCACCACTCTTATAACTCATCACTTGTATTTAAATGAAGTACAAGACTGCTCACTCTGTGAAGAGAGTAATTGCATTGAGCCTCTCCGTGATCTGTCGTCCTCTCCCTCCCAGTCTGTTGCTTAAATGCTCTCTCTAGGAGACTCCTTATCCCTTCTGAAAGGGACCTTTACTTCTGATTTCTCTTTATGTAGATGAAAGTGAAGCCTCCCTCTCTTTCTAGCACACAGGGGCCTCCCTGCTGAGCAGAGCACACAGGTAGCCAGGTTCCACCTTCCCTTCAGCTCCTTTTCTCTGGTCAGTTATTAGACACCCCCCCCCCCAGGACATATCCCACCTCCTCACTTAAGACACTAATAGAAGGCAGGTGGTTATTAGGAACCAGTGGCTGGAAAAAGCAGTTGTCTGCCACAGACCTGCCCTTTACCCACCATGATGTGGGTATTGTTTATATTGCAAATAAAGCTTGGCTCTAAACATTGGGTGGGTTGGCTCAGGGGTTAAAATGGTGATGAAGAAAAGGCAGCTCAGGTTTGTTACTTCAGACAGATCCACCAGAATGGATTCCCCATCTGCCAACTCAAAATAGTGTATTTTAACCTCGGTTAGTAATTTTCAGACAGGAAGGAGGAGCATGTGAAGAGGAGCCACTGAAATTCATCTGTATAGCAAGGAGGGCATGAGGTGTGCTTGGTGGCTTCTACACTGTACTGTAAAATTTGTAGGAATATGAGACCACAGTTAAGGTTAGTACTGAACCTTTGATATTACTTTGTTTTCTATTTCCTCACAAGTTGGCTGAGGGGCTTGGGTGGATTTTTTTTTTTCTTTTGGTTTTCAATATGTCCTGTTGAAAATATTCAGGAAGAGATTTTTAAAGCTATCTAAAAGATGACCAAGGTGCCTGAAACCACTATGAAAGTATTAGCCTTACAAGGTGGTACATGTCAGGGGTGTGTATGGGAATATGCAAGAACTCTGAAATGAGAGAGAGCTGAGACAGCTGAGCAAAGCTGGAGGTGGGGAGATTCAGACTGGATGTGAGGAGGAAGTTCTTCACCATGAGAGTAGTGAGGCTCTGGAACACGTTGCCCAGGGGGGTGGTTGGGTCCACTTCCCTGGAGGTGTTTAAGGCAAGGCTGGATGAGGCTCTAGACAGCCTGGTCTAGGGTAGGGTGTCCCTGCGCATGGCAGGGGGGTTGGAACTTGATGATCCTTTTGGTTCCTTCCAACCCTGACTGATTCTAATGATTCTATGAGACAGAGCCACACTGCCTGCTGAAGGGCAGAGACATATACAAATGGCTGGCAAGAAGCCCTTTCCTTTCTGAAGGTCAACAGTGTGCAAACACATTTCAGTGAGTTTTCTTTGTAAGTGGGTCAGCATTTACTCAGCAAATGATTAGAGCAGATGGTGTAATTTAGAATCTATGACAAAACTTTTAACAGATCAGGGCTAACACGATGACAAGGAGCTCTGTGCCATTCTCTGTTCCTGATTTCTGCTTTGCCCTAGGGTAAAAATCATGCCTGGGATTGGTTTTTCTAGTCTGCACATTCCATCTGAGCAACTTGAACCACTTGTTTGAATGTCCTGTAAGAGGGATCCCCACATTTCTCTGTCCCTATAGCCTTATTTCTGTTGTTTTAAAATACAACAATTAGCTGAGGGTGGTGGGAAGGTGCCAACCAGGTAAACAGGGTCCCTTTGAGGAGCAGAGCTTTTGAAGGCAAAAGCCACAGTTTGAAGAAAGTGACAAAGGCTGCATTTGTGTATTTTCCTCTGTGGAGCTGAAAATATCTAGTAAATTGATCCCGTGGGAGTAATAAATACACATTACTTTATCTTGTACTTCATGTCCTATACCCCTGAGCCTTGATAGAACAACACCACTTAATAGACTTAAAAAAAGAGTAATTACAGTCATTGGTTGTGTGATATTTCAGCCCTTCCAGCCCTGCCTGACCTTCTAATTTAGCTCACCGTGTCTAACTAATGCATTTATATTCATCTTTTATGAAGCATGTGTAGTACAAAATTGACTTTGCAGCCTTTAGCAAGCTGTCTTACCAGGTTTAGGATCTGGTTAGGACGGCGTACTATATAGCATATGTACATTTACAGCAGAACCTTGTATGCATATGGTTCTGATCAGCTATTACTTTTTATACTTCTGGAAAGAAAATACATTAAAAAAAAAATTTATTCCATTTTATCCTCTCCTCCTCTTTTTGAAGCTTTTATTCATTGCAGCGTTATTTACAGCTAAACATGCAGGCAGAAAGATGCAAGCATTTTTAAAATGATTACCACTAATGTTTCTACTTGTCAGGAGTGCTTAAATTTTCCTGCACTTTGTCTAAAAACTTAGCACTTTTACCTTTTAAGAATTACAAATTTATAAGATCTTACCAAGCTGATTTACAAACACAGCTGACAGTTTATGATGAATGATGTTGCAAAATGCGCAATATGTTTCTCTGTCATTTCCATGCATGTATATATTAAGAAGAAGATTAAGAAGAGAGAGAAACCCCCCCCTCTGAAAGCAACCCTTGAGTTAGAGAGCACATGCACAAATCTCTCTCCTGTGTTTCCTCATAACTTCCTGCTCACTTCACTCATCCAGTGGAGCACAATTGTTCTCTGTGCATTTTCTCCCACCATATGGTATCCTCATTACCATACACTAAGGGTCCATATGGGGAACTTGTGAAGTGAACTGTATTCATTTTAACTGCCAGATGAGCAGCCTTTTGCTTTGCAAGCCTAGCTTAAGTCATCTGCTGTCTTTATGTTGTTATGGCAACACAGCACCAATAAAAAATTCTAATCTACTGTAAGTGTCTGGGATCACAGTATTTTAAATGCTCGCCGTAACTGTCCTCTAAATGAAGCTGCTTGTTCTTTGAGTATGACAAAGGGTTATTGGCAACTCCAGCAGGTGGCAGTAAAGAAATTGTCCTTTTTTTTTTTTTCCCCCTTTTTCTTATTTTTTTTTTCCCTGAAACTTTTGTAGGTTAAAAAAAAAAATAAAAAGAAAAGAGAAAAAATTTTCACCATCTCCCCTATCTCAAAAAGTTACAAAATTACACGACATGCTCAATCCTCTACATTTCTGATGCTGAGGTTGGAAGTGCAAGTCACACTTTTAAGTTGCAACTCAAATACTTAAGGTAGTCAAGTATGGGACTGTGGTGGCAGCTCATGCACTTTGTTGACAGGTCCAGGCTGTCAGGTTTTTGAAGCCTCCATAGCCACACAGATAGTTCAGTTTTGCAGCTGATTTTTAGCTCCTCCAAACTCCTGAGTCAAACACAAAGCTAATTAAGAATATCTTCTAGTAATGGAAGTAGGCAGCAGCATCCTTAAATATAAATCATTTTCACCTCCACAGGCCACATGATATGTTGCATCTCTGACTCTCTGTCTGTATTGAAAGTGAATGTTTGTAGTCTCAGTTCATCAGTTCACATTAGCCTCATGCTGAATATTTAAACACAGAACAATTTGAACACACCATGAAGAGAGACAGTGGCTGCACTTTCACTTGGAACAGCAAGAGCTCATCTAATAATAATTTAGTAAATCAGCCATTTAGTGGCTCAGTTGTACACTGTATTGTGCCAAATAATATTCAGTTCAACTGTGGACTGGTGAAATTGAAATTCAGACGCTAGTCACATGGCAGTTTTTTTGCTCAATGGAGAGATGAAATGGAAAATCACTCTCCCAACAGACTGTTTGAATGTAACGATTTATCAGAAATACAGCACAGTGACAATATAAACAGGATTTGGTTGCATGTGGTACAATCTATTCTCATTAGGCTTTTATTACCGTGGTTTCTTCTGCACAGATTATTTGATAATTTGGGGGTTGCATTTACATCTTCAGTTTGTTTTAGGTAAGGGCAGAGAGCAGAAGGGCACAGTTACTCCTTGGTTACAGTCCTTGAAGGCTCAGTCCTGTGGGAAGTGTGGTGAGACCTTTATTGCCGTATTTTGAGTCCTGTCTCACAGGGAATGCCATGCCCTTAGGAGGAATGGGGAAACGCAGCTGCTGCCTTTCCTCCCCATGAAGCACCATGTATGTTCCTTCATAGCATGAAAGCAATATCAGATTAGTTTATTTTTTCTGTTTAATCAGGATTTGTAGGGAGTGGTAATATCTTATATTAGACTAACTAATACAGCTAGAAAAAGTCAGGCAAGCTTTTGAGCCCCCAAGCCTTGCTTCCTGAGTGCTGACTGTGCCTTTTTTGTTGCCTGTATCAGTGGGTCTAATAAAAGATATTACCTCACCCCACAAAACTTGCCTCAGTTGTAACTATAGACCATTGTAACCTCAGTCAAGCAGCTACACTTTAAGGCTGTCTCTGATGAAGATGGGGGAGAGAGAATATTTTCCTAGAAAGTATGGTTGTGAAGTTTAATTTATTCCCATTAAAGTGGTGCTTTGAGGTCTTTGAATGCAGGGCATTGCAGAAGTGTGAAGTAATGTCTATAATCTCACCTACAGTTTCCATTTCTAGCCTAGTTTTAGGTGTTATGCAGTGGTTTACACGGTGATGTAAAATATGATTGCCGTGTATTTCTCACAACACAGTCCAACTGAGTAGCAGAAAAAAACATCCTCCTAGGCATCATGATGCCATTTAGCAGAGAGTGCTGGAAGCAATGGGATGCCAGTTGCCGTAATTCTTCTAAGAAATACAGAACTTCACAATCTGTACTCAGCTGCTGACACTTGAAAACTCAAACGTTTTGGTAAAATGAATCAAGCAGTAATGTTTCTTTTATGAGATCTCCTCGCGGGAAGGGAAGGTTTGGCACCATTTGGAGATCAGGCTCAGTGATCCATCATAGCACAGTCAGCTGTCCAGGCGTGTCTCATAGGTCACTCGATCGAACCCATGGCTCTTACAACTATATTATTGCTTATGGAACAGTAACTGAGGCACCACGGTTAAAAATTACCTGGTCTAATAGGCAGTGAACAATTTGCACTCAATACAATTATAAGCCAAATCATTCATTTCATAACACTTGGACTAATTTATTTGTTGACCTTTTAATATCCATAGCTCTTCAGTAGTATTAACTGCAACTCAGAGAAAATCTCTTGTTCATTTCACTTTCATTGATTTTTTTTTTTCCCCCATTGAGGCAATAACAGTTGTTTGAGTACAACCTTTTCTTTCTGTTGTAAAAGTCAATCATGTAACTTATGTTGATATAACTCAACTGGACTGAAATGTCCTCTAAGTACAATAGCAGACCATCTCATGCCACTTGTATAAACACGGATATGCATTTTGGATTTGTTTTAAGGAATGTTTTGGAATACATTTGTGACTATAGATGACAAATGATACGCTCGCTGAGAGAAGAATGAAAACAAAACACAGAAGCGTTATTTAAAGCAGTGCCACATGTACATAACATATTTTGGGTTTTTGTTTTTTGGGGTTTTTTTTGTTCATCTATTGTGAGAGGTCTAAGATACAGAGATTCTGGAATCTGTCCCTGTAAATTTTGTTCTTTGGGATGAACTCAGTGTCTTTACTAATAATGCTCTATTCATAATTTCATCTGGATGTAGCATCTTATCTCTCAAAGTCCTAACATTTCACAGACTAGAGGTGCTTCATTTTTCCATGTGGGAGCCTCTGACAATCCAAATGTGGGTAAAAGTAATTTTAATAAATAGGAAATAAATTATACTAATATTTTGATAATCTGGATTTTCTTTTTTTTTTNATCAAAAAAGTGACTGAAATATTGATGTATTTTGAAACAGCGGTGGCAAGTTTCAAAGCACCTCCAGAAATATGTGTTGGTGTAGTGGCAATGGCAATCTTTTCACTCACCACTGAAAAAGGAGCCCTAGATAGTGTGAAATGATGTGCCTGCTTTTACAGTGTGGAGGTATACATAGAAAGATATCATGTTACCTCTGTGCAATGTTGGATGAATTTCTTAAGTACCTGATTATTCAACATTTATACTTGCTTTGCATAATTTCATCTGTTGGGTTTTTTTTTGTTGTTGTTTTTTTTAAGGCTAAATTAAAAGTAATAGTATCAAGAACAAAATATCTTTTCTTTCAGAGAAGAAAGTTGAATTATTTTCTTTTTTGAGTATATGCCAGGAAGCACTTCATTGAAATAGTCTTTCCAAGCCAAAGCCTCTTTGTGCAATAAAATACCGTAAGTCCTTTGAACATGTAGTTATAAAATATAGTTGTTACACATTTGGCATTTTATGCTTCCCTGGAAATTACCACTTGGTATCTACACCTAATCTGTGCTCTGTCTTCTCACTTCAATTTGGTCTGAAGTGGTCCTTTGTTGTAATGAGAATGCCCCTTACAAGAGACTTATTTTAATTATACCGATGGTGAAATGTTAAGTGAAAGTAGTCATTTGTAGGGGTTATGACTGAGCAGTGTTTCTACTATAAGACTTACCAACATTATTCCAGTCTGTATTTCAACATTTTTATGCACTCACTCTCCACAGAACATAGTGGAATATCACTGTGGGTCAGAATTTCAATGCATCTTATTTTTCAGTTATCCTCCTGCTATTAAAAGTAACCTGAACTCCAGATTTTAACTACTAATTCTTCTTACCCAAAGTTAACAGCCCAGAAATGTGATCGTTTCATCTAGGGGGAGGTGTCCCTGTCCATGGAAGGGGGGTTAGAACACTAATCTTCAAGTTCCCTTCCAATCCTAACCATTCTACAATTCTATATGTTTGGTTATCGGAAGAGGGGGGATTGCTTTGTTGATATTTCCCCCCTTTGTTAAAAAAANTGTTTTTTTTTTTTTTTAATTAGGGTAAACATATTAATCAACAAGTCTGAAAATAAACAAGCACAATATGTATGTGCAATTTACACTTTAACTGCTAGACAGCTCTGCCCATTTAACAGAGCCTTACAGTACCAAACATAATTCTGTATCTCTATAGATTTAAATGCAGTCAAGTGAGTTGTGTCACACAATGCATTCTAGATTTCACTCAGTGCGAAAACAATTTTAAAGTGATGCAACTTGACTTGTTTTTGCAAAGTCTTTGTGTATAAAAGTGATTAAAAAAAACCCAAAAAACCAACCCAGATACCAGCCTATTTGTTTGCCAAGTAAAAGAGTTTCCACTCTTACTAATGCATAATTTGATATCTACATTGTGTCACACCCAAAATCACAAGCAGCATTTAATCTTTTTCCTTGAATCCCCAGTATTCCAGGGAGTTTTTCTAATGGGCATAATAATAGGATCTGCAGGATTATTGAACAATGGTCTCAGAATTCAGTTCACTTTTCCAAATTCTGTTTAAGTTTACTCAAGTTCAGACCCTTCAAATAATTCAAAACATTCTTCTTCTTCCATAAGGGGACTTTGACAATTTTCCAAAAATATATGGATATAAAATGGTCAGGAGAAGACTTTGAGTCTTCTCTTGAGTTATTACTATTTTTCTTTCTTTTTTTCTTCTTTGTAACTGTCAGATGCAGCTGCTTTAAAAAACAAACAAACAAACAAAACAACCCAACCAACCAACCAAAAAAATTCAAACACGGGATTGTTCAGACTACGAAGAACAGAGGAAGATCAGGAAATCTTACATATGCAAAGCTAACCTTCCCCCCAAAAACTAAAAGCACATTAATCTCAATAATGAACGTCTGCCTCAATGTACTGTAGATGCTGGTACAAATAGTTTGGGGTAGATTTTCAAAAAGAAATGCCAAAGGCTCCTATCTGAGATAGCTTTGTACATCTCTCTCTGTATTTTACCAAGGGTCTGAATGTAGCTGTGGCAAATATGGAAAATTTAGAGTGCAAAATATGCTTTTAGGTCATAGTGGCAAGCCTTCGAGGTCAGACAAAGAGGATCACATGTTATAGTTTGTTCGTATGTTCACAGATAAATTGGGAAGAATCTTTTTGTTGTCTAGAGAGATGGGAATAGTGTGAGTCACTGTAAACTGGTGGGAAGGAGGAACTGCTGTAAAGGAAGCTGGTGAAGAATTTTTTTTTTGTTAGCCACTGAATTGAGTTTATGTGGACTTACCCATTCATCTAGTTTGTATCTCATTTATTTTGTCTTCTAATGATTCACTGGATCTGACAAACTGATCATAGTATGAAAGATGAGAGTGCATAACTAAGGAGAAGTACATGCTGAAGTACTGGGTTTTACATGCTGGATAAATACTGCAGCCTTTTGTACTGCATGAAGAATGTGTTTCCTTTTGTGATCTCACAATGTTTGAAACTGAGGCGATCTGTCCTTAGATCCTCACAGTGTGAGCTCACAAGATAACCTGTGAGAAATGCTGTGGAAGATGCCAGAGAGTTACCATAGCATCAGTTTCTTAATGGCAGTGCTAGTGAGTCCCCAAGATGACTGACATCTATCAGTTACCAACTGATGTGTTGTAGGATGTGGATAGATATAACAGTACAATGTAGCTATATATAGCAGCCCTATCCTGTGTGCATTTGCCTCATGAGTTAAAATTTGACAACTCAAAGGGATTCCTGCAGGGAGCTCTAAGTGACTTTTTCTGGTAGATTAGTGTGTCTTGGGCAAAACATACTATAAATATATATATATGAGAATCAAAGTTCTACAGCTATCTGAGGGATGGGAGTGATGTAATCATTGTAGGATAAAGTCCCTAAGAGAGGTGACAGGCACTGAAAGAGTTGTGTTCAGTCCTGCACATATGCTCTCACATACCCACTCTTCTGTCTTTGACTTAGAGACCTAACATGATCAGAGAACTCCAAACTTTTAGCAACATACCCATCCAAATTACTTGTCAGATGCTTCAGTTAATGATAGTATGGTGGGAGCATCCAGACTTTCAAATGTCAGTGTATTCAAGGAGTTATTCCAATGCAACTGTATTAACGCTAGTTTATTCAATGCTCTTTCTTGATGAAGTACACATCTGTGCTAGGTACTAATTCTGTTGCCATACCTTTTCTTAGTATCTAAGTACACCATAATAACAGGAGGATAATAGGGGTAAGGTGGGAGACTTGCAAGGATGGAGTTGCACGTGGTCATCATAAATTTGTTACTTTTAGGCCAGTAGTATTTGCAATGAAGACTCTTCGTACAGGGTGGGTGTCGTCCCCCCCTCGCTATGCATTTAGCACCTTTGTGGTTAAGAGGTGTTTTAATCATCGATTCTCACTGCTTATGGCTAGGTGCCTGCTTGCATTTGCACTTCAGTGTTTGTTCTTTCTTCTGCCTCATATAGACTTCCTATATTTTATTTATAAGGTTGGCTCATTGCGGAGCAGGTGGTAAGGTCATGCATGACTGTTTTTAGTGCTGTAGATTTAGGCTGTGATTTTCAGTTTGGGTGGAGGCTGATGAGACTACAATGACTTAGAAAAACTAAGGTTCTAGCTCCCACTGTAGACTTATTTTCTGGAAATTGCCATCAAAATTCTGTGACAGGGGTTCAGTGCATTTCTATCTTATAGGCAGTGGTAAGCAGAAGCTTTGGTTGGTTTGTTTTTTTTTAATCCCTCAAGTGAAGTATGCTGTCTTTCTTTCTCATTTTCTCTTCCTGTTTTTCTTATATCTATATGGTGTTTACTTCTTCAGTATGATTCAATTATAATGCATGGAAACAATTCAGTTGTTTGTTTCCTAGAGAAGTTTTCGTCTTTGTGTGAGTACAAACATCTTCTTAGTCAAATGGCCTTGTTATTTTGCACTTCCCATTAGGCTGGCATAGTTCCCTCAGTTTTACAGTAAACGGAAGATCTTTATGTTTTGAATGGCTTTTATGAGTCTTTATAAAACTATAATTGCTGAAAATGATACAATAATACGGTGCTCAGTGTAGATGTAGAGAGATGGGAGACTCTGGACAGGCTGAAACTATTGTACACCAAGCTAGATGGGTGGTATACAGCCAGTTAGATGGATGCTGGTTTAGGTCAGTGAATTCCTTATAAATGGCTTTCTACCATAATACTGGTTTTGCCTTTACACTCCAAAGAGTTGCTCAGTCTTCTCTTCGTCTTTTAAGATATAGTGCATGCACAAATGTTTAGTGTAAGTATGAAACTTAGTTCTAATGCCTGTCTTTAGCTGGCACATTTATATTTCCCCTTGCTGAAAAATGAAAGAAAAGTTTGAACACAAATTGTTGTAGTTTGGACTTGAAATCTCAGAATGTGACCTTTCCAAGGTGATGAAGGCAAGTGGAGTCTTATGTTCAGCATTTTGACTCTGAGTAAGAGGGTTTTTTTTCTTGCAAGTAGCCATGAGAGTAGGAACTTAGAAGGCAGAGCCAGGAGGTCAGACATAAGAGTCAAGGAAGTATGAATGACATCATCATCCCTAAGTACCCTCTGAGAAGATGAATGAGCTCTCTCTTGTATTACAATGCTAAAGAGCATTAGAAGGTGATATGATATCTAGACAACACATAAGATAAATGCCTCAGAGTATGCTAGAACAGCTTCCCCCCGCACCCTCCCCAAGTACATAAATCCTTTGGTGGTCTTAATAATACAATATGTGGCTGGTGACTATTATGTACTGTGGTCAGCTTTGTCTTGACAAAATTCATTTAGATTTAACAAGTACCTTGAACATTGTCTAATTTAGTTACCTAAGCTGAATAACTCAGCTCCAGATACCCTTTATCTGGCTAGATTCACAGCCCTTTTGGGGCACAAAGTGGATTTTTTTTTTTCCTAGTTGCTGAATAGAAAGTAATCAGATGTCAACAGAAGAAATGCCCCATCTTTCTTAAAGCTGGCACAAAATGTGTTTATCATGATAAAACTTGACACAGAATCTTTTTGTCATGGTAAAACTCAAAATGCAAGTTTCATGTCCCTAATGAATGACTTTTTTTGTTTTTCTGGAGGGAATTCATTCCACAAAGGAAACAAGCAAAGTCGCTGTAATGTTGGTTCTGGGAAGTGGATTCAAGCTGAATTTCAGTCTTGGTGCTTCAAAAGTGTGATTTAAATAATCTTTCTTAACAGCAATTTTGCAACATGTGAAGTTGCAGCAGACCTCACTACCCGGTCTCCTCTTCTGCTTATGTAAACAGCCCTTAGTGTTTGCAGGAGGAAAATGTTATTAAAATATCTAATTGCATTCTTGTAACAACAACAACAAAAACTAAAAATCCTTCAGTAGGAATCAGCTTCAGTTTGGAATAAAGGTGGGTTTGTGGTGTGTAGCTGCATGGAGGGCAGGGTTCTGATGTGAATCACTGAAGCATTCTTTCTTCTTTTCAATATTTGCTAAAATGTTATTTTAAAATAGAAATAATATTATGCTCATTTTAAATAAAATGCAGGACACTCTAGCTCTAACTAAATGCTGCAAAGTCTTTTATGATAAAGCAAAAGCTGTCAGACTTCTAGCATTAATAAAGAGTGGATCTTTCTTGACAAATGCCCCCATAAATTAGATATTAGCTTTAGTCAAACTCTGTCTCTCTCAGGAAATATTTCCACTTGCATATTCAATTGGAAGGACCTTACATGATGCCCACTTACTGCTAGGCTTCTGCGATGAAGGCAAAAAAAAATTTCTGTGAACAAAAGAATATCTGGAGAAACAGCTCTTGAGCTTATACAGAGATTCTTTTGATAGGATGTGAGTTTCACTCACTCTTTGACATTTCTGTCTGCTGCTCTGTCCACCTGTCTGTCTGTGTATTTATCACCGTTGCAGTGGTAATGTACAGTATCAATTGGATTTTAAAAGATGTAGATCTTTTCTATTAGCTGTCCTCTTTTATAATACCTTTTACAAATTTAATCAATGCTTTTTAATGTACAATATAGTTTAAGTGCAATATACAATAAATATTAGAGCTTCATCTTAAACATGCTCTAGCCCTTAAATTGTTAAAACTGCAGTGCCCTTTCAATCTACTTACATAATGTCATAAAATATACATTTCAAGGTAAATGAAGTCAGCTACTTCAATTTAGTCCCTCAAACTGGTAGTAAATGAGAGGTTAACACTATGGTGCCAAACCCATTATTGAGTAAATTTAGCACCTTGGACAGCTCTGTAAAATCTTTATTGCTTTCCTGACCTGCTCGTCATGTTCTGTCTATGTGTTCAGTGGCTCTCAGCTCTGATTGAAAGGCAATATATTAGATCCCGAACACAAACATGCTCGGGGGCTGCTTCACTGTGAGCGTAATGACATGGAGGTGAGAACAATTTTCTGGTCACCGCAATCCAAGCACCTTGCAAGGTCTGTTGCTCTAACTTATAGAGGACTTTGGGGGCTCCTTTGTATGTGGAGTTGTAACAGTAGCTTCAGTAATTTAAGCAGAGCCACAAAGGGTGTAAGATGCATTCAGAAAAAATACTTCGAGCATGGCTGTGGCAGCAATTTTGTTGCGGTTTTGAAGGTAGTTTGTGAATGCAAGAACTACCCTCAGCTCTGGAACAGAAGATACCACTAATTGACACTGGAGTTTTTGTGTAGCATCTACTTTGTATGATCTGAAAATGTCATAAACAAGAGAGGCATTTGTTGTGTGAAAATACCACCAGAGAAAAATATGAAACTCAGATTTTGCAGACTCTTAAAATATTGGTGGGGGGAATTAATATAACCATTAGCTAGCTAGGAAAATTGAATGCTGCTTGTCAAGCATTTTTCAATAAATCATTATCACAATTAGTTTATTTGCATGAAATAATATAATATGCAATCAAAGAACTTTCAGTGTTTAAGAATTGGATTATATTTGGTATTTAGGTACAGCGATTCTGTGCAATTACCTAATTTTTTTAACATGGTCCTTCCATCTCTTTTTAGATGCATTCTAAGGTTTTTTAGCTCAGCATTACATAAATAACTGTGATTACTCAGGTAGAGCAGAAATGACTATTGAAACTTTCTCTTTTTTTTTAGTAATTTAGCATAATGACAGCTTAGGTTAACAACATTCTAAAGCAGTTTGTGGGCTTTCTATCACATTCTAATTTTCTATCAGTGAAATATATAGAGCAAACAATTTTTACTGAAGTGAAATGAATCGTAGTTTGTAAAGTCAAACACCTGTGCAGTAATTTTCCACCTAAAAATCATGGCATGAAGAAAGATAACATTTTTTTCAGTAACATGTCTGTTCTTCGCTAGTTTGTGTCTTCCCTATGAGGTAAAAAAGGGCAACTCAGCGTTTTGATAATTCTGTAAAGCAAAAAGGATTGATTGTACCTGGATGCTGATTTTTAGTCTGTCTGCTAACTGTTGTGGCCAAGCTACATTTAAAAAGCCACAAAACAACAACCACATCAGAAAGAAAAGAGGAGAGAAAAAAAAAAGAAAGAAAGAAGCAAACAAATGAAAAACCAACCAAAAAATGTCTGTAGCAACTTAGCTCCTCAGAACCTGTTTCAATTGTAGTGATGTAAAATCTATCAATTATAGACTGCATTTCACTTCATACGTGGAAAATAATTTAAATGTGTGTTCTGAGAGAGGGGTGTGTGCAACAGAAGGCAAGCTAAATGTTTACTGGGAGTACAAAAATCCTCCATCTCATTTTTGAATTTAGGACATTATATATGTCATAAGTAGTTACTGCAGTATGACAACTATTTTATCTTATATTATAGGGAATTTAAAATTGAAAAAAAAATGCTAATATGCATCTAAAAGCTTGTCATTTGAAGAGTTGTTCAAGGATTTTTGAAGAGGTTATGGTGACAGCAAAATGAACGCAATTATATCTCTATTTTCTGATCAGAGTCTGCAGTATACGAAAATTGAGCATTACTGTTTCTTTTTGGTATAAAATATGGCTATTGTGTAAAATATTTTAAGTTTAAAAGTTTAACTTTGTAGAAAACTGTTAAATCCTTGGTGTTGGTACTATTTTTGTAAGCTAGCTGCAGGTCTTCTGTTAGTATATTAGAGGAGTGCTTAGCTGGGAATTACAAAAGTATGTTTTGCTCAAAGGGCAGGCTCACCTGGTTGGTTTTTTTGTTATTATTTTTTTTACCAGGCAATTGGGAATATGTTAGATGCTTTGAAAGAAAAAAGGGGGGCAAAAATCTCCTGAGTTAATTCTACAGTGCTTTTTTACATTTTTCTATCAGGATTGTTCATAGAGATTTTCCTGCCCTGTAAAATGCAAGAAAGCAGGAAATCCTGTTATTACTTGAATGCCAATTTAAAATACTCCAAGAAACACTAAGTACAAAAAAGCAAATGGGAAAATGGAGATGGGGAAAAAAAAAATTGCTCCAAATGAAAAAATAAATCCTGGACTATTTTAAATTCTTGTGTCCATGCAGAGGAGTTTTCCCAGGAAACACTGCACCAGAGAGGGCAATTCTCTCATACTGCACATGTTGTCCTCTTGTGCATCATTTTGTGTACATGGATCCTGCCCTGACCCAACATATGGGGATACAAACCAAGAAAGTTGAAAGGTTACATTACCAGTAGCATAGCACCAATTGGGTAACTTTTGACTGTGGCCTGCTGAGTAAGGTCACCATTCCTGCAGTATGCAATTAAGAGTAAAATAAACACATCGAAGGGATTCATAACATGCTCTGAATGACATTGATTGCAGTAATCTAGTAAATGACCTCGGGATTGTACTCTGCAATAAACCGATGAGTGGTTTATAGTGCAGATGGTAGAGACAATTGAGTGATGTATTTTATTTTGCAGCACCAATGATTCTCACCTTTTGACTTGATTAAGCGTGTGTGTGAATAGGATGAACTAGTGATTTAACACCATTCAGTGGTTGCTGAGGGTTGTTACAATTAAAGTGTACCTGGTGGAAGGAGAAAGAAAAATCAAACACAAAACACAGCACAACTACTAGAAGAGTATTAAAGGTTCTAATATTTGTTTTCGCCCCCAAGGAGTTTATTGAACTCAAAGGAATGCATCTGTTTTTATATTGACAGGAAGTAATACTGAAGAGGGCTGCTGATTTAGTAGAAGCACTCTATGGTATGCCACATAATAACCAGGTAAATGCATTCTGCTTCAGCAATTCTAAACCATGGCTGTTTCTTAGATGTATAGATAGATCAGGAGCTAAAGGTATATGACACTGCGGTGGGAGACAAGAATAAATATAGAGGGCAATGTCATATCTGGAATGGGGCTTAGTTTGCTTGTTTTCTCTTTTAAAGGATATGAATTTAGTGCCTGTAAAAGCAACTTGTTATTAACCCTGGAGGCACTTGCCCACTTTCACTAGCTGCTATATAATATGGGCAATGATATGTATTATGGCTTGCCACCAGTGGTTTTTCAATCTTACCTTGAAGATGGCATTAAGGTGGAGCAAATCTAGGCTACAGGCCTACTCTGTCAGTTGGTCTTGTTATACAGAAGCATGGTCACTGGGACGGAAACTTCCAACTCTTACCACAGATGTCAGGATAGATCACAAATGCAGCAGGTCTTAGAAGCATTAGCTATCACTCAGCCAACTGGTTTAGCAACACAAGCATCTGGGCTTTGACTTTGGACATTTTAGTGTTTAAGAAAAGGTTTGTCAGAGTTACATTGGTAACTCTTTTATTAATTTCCCCCTTTCTTTTCCTCTAGGAAATAATCCTGAAAAGAGCAGCAGACATTGCAGAAGCACTGTACAGCGTCCCCCGCAATCACAACCAGCTCCCCACCCTTGCTAACACGTCAGTCCATGCAGGAATGATGGGAGTGAATTCCTTTAGTGGTCAACTAGCTGTCAATGTTTCTGAAGCCTCACAAGCCACCAATCAGGGTCAGGAGAAGACTCATCTTCCTCTCTCTGTGAACCTTTTCTGATAAAAGTCAGGGGAACATGCAGAGCAGTGAAAGAGTGGTGAAAGCTGAAGGCTAGGAGCGCCACTAGACAGATACCTGCTCACACGCGTGCACAGCCTCTGCGTGGCACAGTATTGGCACGAGATGGGGCTTTCTCTAGGGCCATTTACCCCAGCTTAGGGAAAGCACTTCTACATGTTTCTGAACAGCTTTTCCTTCAGCTCCGAATAACACATGCAGTTGTGTTTAAATCCCACTACTTTTAAAGGCTTTCTATTGGCTTGAGGATGTACTTTACATTAAGAGCCTGCTTATATATTTTCCTGAGGATGGATGATCTCTCAGTCTGAGCCACATGATTCATTTCTTTGTAACAGAAAAGCAGCTTTTGAAAATTTGTCTGTTTGGTTTGCTTGGGTTTTGGAAGAGCCATAATACTGGCACTGATTTTTTTTTTCTGTTTTTTTTTTTCTTGTTTTAATTTGAGATTTTCCTAAGTTTTGAAACAACCAAAATGAGAAATGTTTACCAAGACATTTTCAGAGCTGCTCTAATTTTTTGAAATAAAGTGGGTTTCACTCTATATCAAACCAGTAATTCCTACACATGAAAATAAAAAGTGAAGAATGTTTTTGTAAAAATATTTTGCATTTCCCCCTCTCCTTTGCTAAGCTCTATTTCTTATCCAACTCAAAAAAAACAACCCACTTTCTCATTAAAGTATTAGAATGAGACTATTTTCTAGAAATGCAGGAAAAATTATTTTTTTCCTCACTGCAGAAACAGAAGTTATTTTTAGATGTAAATATTTTATAGATCTAGTGTGCAGCAGAGAAAAGTTGGCTTTTTTTTTTTTCCTTCTAGGAGTGAAGATGCATTTTGTATTTCTGTGCTCCTAGATAGAAACAAATCTTCCCTTTTGGATATTTAGATATGAGTTCCCCCAAACTTCATTTCCAGAATTAGGTAGATGTTCAAATTTTAATTTAGTGCCAGATTTCATAGTCATTTTCTCTGAATACAGTGATCAAACCAGGGCAAAAAAGACTAAGGATATCCCAACTGCTGTGAGAAATAGACCCTTCATTTTCTAAAGTGTGCAGTGACCATATAATTTGAGAGTGACATCAGAAGGGAGTTACAAAAATCACATGCTTTTAACATACCTCAAATCAGTATGCATGCCTCACTTTGAAAATGTAGGTCATGTTTACTCCATTTTCTACAAACAGCCCTTTTAGAGAGTGCTCCTGTAACACTGCACGGCAATCTTAGCTTGAGGGCATGGGTTTCCTGAGGAGCTGGGAAGGCTGTAGCCTCCCTCCTCCAACTTCATGCTCCCTTCAGCGATGAGGGTTCACAATTTGTGTTACTTGAAGACTGTGGTGGTCAGTGCTGTCCCTTCCTGAGCACCCCATGGCTGGACTAGGCTGCTGGCATGGTAGCACAGAGTTAGTTGCTTGTAGCTGTTTGTGTAAGAGTCTGTTCCTGGGCTAATACCAATTTCTAAATGTATTCCCTCCCCACAAAAGGTTTTACTCGCAACTCGAGCAGCGTGTCACCTCACGGCTACGTGCCAAGCACCACCCCTCAGCAGACAAACTATAACTCTGTCACAACAAGCATGAATGGCTATGGGAATGCTGGAATGTCAAATTTAGGTGGTTCTCCGACCTTCCTGAATGGATCTGCTGCCAATTCTCCCTATGCCAGTGAGTATTATATGACTTTTCTCTACTCTGCACACTTTCAGGAGAAAGAGGTGGTGATCTTCTGTGATACTCAATATTTAGTTTCTATTTTGAGCACTTGAAACACAGGTTTGCTCTTTTCTCTCCTCTCCAAGACACTGGCCTTTGAAGCACTTTGAAGACATTAGTGTTGCCAGCAATGATCCTCTCTGTTCTATGATTATTGTTACTATTATTTGGGAGTCTCATAGGAGCTTAAAAAGAGTAATGCCTCCCATGACTTGGACTTGTAGTTTCATAACTTACCTTATATATCTGTCCATGAGAAACACTGAACACTGTCCTCAACATTGCTAGAGAGCAGGGATGGCATAATTGACCTCGTGACTCTTGCAGTGAATCAAAAGTTGGTTGACAGTACATTTTTTTTTTTTATTGCAGTGGGCATAAAAGGAAGCTAAGGATATTTCCTGCAAGGAAAAAAAAAAATATTCTTTTTCCAGCTGTAAGATATGACTCACGTGGCATAAAGGAATCCACTGACATCTGTAGAAAGCTGCTAGCAGAATCAGGCCAGAAGGTCTTATCACATAAATGGGTTTATTGGCTGAGACCCTAGCACAGACAGGACAAACAGACTACTGAAAATCCAAGGTTTATGCAACAAATCTGAAGTTTAGAGGTGCAACGGCAGTAATGAGTTATTTTGAATCACATTGCTAGAGCTCAGAATTAAAAAGGAAATAGAAACTGTGATTAAAAAAATTACCTCCAAGGATTCTTAGCTGCTGCAAATTTAGGCTAACATGTTTACCCACATAACTAGTACCTATAAACTGGGAACTGCTAACCAGTTATTATTTTTTGTACTCTAATAATAATGTAACATGCAATGTTACAAAGTACCTTACTTATTAAGTCGAATTTACTGTCATAGAATCTGTGCACTCTGAATTCATAATATAACATGATTGATGAGACATCTCTCTTTTTGAAGCAGATGCCAGTAATGCATTTAAAATACTCCAGCAGTGTGTTATTTCATATTTATGAAGAGTCCTCTTTAGAATGGCACTTCACTTCCCAGCCCTGATTCTCTATTCTGGTTCTATTTGGGGAGGTTTTCTTGGTAGATCTGTCACTCTGCTAATGCCTAATCCATGGAATCAGAAAATGCTTCAATCATGACCTGAAAATTAAAAGGTGGCATTCTTAATTAAATCAATAAACTAATTGCTGTATAGTAGCAATTCAATTTAGGTGCTTTGATTGCTCTCCCTTAGCAAGTACTTCCAGACACAGAGTGACTTCACACTAAGATTGTATCTGTCAGACTGTGAAACTTTGAACATTTAATTTCCATTAATTGATTTCCTCAGTGTTAACAAATATGATATCAGATTCTCAAATATGAACTTTAATAGGGTGATTTTTATCTACCTAAATGCAAATAATAACAACTCAAAGCCCAGATGATAGGAAATTTACTCTATAATATGTAATTATTCATAGCTCCCTCATGTATATAAGCAGTTTCTAAACAGGATGAAGAATGAAAGCATGAGATGTTACTATTGGGTCTTCCCTTATTTTTTTGTTGCATAAAAAGAGGAAATGGTAATTCTGCCTGAATATAAAAGTAGCTGGCTTTATTTTCATGAAAAATAAATTCACTTAAAACCTCAGTGGTAAATACATGAACCAAAGATATTTATCCCACTATACAGTACCATAATGGTTTAAGCAGATATCTGTATCTGTATCTATATATATAGATAGATATTGATATATAGATATATATAAAAACTCAACCTCCTATATAGCAGGTTTGCATCTTGGATGGTCTATTGGAAAAAAAAATTAAAAATATCCTTATATCTATGCTTCTTTGGAAACCCTGAATATTCTCATTTTATTTAGTCTTGCAGTTAAAGGCAGACATTAATTTGGTTGTCTTCATTGCTTAGCTGTTCCAGCTGAGATTTCAGTTGATGTCTCTGAATGTGAATGCTGCATTGACTATATTCAGGTGGTGGTCACAGATCCTCTGAGAGAACTTTTTGCCTTGACCATTGTAAAGCAGACCTTCATTTTCAATATTCTCCATCCTGGGTGAGCTATGAAAGGCCAACTCCACTCCAGTGCATAAATCAAATGATCGTGTAAGAAATAGGACTGGTTTTCATATCCCTGGGAATTCCTGGGAAGTCCCTACAGCTCACTGTTTGCTTCATGATGTCCACCCTCATGTATATGCATGTATATGTATATATACATTCCCAGCTTTTGGAATAAATCCTTTTAAACCCTACTTTTTTCAGGGTTTGAGAGAGGAAAGAAACTAAACCATTTTTTGGTGAAGTTTTGACAAGCAGGTTGGCTGGGTCATCACTAAGACCTTTCCTACCTTTTGCAAGTTTGCTTGAACTTTTTCTGGACCCATCTTGCTATAAAGAAAAATGTGGCTTTAAAATTCTGAATTTGGAGGCCCAATTAAAAAAAAAAATAAAAAAATCAAACATTCAGAAGTTAAAAATTCCAGGTCCAGATTTGTATTTTAACCAGTCTCCTTACCCATCAGTTTCCTGAGCCACCTGCACAAAAACTTTACAAATTCAGACCAGAGCTGTGACTGATGCTGATTCCTATAAAAGTTTGAAACAGGATGGCAAGATGAGGTTGTTGTAAGAATAAAGAATTGCAGTGGTAGAGAACTGAATGTTCAAGAGCTCCTAGTATTACTGCTCCTGAGCATCTGCAAAACAAAACAAATCAACAAGTGAGTTTCCTGTAATGATGGATCACAATATGTGAACGATCAGAAATCTAACTGCAGTAAAGACTTTAGCCATTTGAAACCAGACCAGTGCACCCAAGAAGCAGAATTCTGTTGTTTCTCCAGCCTGCTGATTACTTATTACTAAGGAATGCCTTCTGGGGTGTCTTTTTTCCTCTAGTTGTGCCATCGAGTCCGACAATGGCCTCCTCCACTAGCCTCCCCTCAAACTGTAGCAGTTCCTCTGGGATTTTCTCATTCTCACCAGCCAACATGGTCTCAGCAGTGAAACAGAAGAGTGCTTTTGCGCCTGTCGTGAGACCGCAAACTTCTCCTCCTCCCACCTGCACCAGCACCAATGGCAATAGCCTGCAAGGTAGGTGAAACCAAATCTGGAGCATAGATGGCAGCTCTCAAAACTGTGAGTTTCCAGTGCCTTGCAAGGCTCTAAGTGACACTGAGTTGTTAAAGGAGATAGAAGACAATGAGGAGTCTCTGGTGGTCTTTGTCCTAGTTCCCTTCTGTAAAGTGTAATTGGACTCCACCACCAGACCATGCAAGTGTTTAGCAACCATCCTATCTCTTAACTCGACTAATACTGCTGAATTGACAGGCTGTGTCTTTTAAAACACAGACCTACTGTTATGATAAAAACAAGTAATATTTCAGCTTACTAATACCATCCTTTTTCTTTCTTTCCTCTCTTATTCCCTGTTGTCGTCCTTTATCAGACCAGTCTTTTGTGGACTCTAGCAAGTACTCCACTGCAGGGTCTCTCCAGGGGCTGGCCTTCTCCTGAAGTACGTCACTCAATCTTCCCTTCCTTTTTTTTCCTTTGTCATAGTACACTTGTGCAGAAATCCTACTGAGAGCAAATAGGTGGTTACGGAGCTTGGCACGAGCCTTTGCCTTTCATAAACAGAAGACACATTACAAACTAACAGCAGCATTTCCCAGTTTAACTCATACCAGGGCAAACGTTACTTTCCACTGATTAATGTACTTCTGTGCCAATTAATTTCATAAATGATGCAGGGCCTTTTTGAAAAGCCTCTTCAACTGTTGGTATCAAGGGGCTGCTCCTTTTCTGCATCCCTTCCCCTCTCATTATGAAGTATCCCAGCATTAGCACCTAAATAGGTTTTGGAGCGTTGATGCAAGCAGAGGGAGTGACAGACAAAAGCTTTGTCAAGCTGAGGACGCTGCAAAGACCAGCACTGCCCATTTCATTGTTTGGTTCAGCCTGTTTTACAACTCTGTGCCTAAACCTTCCTGTGTAATTACCTCACTACACACTAGTGCCCTGAGAGAGATGTTTTCATGCTCACTTAGACCAAGGAGTTTCCATAAGCAGAGGCAGCCATCTGCAGCCAGAGGTGGAAGAGATTTTGCAGTGTGTGGTATGCATCCTGTTTCCCCCAGACCTGAGCAGGGGAAAAAAATCCATCTCTTTTAAAGCCATATTCAGCAGGAGCTGTGCAGAGCAGGGGGAGGTTAGTTCTGCAGACTCCGTGTGTCACTCTGTGGCCAGTGGGAAGAAAAACGCTGGGCTTGCAGGCATAATGCTGATAGCTGCTTTAGCTGCCCCAAAAAATCTATATGCAGGCAGAGTGGAAGGAACTCATTCATAAAAGTTAGGACCTCTTATGACTGAAAGGAAGCATTCTCCTCAGTGCATTTTAGCCTGCTGAACTGGGAGGAGGAATCCATGCAGTTGTACACACATGCACAGAGGAATTGTGAAGTTACTGGGAATGTATAAGCAGAAGTGGGGTACCTTCAGCCAGGGCTTTGCTACAAACACAGATTGTGTCAGGAATAAAATACAGCAACATTTTCATCTGAGCTGTAGTGTTTGCCTGTTTTAAGCAGGCAACAGCTGAAATGTTTCAATTCCAAATTATTTTTTTTTTTTTAAGGAGTTAAGAATTGGCTGCTAGAAGCCTCTGAACATGCTAATGTGTTGGTTTGGGTCTTTTTCCCCTTTTACTTTGTCCCACCTTGCTGTTACGGGTAGAGAGAAAAAGCAAGTACCAGGACAAAGCTCTTTCAGGCACTGTTTTTCCTTTCACAAGACATGGAATTCTCAGATACATGCTCAGCTATGAAAAGCAATTACAGAATGAGCTGAGAGCACTGGACTCAATTGGGTCTTACTGATTGCCTCCTCATTATGTCACGTCCAGACCTGCAATGCCCAGAAACCACACACATCTTGTGAGTGTTTCCCCTCATTTTTATTTAGCAATTCAGTTTTCATAATAGAAATAGGACACCAAGAGAAGGTTCATTTCTAGGTCATTCCTGAACTTCTTGGTGAGTTAAAGACACACAGCCTGTATTCCCATGCCTTCTGACACCACCTGAGGCTTGTAATAATCACTCAGAAATGCACTGCATGTTGTGTCTTATTGCTTAAATAAACAACCATGTATAAGGAGGCTGTCTTATCTCTCTTGGGCTTCTGGATACATCAGAAAGCAATCAAGCTTTCCTTATGTAGCTTAGATATCAGCAGACCTCACTAAAACAACAGCTAGGCTTATCTGTTGTTCTCTTTGCCATGCAATTTTGTAAAACTCAAAATACATTATTTCTGTAATTTGCTGGCAGAAAATACAAATTAGTGTATGATAGAAGAAATAATGCCCATTGATAGGAGTTTTTCTGCTCTCTGCTTTCCCTTTTTAGAGGTGGTGTGATCTCATACTTACACTGTTTACCACTGATACCTCTGTTTTCAGGATCAATAACATGCTACAGCTGAGAAAATTTGCATGACTATATGTAGCACTTAGGGCATAAAAGTAGAGTGATATAAATGAAGACTTGGAAAGAATGGAAATATCAAAGCTTTTAGGCAGAAAAGATACCATTTGCCATTTGCCTTGTAATTTAATTCAGAATTTCAGAGCTCTTCAGAAGCAATAATGCTTTGGAGAAAAAAATGAGCTAAGATCTGCATCTGTACCATTTGTTTCCAATGGCAAAAGGTGCATGTCTCGTATGTAATGTCTAAGGGAAATGCCTAAGCTGTGGAGGAGTTGCTGTTATGTCCCTTTTGCTTAGGCTCTCACTCAAGGTAGACAGCTGTGCTGTCCCGAGAAAGGCAATTCTTAACCACTTTCTGGTGAGGTTTGTTTAGTTTTGATCATACAATCATAGAATTGTAGAATGGTTTAGGCTGGAAGGGACCTCAAAGATCATCCAGTTCCAACCCCCTGCCATAGGCAGGGACACCTCCCACTACAACAGGTCACTCAAGGCCTCATCCCACCTGGCCTTCAACACCTCCAGGGAGGGAGCAGCCACAACCTCTCTGGGCAACCCTTTCCAGTGTCTCACTACCCTCACTGCAAAGAACTTCCTCCTAACATCCCATTTTAATCTCCCCTCTGCCAGTTTAAACCCATTACCCCTCGTCCTGTCATAACAAGACCTTGTGAATAGTCCTTTAACTGCATACTTTTTTGTTTGAATAAGATGTTGACATTTTCTGAAGTACAGGTAATTTTTCTAGAGCAAAACAATATCTTCTTCCAAAGTTTCACTAAATCTACAATTTAGAAAGGGTTGCAAAGGACAAAAAGGTTGAAGTAGTATGCACAGAGGATTAATTATCCATCTGACTCTGCTCAGATGCACTCATCACATGCAGGAAGGCTCTACCCATTCCCATCTGCTCAACTCTTTACTTACCCGAGCAGTAAAGAAGGGAGCACTGTGGTCTTTGTGCTGTAACATACTCACTGAAGTCCAAGCTCTGCAGTCTGTGTTCTGCTTAGAGAGCTGCCATCCGTAAGTCTCCAAGTGCTTTCCTAATAGGGATAAAAATAGTTATCCTCAGGTAAGAAACAGAGGCAAATCGAATTTCTCAATGTAATACAATGAGCCAGAAGGAGAACTGCAACAAAACCTCTGTCTTAGGTCCATGCCCATGTAAATCTTTCATGTACCCGAGCGAGGGACAATCACACTCTCAGCCTTAGCTGCAGGTGGCTGCCTTGTAGGGCTGCCACAGTGGGATCACAGTCTGGTCAACTGTACCCATCACTGTCAATACCTATTTTATAGACACCATAGAGGTCCCTGGCTCAGGGTGCATACCCTGGCCCAAATATCAAGATGGCAAGGGCAGAGTAGGGAACAACCATGAGAGTGAGAGCATTGCATGGCTTGAGTTTGCTTCATTTTTGGTCACATGTACCAAGAGGATAGCCCTGTTGTGAGGATCCAGTACTTGGTATTTCAGACACTGCTAAAATAAAGCCCTTAGAGGATTTTTATTTTTTTTTAACAAAGCTGCTGTTGTTTTACCCAGTGTTGATTAAATTGGCAAGGATTCTAAAAATAAAGGCAATGTGAAATTCATCCTATGATTTGATGGGAGACAGCACAGCTATGGAGAATAATAAACAACTACATCCTTGAATTATCTTCATGCTAGAGCCAAAAAAGCCCATGATAGGAAATAGCTCAGCAAGGCATATCTAAGACACAGCGGTGTCCTCTGTGCTACTCACTTGAGTGCCTTCCTGTGGGACTTTAAGCAACTTAACTCACCTCTCTATCCTTTTTTATCCTCATTCCCAGCTCCTTGAAGAGCCCTTATGTGGAGTGCAAACAATCAGTAGAGTGATTCCACATAAAACCATTGCTGAATGATAGATTCCAAGAACTGAAACGCTGCTGTGTAGTTGCAACACCTCACCCCCGAGGACAGCCTGTTGCAAACATGGGGATGTGTTTTGCATTCTCTCCTTCTCCTCTCATTTTATTTCATTTAATCAGTACAGTTTACTCGAGCTGTTCTCCCTTTGCTGATTAGACTTGTAATTCTTGCACATATGGTGGTGTTTGTGGAGAAAACATTTCCCTCCTCTCCCCCTCCAACCCTAAATCTGTGAGCCTTTTACTTTGGCTCTGTTCTTATCAAATAATTGCAGCTGTAATTAAAGCACAATGAATCAGCACCAGTCACAGGGTTGAGTTCTTCCTTAAGAAATTACATGCCCAGATGTCTGAGATGGCAGGCAGATCTAGTGTTTAAATAGTGTGCCCATGAAATGCTGCCAACCTGAAGATGAATCTGTTTTCTACCTTTTGGCAAATTCTATCCAAGTGGTATTTGGAAGATGCACGCTTGTTACAGCTCCCATCATAAACTTGCATGACTCCCTCCTGTAATGATGTGCTGGCTCACAGCACATTACATGGACACTTGGTATGCCTGACCTGTGTAGAGTCCCAGGTAAATCATAGAATGTTTTAGGTTTGAAGGGACCTCAAAGGTCCACCATAGGCAGGGACAACTTCTACTAGAACAGGTCACTCAAGGCCTCATCTAACCTAGCCTGGAACACCACTAGGGAGGGAGCATCCATAACCTCCCTGGGCAACCTGTACCAGTGTCTCACTACTCTTGCTGTAAAGAACTTCTTCCTAACACCCAGTTTAAATCTCCCCTCTTCCAGTTTAAACCCATTACTCTTTGTCCTGTCTTTACAAGACCTCATAAATAATCCCTCTCCAAGCCTCCTGTAGGTCCCTTTCAGATACTGGAAGGCCACTCCATGGTCTCCTGGAAGCCGCCTCTTCTCCAGGCTGAAGAGCCTCAACTCTCATAGCCTGTCCTCATAGGAAAGGTTCTCCAGCTCTCTGAGCAGAGGGGAGACCAAGCTCGAGTTCAAGTACAGTTTTCTGCTGTACCTGTTGACTTCTATTGAATGTCTTCTCCTTAAGAGATGGCTTCACAGACACCCAGGGGAGGAAATAGTGATGATTCAACTTGCCTAACACAAGAGAAGACTTTCTAAATTAACTTTCAACATGCAGCTCACTCGGTGTAGCTGAGTGAAGTCTGCTACAAGTGTTAATAAAACCACAAGACACCAGTCTGCTGAACCACCAGTTAAGGATATATTTCTAAATTGGATTTCAGAGTTTAAGTATTTTTTTCTGAGCACCTGGAAATACATACATAAGTCCCAGGGTTGAACACTGAACATGTAGGAGAAAACTAGAGTAGGAGAATGGAGCACTGGTCCCGTGCCTAATGCAAGGAACACCCTGCCAGGTCTATAATACTGGCAGTTTGTGAGACTCCAACCATTGTCTCACGTGTGGAGCAAGTATCTGCCATGCTTTTAAATGAGTAGTAGAATGTGTGACAATGGCTGGGTCAGGTTTGAGCCTCCTGAACATTTTGAGATTTTTGAAACTAAACAAAAAAAAAAAAATTAAGTTGGGGCTGATTCTGATTCCTGAAGAGAATGACAGATTTCAGCAGTCACTTGCAAATGAAACCACTTTCTGATCTGATTGAGGCTTCCTTTGATTACTGTGTACATAGTTGTCTCTGCTGGATGGTACTTAGATATAAATTCAATTCACAGGACAGCTGAGTATGTTGCTAATAAATGTTTAAAAGCTCTGAGGATTTTAAAAGTTGTTTGATAATTCACAAAAGTAACATTTTTTCACCCTTCTCTCTCTCTCTCTCTCTCTCTCCCCCTTCCCTTCTCCCCTTTCCTCGCAACAGCTATATCTGGCATGATTGTTCCCCCCATGTGAAAGAATTGCCTTGAAGAATTTTATTAATGAAGAGGTTGAATTCTGCTTCAGAGAGAATCTGATACAAGTCCCAGAGTGGAACTTTTTACTCAGGCCTTTTTAAAAAAAAAAAAAAAAAAAAAGAAAAAAAAAAAGAAGAATCTTACAATAACTGCGGATTTTTAAGCAAAACAAAAATCACCATCCTTGCAAATACTGAAATTAGCAATCTACAATTGCAAGGTGTTGATTCAAGTTGTCCATCCCAAATACCTGGGAGATATATTTATTGTATGTTGATAGAAAATCCACCTTTTGTTTTGGTTTGGTTTGGTTTTTTCCTTTTTT
>VWZI01022076.1:399472-431224 GCA_013396835.1 Psilopogon haemacephalus
TGATAGGATTTGTTTGTTTTGTTGTTTTTTTTATTATTATTTTTTAGTATCGTTTCAAACCATGCTTCCATTTTTTGGTTTGTTTTTTTTTTTTTAATTTCCACCCAAAAGCCATTGTCTATTTTTGTATTATTTGTAAGTTAAGAAGTTTTTTCCAATATATGGCAAAAAGTAGCATATTATTCTTGTAGCATTTAGTTATGTAGATTTAAAAAAAAAAAAAAAAAAAGAAAAAAAAAAAAAAAAAAAATGTATCCTTTGCTTTTGAGGCTTAACAAAAACTAATGCTGTTTTACTCTATTAATATGCATGGGATTTCTCCTCTTTGGAGTGACGCATTTTTTGTGCATTAAATATGGGGAGAAACTTCATAGAACCCGATGAAAATACTTTCTTTCTCGAGTCTGCTTGTATATTTCTCTGTCTTTCACATAAATATAAACCAGCAGATTGGATGCCTTAACAATGCAAATCATATCCATTTCACTTGTACATTGTACTGTGCACCAGAACTGTCAATCATCACTAACATTCTAAGAAAGGAGTGGGGAGGGGGAGGGTGGGAGNCCCCTGTCTTAGAGTGCAACAAACCCAGGCTGGTAGAGGAGTGTCCATAGTGGCAGAGCTTCCTGCCCATGAAGCTTGTTTGCATCCCATCCAGAGGGGCAACAACAGGATTTTTTTTTTTCTTTTTATTTTATTTTTTTTTTCATGGTGAGAAAATAAAAGAAGAGAAAAACTGGAAAATGTGAGCGACATCAGTTTATTGCTTCTCTGTATTCCAAGCGATTATTCTAATTCACATAGTAAGCAGCGGCACGACAACGTAGTCAAATTTAAAGCCATATTTTGTCCAGTGACACCATCAGTTACTCTTGTAGAGCTCCACTCGAGCGGGTTTTGACACCAGTGTTAGCCATCCATATTTGTAGTCTCCTATGCCAGTGTCCAAAGATCCTTTGACAGTGTGCAGAACTCCGTTTGGTTGCAGCTATCCGTAGTGGTCTGACTCAATGGGAATTTGTACAATAACTCTCCCCGCACCACCCTTATCTTTTACGAAGTAAAAGATGCAGCTGTTTACAGAATATGGCTTTAAGTGGAAACATTTCAGATTTCAGTTTAAAACAAGGTGAAGCTTCATAATGACTGGATTGCATAACGTTATGCCCTATTTCCTCACAGTTGTACTAGGATGCAGCTAAAATGAAGTCATCTCTGAAACTACTAACCTTTCACCTTCTTATCTAAATCTTTTTGAATAGACACACACACACACACACACTGTACAGTTCTATTGTTAGAGAAACTAACTACTGTAGAGATTGTTATAATTTTTTTGCAGAAATTCAAGCTGTAAAAACTTTTCAACTTTCACAATATTTAATTAAAGTTACTTCCTGTCTGTGAATACAGCTCCTGGTTGCGTGTTTATTTTTCTGCTTCTGCTAGCTGCCAGATGGGGNTTGGAATTCACAGTGAAAAGTGGTGAATGGTGGTGCACTGCAACTCCTCTTTCTCTGTCTCAAAGGATCCTCACCCAGAACACTGAATGTTTATTTTCATTGAATTATTATTTGCATTGTTTTAGTCTATTGCTCAACCTATTTGTCAGCAGGTTTCAGGAGCCCACTTGAAATGAGCCTTCTTTCTAAATGCAGTGGCCATGAAGTACCATATTAGATCCAGTGCCAGAGACCCAGGGAGATTGAAGTTTTTGCTTCAGTTTTAAGTCAATGACAGCACTTCCAGGACCATCCTAAGTGACTTGCTCACAGGCCAGCTCCAAGAACTGCATTAAAGTATGCTGAGTTGTAACTAGCTCCTTGACCATGAAAGGGGCTCCTATAAAGTGTTTCCATTCTGCTGCCATTCCTGAATGATAAATCTATCAGTTGCTAAATTGGTTCTAGGTGTTTCATTTTGTTCTGTACTCCTCTGGCAGAAGAGGGCCATAAGGAGCTTTACCTCTGGTAAAGGTGTGCGGAAGGTTGAACAAAGGGCAGCTAACCACACCTGAAGAGTGGCTGCCGTACCAAAGGCCTGAATGGGGACAATCAAAAACCTTTCAACAAAACCTTTTAAACACCACCACTAATGGCAGGCTCCAAGCATTTCCTAGGTAGAAAACCTTGAGCAGGGTTACAGCCTAAATGAAATTAAAATTAACTTTTAAAAAAATTGATTAAAAATATAAGCAGCCATAAGGGGCTTCTTGCAATGTAAAGTGTTGGGTAGCTCTTAAATGTTAACAGGCCCATTCCAGTAGTTGTTAGAGAAAAGAGCTGTTGGCAAAAATCAGCCCCCCAAATGTGTTTACTTTGTCAGCACAAGAGATCTGTCTTTTTTTCTGTCTGAGGAAATTCTCCTGGCTCTCTTTCAAATGGTGTGAATATTGGCAGCTCTCACTGCAGCCAAGGGCTCCAGGAGTGCTCAGCTCACTGGTGAGATATTGGGTCACATGCAGCTGAAAAGGGAGGTAATACTAGGTAAGCTCTTCTAGGTGCAGTGGAACAAGAGCTCTGCTTCAGCCTTTTGGGTCCAATGGGAACGGTTTTGCGTGACATTTCAAACTCATTTTGGAAACAGAGGTGGAGGGCAGGGATGGAGGCAGAACAGAATGAAACATCAGGCAGTTCAGACAAATGCTGTAGAAGAATCTGCTGGCTAGCCCTGGTAATGTTCTTCTGCCAATCCAAACAGATCACCTGGGACACAGTACTGTAACAGATGATGAATTGCTTTTTTAATACCAGAAGAAAACTCTCCAAAGCCCAAACCATGTGGGGTACCAATCACGAGGCGCATATTCAGGTATGGCTGCAGTGAGGCACATATGCCATGATAGGACATACAATAAAAAGCAGAGAAGCATCTTTGGTCATCACACAGAGAACATGTAGGCATGGGGGCTTAGGGCAAGGCATCTAACAGCATGACTTACTGCTGCTATCTACACTGGCAGCTTCTTTAATTTTTCAGCAACTGCAGTAGTCATTTTGTCTGAATAGTTTGCATCTGGCCGTGGGATTGGTTGAATTTTTGTATCATCATCCCTCTAATTTTTTTTTTCTTAATTTAAAGGAGCTTCAGCAACCTTCACTGCTAGTTTTGTGCACCTATTTGCATGCCTGTTTGCTCCCACGGGCTCTTGCTACAGCTGCTTCATGTTCTTCTTTACAACCTGCTTAGCAGCACAGTCCATATGATCTTCTGCCATTTCATGGATTAGTTGAAGATACATTTCATGTTATTCACTTGATTTCTTCCCCTCCTTTTTTTACTTACTGCTCCTTGTTCTCTATTATTCTGAATATTCACATTATGTTTCTGTACTAAAGATGGGTTGGAGGCCTCTCACAGAGTCCCTGGCTCCCTGCTCATCTCCAGTTTCATGGGACAGCATTTTTTTGGAAGAGTTTTTTTTTCAAATGCCACATTGCCCAAGATTTTTTTTCAAAGGTACATCCACCACATTTTAGTTTATTTGCCCTTATTACCTTTTAGGGAAGTTTGACTGAAGCTAATTCCTCTATTGCATAGAAAATATGATACAGTTTTCATCCTGTACCAGCACTGTGCTTTTTGAATGCCTTCCTACCAGCACTGGCCCTTCCATTAAATGCTTTTCTCACTTATGCCTGAGTGTATACCAACCAGGGAGGTGTGGACTCCATGAAGATCATCCATCTCATCATCTCAGATCTGTGAGCATTAACTTGCTTTAGTTCTGTCCAGAAGGGTCACTTTCCACTTGCTGCCTTCACAAATGCACATCATCATGGTTACACTAATAGCTTTGCAAAAGCTGCCAGTGAACGCTCAAAGTCCACTCCATACTATTGTACATGGCTTTAGCAGGCCACATCTCAGAGGTGCTGTGAAGAAGCCTGACAGAGCTTCAGCAAGCCACTTGGTCAGTTTGGTTGCTGCCTCCTTGTCCACCCAGCAGTTGTACTCATTTGTGCCAGTGGCACCTCCCTGCCTGCCCCCATCGCTGTTATCTCAGTGGGCTGCTGCCTGATTTGGGCTTCATTTGACATCTCTGTTTCTTCGGTTTCCCAGGAGGAGCTGGCTCTGGCATTCCTTTTCCCCAGCATCTAATGCTGATATTTCAGTAGAGGGTGGCAGGTCAATACTTTAGATAAATAAGTAATGGTTCCAGCTCCACAGCCCTGTGCTCTCCTCTTCTCTTTGGTGCCCTTGAGGATACAATTAGACCACAGCTTATGGCACTGCTCCAACATGATTGGCAGGTCATGTGAAAGAGCACACATCTTAGAAAACTTTAATATAGTCATTCCAGGACACGAATGCCAATGACTACTCAGGTCACAGCCTAACAGCAGGGGCTACAATTCTAGGTGGCTTTTTGTGTAGGCCCACAACAGGAGCAGCAAACACAATGCTCCAACACACAATTTTCTCCTTATTTTCAAGGAATGACCCAAACTCGAGGACTACTGTGGAGACACATTTGATCATCTCTGTCAAAATAATTGTTTATATGATCACCTAACCCTTCCCTGAAACACATGGCAAGCACTGTCCTACATGTTCCAGTCCAGCCAAGCTCTGTTTTTCTTAAGGGAGATGAAATTGTAGGTTTTTTTTTTCGTTTGGTTGGTTTTTTTTTTTTTTTGTTAGTAAATTGTATGAACCCTGAATTCTCCCACATTTATTCTTGTCAGAGGGTATCTTACACTGTAAATCCTTACAAGAGTTTCAGTGGGTTTGCAGCTGTTTTTCAAAGCTCACCATGGTGTGGTGATTCACTGCAATCTGGTGGTGCTTGACCACGGTTATGAGACAAAGACTGATAATGTCTGTAGCTACACACAAGAGCTCCCTGCAGGGCACAGGCTATCTCGATGAGACTAATCTCCAGATAAATTTGCCACTGAGGATTTCTCAGCGATCCACTGTGAGCAGGCAACAGCTCAAAAGGCATAAAAACACAGCTCTGTGTTGCGTGTACCTGCATGTGCTGTGGTGGGAAACTATGAGTGATGACAAGCTCTGGGAAGGAAGTCCCAAGATGAATTCCATCACAAAAGTTGACTTTTCTTCAGTGTTTAGAGGAAAGGGAAGTACAAACATTGCACAGGAGCTCATCTAGAAGGTCATTGTGCTGTAGTTATCATCTCCACTCCCTTCCAGACTCACACTGACTCCCCGCACCAGCTTTGCACCAGTGCTGCCCACTGCCCTGCTGCCTCCTTGCCCATTGCCCTTGCACAAAGGGCTGTGCCTTCAGCCTCATTTCCACGGAGCATTGCTCACCGTCAGCCTGCCCCAGGCACTACCTCGCTCCCCCACCTTGCCACCATTAACTTTGCCTTCAACCTCTGCTGCATCATTGCCTTCTCCTGAGGGTTCCCTATTTATATAGAGGGGAAAATGCAGTTGCTGGGACTGGAAATATTTTGTTACCTTTTTCTACTTAAGTGCGAGGCGGTTTTATCTGTGCTCTCTGGAGACTTATGCTACAGTGGGACTGATTTTATCCACTTACTCAATGCACTTTAGTTCAATAATGATTACAGAACTTCTACATAATATATTAGGCATAGCTGATTTCCCAGGGTTTGTAGCCCTCTATCTCCCTAAGCATTTAAAATGGAATCTCTCTGTGATAGGTATGTTATGAATGATACACTCCTCAACAGCCAGGATGTAAAAATAATAGCAGCAGTGGGCTGGGAAGGAAGAAGAGGCACGTTCCACTCGGCTGGAAAATGCCAAAGCCTCTGAATAATGCAACCCAACAGCACTGACCTGCTTTGTTCCTTTTAGTACTGCTCCTTAGCCCACCAGTGACACTTGCAATTCAGGCAGTACAGGCCAGATGCTCAAATCCTTCCTCCATTACCTCACTCTGACAGAGAGGTTTTGTCAAAGTACTGGTTCTGTTGCAGGACACCTTGGCCTGATCTCTGGTTCTCTCTCCCCCCCCCCCCTTTTTTTTTTTTTTTGTATGGTTGTTTTCAAATGCCATTCAAGCTCTTCTGCTTCCTCACCTGTGGATTGAGCAGCCACAAGCAGGCCTGTCATAGCCAGCACACCCAACTCTGAGTGAGGTGCTTGATGTGATTGAAGAAAAACTGCACATTTGTTTTCTTCAAAAGCAAAAGGAGTAGCAATGTTTCTGCCCACCTGGGGTTGGACAGAGTGTCCCTGGCACAAGCAGCCTGGTCCTAAGCTTTCCTAAGAGGCGTTTTACAAACATCCTCCACAGAGACTGTAAAGCTTCTCTACCATCTTCTATCATAGATTGTGACTCTCTACCCATGTTGGTCTCTATGTATCCTCCTTGGCCTGGCTGCTCGGCACCCTCAAACTGCCTCAAAGCACCATGATGGCAGAGGGCATCCAGCTCCTGCAACTAAAGCCTAAGACATACTCATTCAAAGCCCATCCATTGTTCTCCAGGGAGTTTCCCACATCGGACCAAGCACCTTACTCATCTTATTGTCACCAGCCTCCCCAGCTTGTGGTGATGCTGTGGGTTTGGTTTTTTTGTTGTTTTTTTTTTTTTTTTAATCTTTGAATGTAAAAACTTCTTTTTACTCAATTTTCCAATAATCTCTGAATTTCAGTAACAGCTTTCGACAACAAGTTCCACACTGTTGTGGTTCATTGCTGTAATTCCCTTATTCTCTCCCTGTGCAATGGGATGTGTGGCTTCTGCAGCCCTTGTTGCCTGATGAGGGTAGCCCCCATGGACCCTCAATGGCCAGGGACAGCCAGGGATGCTGCTGCCCTTCAGCCAGCCCTAGTAGAGCAGTGTAGGGCAGCTCCAATTGCAGCCACAGTCCTATGCGCATCTGATGAACACCAAGAATCAGCACAGGGGAAGTTGCTACCAGCAAACAGCTGTTTCAACAGTTTTAATCACAAGGCAAACTGTAAGATAAATAAATAAATAAATAAAGCCTATGAAGTGACAAAACAAATGTCCTGGTATCAGAGACAGATTTGAAGCTTCTGGCTTTCTTCGTGGGAGAGCAGCCTGTGAGCTCTCACCCTCCCTCCCCCAAATAATTAATTTATCAGTTAGCAGCACTGGGGTTTTCTGGAAGGTGGTTGGAGATGGCACTTGAAGGTGAACTCCAGCCCTGTCGAGGGGCCTGTGGGTCTGAGGAAAGAGGCAGCAGAGTGCTGGAGTCTACAGGTGAACTGGCAAGATCACAAGAGGGTTTCTATCAACCTGCTCAAGCTCCTGTGAGCCAGCATGTGCTATCTAGTTCCACCCTCACAAATCATTGTTATGCCCTTTCTGCTTTAAACACTATGGATCAGTTATAACAACACTTGATATTTATTTTATTTCAACTATCACTCTGATTTGTCAGGTGTATTTTTTATGCACAGCAGGTGTACCCTAATGGGGTTAGGGAATAAACAGAAAATTGATGGGCTTACACACCCATTAGCTAATGGATTACTAAGCAAAAGGGATTCTGTTTAACCCCACTGCACTTAGCCCACTGTTGGGGAGGAATGTTAAAGACTATAAGCTAACACTCAAATATCTCTTTGTGGACCCAGGGGAAGAGAGCTCAAACTTTAATGCACCTCTTTTGATAGGCAGGTGAATGAACGTGGCTATCATTATGCAATCATGCATCTCTGGAACTATTTATCAGCTGCACAATGTGCCCCATGAACCCTGCTTGCTCCTGACCCACCACGCTGCAAGCCTGTCACCGTGGCGTACATAAAGCGTTAAGTGGCACCAGAAAGAGGTGCTTCCCACATCCCACTTGCACAGAGCATGCAGCTAATGCAGAGCTGCCACTGGACTTTGTGGTCCCATACCCCAGGTCTGCACACCTTGTGTGTTACCAACAGGCTTCCTCATGCAAAGTCCTTGTGTCGACAACCAGCTTTAATCAGTTGTTTGAAGATAGATGTGCCTCGTTAGCATCAGAACAATGCAATTACTTCCCCTCCTCCCCTCTCTCCAAATCCCTGGGTTTTATTGGCCTATTAATGGTTTGATTTGTTGTTGGTAGAAACAAGAAGGATTCCAACTCATTGATCATATTATCCTACAGATATCCAGCAGAATAAATAAGTGAGATAATAAACCCTAAAGCATATGCTCAAAGGTTACATTTTCTAAATCCTTTAGGGCTCTGCATCATAGTTTATGTTCCCTTCCAACCACAAACACACAGCTCAGGGCAGCACACGACAGTTAAAAAAGGCCTCTAATGCTAAAGGTTATATTTGCAACCTTTTGCAGTCTTCCTCGGGTGGAAACAAGTCCCACTGTCCACAGTTGCAATGAGCAACAACCCCCTGACATAGGTGTGCAATCAAAAGCCAATTCAAAAGGAGCCTACTGTAAATATCAACTTGATCCAGGTATATGCATGCTTTGCTTGAAGCAGCGGAAGAGTCCTGCTGGCTTCAATGGGAGGGCTCCTGTGTTTGAAGAGGAATAGGTGTGTGTGTGCAGGGGAGGTGAAGGTCGGCGAATAAAAAAGCCAAGAGAGAATGCAGTGGGTTTTGTTGCTTGTCTCTAAGCAGTGACACAAAAACTCACAGCCAGGGGGAAGTTAAGGTCCTTTCATTTTCCTTTGTGCCTGCCAGTTCCTGGGGTGCTTTCAGGTGCCCCTTATGTTTAGCTCTGGATTGCCCTGTCTGGGTTGCAGGGCAGCTCAGACAGAGCTCTGAGAAATATGGGGTGCCTGTGACAGAGAGGGGCTGCGGTGCTGACTGTGGTCTCTCTGGGCTTTGCCTTATTGCTTGGCTCTTCCTGAAGCTGGGGAAAAGGAAATTGCTTCAGGCACTTGACAGACCAACAGCTGAGCTCTTCAGTTGGCTTAAAGTGATGCAGTAGAAAATACCACAGACAGGGTGCAATGACAGAAGATGCTGAGACTTCAATACGGTCAAAATGGCAGCCCAGATTCCTCCTTATCCTAGAGACCAGTGGTCAGGCAGAAATGTACTGATGCCTACTGGAAGACAACTCAAAGCAAAGCTCCAAAAGTCTGGTGTGGTTCAAACGAGGCATGGATATAACTTTACCCCCAGGTTGTAGACTCTGTGTTGCAGGTAATGTAATTTATTCTGGAGTTCATCGGCACCAGTCTAAAAGGCTGGAGCAGCATAGCAACAAGCTTGTTAATTACTAAGCAATTATTTTACTCAACTTTTAGACCGAGGGGATACCCAAAATATCCGCACTTGTTTCATTTTCAGTTCTTATTGTTCCTTCCGTGCTGTGGCTGAGGTTATTTTACAGCAGCTGTCAGTCATAGCAGTAACAACTTCCACAGTAGGAGCTTCCATTTGGCAAGCTCACTGTTCAGAAAGTGCTGTGATGGAGTGGAAGGGGTTTCTTTCTCTTTCTTAATATCATCTTCCCCTAGGACAGACTGCCTTGCCCTCTCCAGCAAAACACGCTTGGATCACACTGCAGAGTTTCTGACTGCTGCTTTTAAAAAGGTATATCTGTTTGTTTCTATCAACACGTTTCAGCTCCTCTGGCATGCTGTCTTTGCAGCTCTAATAGAGACACTTCACATGTAATAGGGTCACACAGTGATCCTCACGTTCGATTCCATTCCCATCACCATGTTAAATTGAAGCAATGTGTGTGCATCAGATTTCTGCAGAGCAGGGAAGCTGCAGCATCTACAAGTTTTGCGATGCAGTGAAACTAATGATTTGGATTTTATTTTCTGGGTACCACATTCAGCTGGCAAACTCTTGAAAACACACCTTACCTCATTTTCTCTCTGTCTCTTTGCCTCTCGAGAGCTTTCACCAACAGATCTACTTTCATGCTGGGGAAAAAAAAAAAAAGAAGTAATTCTATCAGTAATTTATGGAAATTAGAAAACTGATTAGCATAAAGCTTCTACTTGTGATAGTGGGGTTACGAAAGTGGGTTGATAGGTAAAAATGATCTCCTTAGTGATAATTAACTTTGATCTCTTAAATAACTGTTAACTTTCATAAAGAAGGAGAGTACAAATGAAATTTGCATCATGGCAGCTGTAAAAAAGGCAGAACATAACTTCCATTGGAGATTACATGATAAGCTCTGTTCCCGGCGAAAATATACTCATTTCAAAGCAAAATGACATGGATTGTCAAGGACTGTTGGGTTTGCTCTTATATTCTGTGCTAACAGGAGTCCACTGAGATGAGACGTTGCATATGCTCGTGTGAACAGCTCTGTACACCCATGTAAATGATATGTATTTATCTACAGGGAAATGACAATGCATGCTCTGCTTGGCACTTCTGCGCGACCATTCATCCAAGGACTCCCAAGTACTTTATAAACATTAATTCATCCTGGCTATGTGACTGTGAGGTAAGTAAATATTAGTCTTATTGCAATATTATTGGGAAATGGAGAGGCACGGCAGCTAAGAGACTTACTCAAGGTCAGTAGATTATAGCTCCAGCACCTAGCTTCTGGTTCTGTGTGCAAGGCACATGTCTTTGGGCACTGGAGGATTACTGTGCACTCGCCAGCTCCTACTTTCAGTAGTGTTTTGAAAAGACTTCCCATCAATGTTTCTCTCTGAACAATTTCATGGTGCCTGTTTGGGGGTTGGATAGTGATACCACCTGTTTCACAAACTAGAAACTGAGGCAAAGTAGAGAAAAAAAAAAAAACCAAAACCAAAACAACCAACCAAAGAACTCACTCGCTATGAACATCTAGTCTGAGAAATAAAGGGCCCGGGAATTTTAACCAGATCTCCCCAAGATGCAGCTCCTAGTTCAAGCCAGAAGAGAAGCAGTTGTGTCTTCAGTTTAACACTCATTAGAAAGCAAGTCTGAATAATAATAACTGAATAATAACAATAACTGAAGCTGTAAAATCCCACTTGAATTTAGCTTGCAAGCAAAGGAGGATTTTTTTGAAGCCCAGTGTACCAGACATAAGTTGTGAATCTTCTCATAAGAGATCACAGGAAGATTTACACAGGTTGCTGGGGTTGAGATAAAGTACAAAAGTCACATATGAAATAAAGTGTATGCCAAGAAATACACACATACTGCCAAACAAGGAGTTAAGTAGGAAAATGTAAAGAATATCTGAATAGCTAAATTGTTCAACTCATGGAAATCATCTTAGAAGCTTTCTTGCATACTTGAGGCTCCTGGCAAAGTGACTCACGAAGAAACCATTGCAACATCTCAGTATCCTTCTTCTCTAGCTCCTCCAGATAGACTATGCTGGCCACTCTCTGAATCATTTTATCCTGTCATCTGTCTTCCTTTGATATGCATGAAGTTAAAGGGAAATGGCAGTCTTCTAATTTCTATTTCCACCCAATGTCATCGGAGAGAGGAAGGGGGAAAAAAATATCACTTTTTAAAATGCAGCTTTTAAAATAGAAAAGCAAAAAAAAATTTTTTTTACATCACTTAATAGGCCTCCCTTGCAATTTAAAAACTGATTTTCAGGAGCTCATATATTCAAATCTCCAAAGTCTATTTGAAGGCACATCTGAAGGTGCACCCTGCAACCTGTGTGTAGCAAACTCTTTTGAATCTTGTCCTTGAAACAAAAATTAGTGCCCCATGGGAGCTCAGCAGTGTAGACAACCACTAACTGCAGAATGACTGAAAGCAGAGCTGAGAGTCCTTGCAGCTGGGAGGGAAAAGGGGATGAGAGAGTGAGGGAAGATGAGAAAAGCCTTCAGGAGCCATTTGGGAGACAGTCACTGGGAAGAAGAAAGAAAGACATGCACTAAAAACAACAGAAACACAGGTGGAAATGGCCTACTGGGAAATCAGGCTGTCAACAAACAAAAGCCGAAGGCCAGAAAGCAGTTTCAGTAGCAGCCCCTGCTAACAGGGCTTCAGTGTTCAGTAAATAAATTAGCAGCAGCTTTGACTGTTTGGAAATTAGTAGCGACATGATGAAAGAAGCAAATGACTTGCTTTTATCTGGAGTGGAAGCACTAAACTTGGAAAGAAATCCTTGCCTGTATTAGGAGGAGCAGAGATGCTTTTATCAGCTTAGACTTGAACAACAATAATATCAGAAAAGTTTCATTTCATTTACCAATGGCTCAGAACTTCGTTTGTAAGTAGTGATACCTGTGTCCCTTTGGGCTGCTTCTGACAGCATCTCTCCTTTAAATAGCTTAGGAGGCAAAAAGAACATGTTAGGTAGATAGACAAACAGACAGACAGATAGATACTTGGATGTTTGACATTAAAATAAAGGGGAAAAAAAAAGAAAATGAAAGAAAAAGAAGTAGAGCTGGGACATTAGATCAACTCTTCAATTATTGAAAACTGGAAAAACTCCTTTGGGAGAAACTGCAGTGATTTACTCCTGTTGAGAATCTGATCCTGTTTAATTAAACAGGTACTAACTAAGGGGCTGAATAGTAAACACTTCAGCACGTGCTTAAACATTCAGCATGTGCCAAAGTCCTATTGATTCTGTTGAGATATAATTTGCTTAAGCACTCCTCCCCAGGAAGAGTTCCTACTGAATCAGGGCCTCAGATACTGCAGTTGAATGTTTATTGGGACAGAGGTACTGAGAAGTTTGGTTTGTTTCCCCCCCCACACACCCAAATCTTCATTGCACAGAGAGGTGGTTGGGAAAGGAGTAACTGCAGCATCCAGAGCAAGCTGTGCTGAGTGGGCTTGATACGGCAACAGGTCCAGGAGGGAAGCTTGCACTTGCAGGGGAAAGCAGGGTTGTCTGGTGGGGCCATTCCACTGTCCTGGTGTGTGTGGGTCCACATAATACTTGAAATATGAACTTTGTCCGTAGCATGGACAGCCCAGGGCTGTGTCCACACTGACAAATGGCAACAACCTCCATTGTGTTTGTTATCCACCAGTTTGGGAGCAGAACGTGTTATGTGGTAAGATCATGAAACAACAGATCTAAGAGATCACAGATTTGCTACATTGTTTGGGAACTGGGTCTACCCTTCAAGCCAGTATTAGCTTTGTCTGCCCCAAAATACATGGCCGCTCTGAGATTCAGTTTTCAGCTAGCAGCTTCATCCCAGCTCTCCTGGCAGACCCTGAATGCTTTCAGCTAAGAAGCATCACAATTTCTCATTCACATGCCAGAGTCAGTGGGACAGGGCCTCCTTCCACCGTGCCTGGCTCATACCATTAGTTCTTACCACCATGAGAAGTAAATTTGCTGGTGTGCTTCTAGACAAAATGGTCAGTAAGTAGTGGCATTCCTTAGGGATCAATATTGGGACCAATACTGCTTAATGTCTTCATTAATGACCTGATGATGGGATGGAGTGCACTCTCAGCATTTTTGTAGATGACACCAAACAGCACGATGAAGCAGTCAATATACCAGATGGAAGGGTTACCTTTCAGAGAGACCTGGACAAGCTAGAGAAATGGGTGAGCAGAAACCTCATGAAGTTCAGCAAAATGAAGTGCAAAGTCTTGATATGTTGGATGAAACAGCCTTATGCAACAATACAGACTGCAGGCTGACCCTAGGAAGCAGCAAAGAAAGCCATCTGCATCCTGGGCTGTACTAGCAGCCAGCAGGGGTGGGGATGTGCTCTGCTGTGTTTGGTACTTGTGAGACTACATCTGTAGTGCTGTGACCAGTTTGAGGTTCCCAGTTACAATGGAGACATTGGCACACTGAAGCAAATCCCAAACAGGCCACAAATTTGGATGCCCACAGGCTGCCCAGAGAGGTTGTGGAAATGTTAAAAATTCACCTTGGTGTGATACGGTGCAGCCTGCTCTAGGTGAACCTGTTTTAGCAGGAGGTTGGACTTGATGATTTCCAGAGGTCTCTTCCAGCCCCCCACCGTTCTGTGATTCTGTGAGTGCTGGAGCTGAGAAACTGAGGGAGCTGGACTTGTTCAGCTGGGAGAAGAGAAGATGAAGGAGAGACTGTATTGTTGCCTGCAGCTGCCTCATACAAAGAAGAGAGAGTCAGGTGCCCCTGGGAGGTGCACAGCAATAAGACGGGAGACAGTGGACACAAAGTGGAACAATAGCAGGACTATGAGCTACAAAAAAGAGTGGGGGTTCAAACCATGGACGTGATCAAATACAGGAGCAGGTTGCCAAGAGAGCTCCTGTAATCTCAGCCACTGGAACTGTTCAATACTTGATGGAACACAGCCCTGAGCAATCTGATCTAACAGAACCTGCTTTGAACAGGAGCTTGGACCATATGACCTCCATTATCCCTTCTGACTTAAATTATCCCATGAACCTATGCAAAAGAAACTTGACAACAAGAGGTGATGACTACGTGGAACCCTGCAATAGGTGGCCCAGGTCTGTGAATGGAAGCACAGGCCCAATTATACCGAGAATTTAATTAATTAAAGCAGACATAACATAGTTGGATTTTCAGTAAATTGTTAGTTTAGAGCTACACATGAGCTCAATAGGAAAGCTGGAGTTGCATAGCCTGCATAATAACACAATAAGGTAGACAAAAATCTATCCAACAGCTAGGAGCCAACGAGTTATCATCAATGGTTTTATGTCAAAAGAGAGAGAAGTATCAATTGGTTTCCCACAGGGATTGATACCAGAGCCAGTATTAATCGATACACTCATTAACTGCCCAGAGAAGAATGTAAATTCAACAACCACTGGATCTGGAGAAGATTCACAAGAACAGTGGGAATGTGGCAAAGGAGGGAAATGCCATAGAAGAAATAGAATTGCAGTCAAGCAATGTGTAGATTTCAGCAGATGAATGAGCAACAGCTAATATTTTGCATATTCAGGGAAGGATTTCACAGAAAATAAATATAAAATAGGGTGGGGTTAGTGCTTCAAACCACTCCTCCCAAAAATCCCCACAGTAGTCAACTTCTAATTCCTTCCACCCTCGCAAAAGAATGAAGCAGTGTGTGAGTTTTGAGCCATTAAGTCCTGCAGGACGATGCATTAAATTGCTCCTTAACAATGTGCTTAGTGTCAAGTGTGAAATACCACGGTCAAACCTCACAAGATACTTTGATTAAAAAAGAGTAGGAGAGAGCCACTAAAATTCTGCAGAGATTGAATTCAGATCTCATCTATGTACTTCACACTGACTTTGATTAAAGAGACTGGAATATTTAAGCCTGTGGCAGACAAAAACTGCACTAATGACATGAATGGGACAAGATTTGTCTTTCTACAGTTTGGTATGGAAGGAGATTTGTATAATGATTTTTTCCCCCTCTATTATTTCCCTCCGTCTTCTCCAGTTTTAGTGTTGGGCTTTTGCTGTGTACATATATTTATGCACATATATAAATTTGCTCAAAGATCATATCGCTTGGCAAAGGTGTGAGTGTGCTGACCCATGGATATTAAGCCCAGACAAATTGCCATGTTCATCTAAAATGTCTCCTGTACCACACAGGTCAGAACATTTCCCTGCATGGGTATCTCAATTTGGGGGTTTTGGAGAATATAGTAAAAATGTATTCTGGATTTCAAGCTCTCATCTGTCGGAGGACGCCCGACATCCCTTGCCCGAACGTTGATAGTGGGTTGATATATTCTCAATCTGAACTGGCTGTGTTTCACTTTGTAGCCTGCTTGCATCAGAAATATTTTTTTTCCTCCCATAGCTACCCAGTGGTGCCGTTTAACTCCATAATGCATTAGAACTCTCATTTTTATAAAATATGCTTATAAACCAGGAACTTCTATTACTCCCATTTAAACCCCTGAAAACTCCCATGGACGTTAATGCAGGCAGGGCCTGATATTTATTCATTGAAAGCTAGAAGGGTGTGATGGAAAATAAGAAATCTTCTAAGCCACAGTTCTTAAGGGTATGTTGCATGGTGTTTACTGTTCAACACATCAGAGCCTCATAGCCATATTAGTTGTATGAATGGGATAAGATTACTTGGGCAATTTTCCTCTACATTAGAAACAAATCGCGGCTAAAGCTCTGCTGGCTCCATACATTTTAAATTCCCATTTTCTCTCACTAGAACAGAAAAATAAATACGTAGTTAGCTGACCAAAGTTAGAAAGTGTTCAAAGCAATCAAGTGCAAATTCTCTCCTGTTAACATGTGAACAAAACAGAAAACCTTTGACTGAGAGGTAACTTGAGAGATAAGTAGTTAGATAGATGCTATAGACAACAAGACACAAACAAATTAAATCTATTCCACTGAAACAGTGATATAATTTCCCTCCAGAGACTATCTAAGACTGACAAAATAAACAAAGAAATAACATGTTTCTTAACTTGTGAAATGTGACAGTCAATGGCAGATAGCAAAACAGAACTAAATGGTGCTAGAAGTTCTCAGCACAAGCACGCTATTCGGAGGCCATGCAGCTCTATTTATCTTTGACTCCAACATCCTAATAACCACAGTTTTTCACATCTCCCTCTTCTGAGGTTTTTTTCTCCCTCTTTTCAGCAAGAGCCCTCTGTTTAAGAAACACACCATGTTTATTTTGAGGGACAGATTGGTGGTGGAAATTAGCACATCTGGGAGAGAGGGAGCTGTCAGTTTGGGACTGTAAGGACACCTCTGAAGGCTCTTTGCCCACCAAAGCATGGAGGGATATGCTTCTGTTTGGCTTTGATAGCAGATAAGACCGTGTTGAATGTTGAGCACTTACTGCAGAGCTTTGTAGGCAGAGTGTTGGATTGGTGTCCAATTAAAACCATTCTAGATCTGAGGCCAAAGCAGGGAGCCTTGGTTTACAACATCCTTGGTCATCAGGAAATTCTGCCCATTGAATTTTCAGGCTTTTCACAATGACAGAAACCTTTCTCAAGTTTCAGGTCGGTTCTGAGATTTGTGTGTTAGGAACTGTGCTACCCACCATAACCTGATGGCTTCACAAGTGCAAAAGAAGTATCCTCAAAAATCAGAGAGGAAGAGAAACTTCAAGCACCACTGAGATGGCCATACTATAAAAGCAGGCTCTATAGATAGAAGCAAAAACAGGAGCGTGCCAAAGTGCAGCAGGGTGCTAATTTTCATGTTACTCATAGCAATCATTTTTTCTCCCGTGAACAATCTGTATATGTCACTTACAAATATCTCATTTATTCCCCATCCTTCATATGCACATAATAACCCTCTCACTTTATTTTAGTTGATAGTTTGCCTTTAAAATGTCAGGTCTCTTCCCCTCTAAGTTACAAATTGCTTTTGTACCTAAAAAGTTTATAACCAAGAATATCTTGGCTCAGAGCTGCATAGGGGCTAGTGATAAAAAATAGTTCCTTCCACCTTAGCAGTCAGAGACCAGTCCAGATCTCCAAATGCTGCCCCCTTATTACTTAAGGAGGGGTTCATGTCCAGAAGTCTAACTTTAAGCATCTGATTGAAGCAGCTTCCTTGCTAGCTGTTCTGCAAGCAGCAGCTCCAAGGGGCAGCTCACCTGGCTCATCTTCCCCAATATCTTTATTTCAGACTAAATGAGTCACTAAGGCCCTGCAACGAGCTCTTGTCAAACAAGAATATCTCCTAAATCATAGCACTGGACCTTTTCTCCTCTCACTGTGCTTGAAAAGTCTAGCAGAGAGTCTGGTCTCTGAATGTCCAAAGATACAGTTCCCTGTCACTCTCAGGAAGGTAATTCTGGGCATAAAAAGCAAGACAGAACATGAAATATGAAGCCACACAGAAGTCAGCATGCTGGTGGAAGGAAGGCAAAAGTGAGGCCAGCAGGTTCAGTGCCTGTTTCTGAACCATTTTGTGGATGAGTGGTGGTCCAAACTACATGCAAAGGGCCAAAGATGGGCTGTGGAGCAGTGTGAAAGATGTTGCATGTTTTTAACAGAAAGTTTTATGATAAAGCTACATGGTGGTCTCTGAGAAATGATGAGGTTTGAAAGCGGAGCAGCTTTCTCAGAGTTCTGGGGCTGTGGCAGTGCAGAGCAGCTTTGCTATCAAAGCACACACTCTTTTCATGGCTCTCGGGAGAGGGGCTCCCATCAGCCTGCCTGCTCTTGCAAAAGCAGTAATGGAAACCACACAATATGAAACAGAACAGCCACTCAGTAAATCACGTTTTGGACTGATTTTTCAAGGATGCTGAGTCCAAGTGTCTTCCATGGACTTTAGCAGAGCAATTTGGGTTCGCAGTATCATGGGAGGCCCCAACACTGAGGGCTGTTTCTTCTGCCTCTGAAGAGCATCCACTGTACATGTTAAGTAGATTTACTGAGTGTGCTCTGCAGCCTGTCTCTTTCCACATTAAAGAATAATTCTGAATTACATAACACCACATTCCCTCTCCAACTCATCCCATAACCAAAGCAAGCTCTGCATCTCAGAGACTTGCACATCTATGCGGGCACTACTGGAAATACTAACACGAGCCAAATCCCTTCTGTGTTCCCAAAGACTAACAAACACCACTCATTTCCTGCAGATAAGTTTCAACCTAACAAGCGTTTTGGTGAGCCCCGAAGAATATTTCATTTATTTTGGCAATGCTGATTGCTCACTTATGAGCAGCAACTCATTCAGCGAGGAACAGTCTGTTATAGCTCAGTGTTTCTTAAAAGTGGGAGATAAAAAACCTCAAGCAGCAACTTTGAGATGGCATTTAATGCTCAAAAGGCAGCATGTCATTATGATAAGCGGCTCTACTGCTGTGAATAATGGGGAAGGTTTAATCACACAATGGTACAGATACACTTAGAATAAATATTTAACGGTGTGTTTTGCAAAGCTGAAGCACGTCCTGACCTTCTAACCCCCGCCTCCTTGCCATGATTTGTGCTCGGTGCCATCACGGCACAGGATGCATATTGCATCAGTATGCCAGGAGCAGCAGAGTGTGAGGGTTAGTGCAGGATGTGAGAGGTTTCTGCAAGAAGGTGGGCAGAGTTATACCCTGATGGAAGCAGACAAGAGGCTGTTCATCTGCACGGCCACAATCCCACCATGTCATAAAGGAGCGTGTCCACCCTTCTCCTCCTCTCCAGTCTGCCCACATGCTCACCTTTTTGGGTCAAGTGTGCAGAACTTGTGCCAAGGAGATGGCACAATGCCAGCCTATCACATGCTAGGAGCAGGCACGTTTCCCTCCTGGGAGAAATGCTCAGCCAAGTTGGAAAGGAGGGTCCAGAGAGAGGAGAAAAAGAGGCATTTGCTGCACTTTCTCTGCTCCAGCAACTCCTGTGCCAGATGTATTGGTCACGGGCCAGTCAGCTGCATTTAGCTGATGGGACAGAGCAGCCAAAGGGAAGCTGCTGGGAGTATGGGATTGCCAGCACTGCAAAGATGAGGGGTATTATGGGCTCCAAAGGCCTGTTAGCCCTCCAGTAAATCTATCCGCTGTTTACTCCTTCCCTCTTCTGCACCTTGAGTTTCCTCTTACTGGAGGGTTGGGTACTCAGCTAACATAACAACATGATGGGCTTGTAGAAAATATCTGCATTAACCTTGGAGGTCTTATTGCAATGCCACTTAAGGACCTATAAGATTTAGTTAATACTAACTCATTTTATATGAAAAAATGGAACTGGAAATTGGACTCAAATGGGAAGCTCAATGGAAATGTGTTTATGAAAGATGAAAGCATGGGTGCAAAGGAGAAGAGCTGGACTAGCATACAACTGGAACAGAGAGTCATCACAATAGGAAAAAAAGAGAGAATTAAAAACATGGTTGAGAAAAATCAAAGTGAAAATCCAACAAAACAAACAACGAGAGAACCTCTCCTATTTTCTGCAAGGTTTAAATTTTTAAAGGGTGGGCATTGCTGTTGCTAACGCAAGCTAGAGAAACATGTGGATTGTTTTTTCCCCCTTTTTATTAATCATCAGTGGTGTGGGGAGGGGAAAAGCCCCTGAGAATTCAATGACAGGGGGAAAAAAAAATGGTTTGTGAAGTCAGATTCAGTTTGCGTACCTAAAAAGCAATATGATTGATTTGCAAAAACCTCTAGCTTCACAAAGTTCTTCCATCTCTAATGAGAACTAACAGCATTTTTGTCCAGCTTCCCTGCAAAATATTGTTCTAGTGCTGAATCCATCAACAAAAATGGCTAAGCATTAGCTTTCTTAATGGCCTCTGGTTTCATTTGCCAGCAACTGCAGATGGAGTGGGCTAAGCAGGGCTGGGGCTGATGAGTACTGGCCTGTTGCAGATCTCAGCTGCATTTTGCTGTGTTAGAAATAAGATTGAGCAGTGGTTTTTTTTAGTACTGTTCTGAGCACAACACATTTTAAAATCACAGGGTGTTTCTAGCCCTGGTAAGGCACAAGTGCCTAATCCTTGCACAATTTAATTGATGCAAATGGTAAAATTGTGAAGTGAACTCTGTGGTGAAATACAACGAGCAAAAGAAGGAAAAAGTAAAGAAGAGGGGTATGGTGAGAGGGCTCTTGCATTCATTACTGACAGCAGAAATTGTAGAATTTTTTTTACAGTCTTTTTATCTGTGTTGTTTGCGTGTGATTACAAAATACCTTCACCTCCGCCTGTCTGCAAGAAAATACAATCTCTCTTTGACTGCTCCTGTAGCTACACAGCACATGCCAGGTGATCTCGGCACAAAAGGCATGGTTAGTCCCAACGAGTAACCTAAACAGACTGCAGTGTCTCTATTTGTTGTGATCTGTGGTGTACCTTCATGGCCACCAGGCTCCTTGTCTGCGTTCTTTCACCTCTCTCTTTGAAGAGAAGCATGCTACAGAGATACTGTATCCCAACTAAGCTTCCAGATGAATTTGTTATTTCCTAACTAACAACATCTGCAGGAACAGCTAGAAGTAGTGTGATAACAGGACCCTGTTTTCACAAGGTTTTTCTGCTCTACTTTGAAAACCCCTGAGATAAAGACACTTTAGATCAAGCTTGAAGGGAAGTAAAAGCCTGGGGACTGATCTGAATTCATGCCAACTTCTGGGACCTTGTGAAATCTGCATGTTCAGTCACAGCCCCAATAATTTTCTGTTTAACTGTGGGTTAAATAAGCTTGTCTTCCACTCACCATGCACCGGATCTCCATTTTTTTTTTCCCCCCCAAAACTATATAATGCTCTGCCAAGGACTGCTAGGCAGCTGAGACCAGCAGAATGAATTTAATCTGAGAGCAAGAAACAGTAATTCTAACATCTGCTTCCAGTAAACACAGAGATTAATAAATATCCCTCAAGAACTAATATCTAAGCATACTTCTTTCACCTTCATCAATGAGAACAAGAAATCATAATAATACCCTCCATAGAATTTATTATTCGCCTATTATGAGAGAAAGTTGTTTTATGAATTTTTTTTTCTTCACACACTCAACAACTTCTGGATTATTGTAATAACAGAATAACAGAAGAGGAAAGAAAGAAATATGTTTGAAATGTCATTGATAGATGGCTCATTGTAATAGCATTCCTTTTAGAAAGCACTCAGGTTTTGCAGTCTGCTTTAGGCTACTCAGATTATTTTTCATGTTTTGAAGAACTTTCCATTGATTATTGTAGTCACAAAAAGTCACTTTTCAGCGGTGAAATGCCCCCAAAAGCAGTGGGATTATAAAGCAGTGAAAGCAGAATTATGCTAAAGATGGTGTACAGGGCATAGAGCAATTGGCTCTTAGACAAATAAAAGACAAAGGGAAGTACAAGAGAGTAGTTTTCAGCAATTACAGACCTGAACTTCATACCAGTGCATCTCCTATTGCATTCGTAGGAAATTTAAATAAAACAGCACGTCTTAGCATGCCAGAGAAGATTTAGGAGTTTGCAGCAGATTTGGTACAGGTAGAAGTGGGGAACGATACAAGGCATTCAGCATCACTCATTTGGAATCAGCTTCAAAGCCACCAGCGAGGAGCACTGTGCCTTCTGCAAAGGGATGCTGCTAAAGTAAACCTCGTACCACTGAAACTGATAGCACCACTGTGCATTTGACACGAGCTTTTGAACTCATCTAACACTAAACAATGACTCAGGAGGAGAATACATACTTATTTCCACACTTCTGCTGCTACAATATGCAGATACATTTGTTGTTTGCCATAATAAGTCAAAAAGTGAAGGACGCTTCCAACGCTCAGCAGAAAAACATCCGTAACAAAAAGCAGCATGGAAGGTTGAATATCCATGTAAAAGAGTTGACAATTGTCATTAAAACAAAACAAAACACAACAAAACCCCAAGAAACAATTTACTGGGAATCAAAGATAGCATTATGATGGTATCACTGACATCTCCTGCACTAAACTTGCTTCTCTAGCAGTTATGGCATGCCAAATTTAATATGCTAATATTACTTTCATTATTAGACGACTACCTAAGGTAGGAAATATTCAAGTCCTGACAACATAGTGTGGGGCACAGCTCAACAAGAAGATATTGCATTTTAATGTTATCATGTTAAATCTATAGATCATTTGAATGTCACATCTGCTTGACTTTTAATTTTTTAAGTGAAATCCCTGAAGAATTTTTGAGATTTTATGATAAATGTACCTTTATAACTCTTGTCTGTGTAAATCCACACAGGCAAGGATCATGGGATGTCAGGGGCTGGGAGGGACCCAAGGAGATCATTGAGTCCAACCCCCCTGCCAGAGCAGGACCAGACAATCTAGCTCAGCTCACAGAGGAATGCATCCAGACTGGCCTTAAAAGGCTCCAGAGAAGGAGACTCCACTACCTCTCTGGGGAGCCTGTTCCAGTGCTCTGTGACCCATACAGTAAAAAAGTTCCCCCTTGTGTCAAGGTGGAACTTCCTGTGCTGCAACCTACAGCCATTGCTCCTTGTCCTATCACAGGGAGCAAGTGAGAAGAGCATCTGTTCTAGAGGACAATCCCATGCTCACCAACCTTTAGAATAGATCTGTATAGTGATGGAAGGTAAAACTTGCTCATTCATTACTTGAAGTGTTTCTTCTCAGCTCCCAAATATTAAATATCGAACTAAAGGAGCTCCTGAAACATTGATAAGAAGCCAAAAATCATTCCCTAATTTACAGTGAATTGTGCTAAAATCCACACTGATAGACAGCGTGTTGTAGATCTTCCCAGTTGCTGAAATGTATGCCTAGTGGTTGGTACCTATCAAAAGGAAAATTAGAATAAATGAATATTTAAATATTTAAATTTTCCACAATATGTTTGAAGTGCATTTTCAAAGCATTATCATCAGATTCGAGAAACCAGTACTCAATTGGTTACAAACTCCTCGCTGAAGAGTTTCACTCCCTGCTCCCCACCTTTCACTCATTAGCAACCAGCATACTTGCCCTGGTGTAATTGTAACCAAATACAGGCTACACTGCCCGGTTCTGAGAATTCCCTTTGGCTGACCTTTGGTAGCCACTAAAGCATGGTGGAAAGGAGACAAAGGGAAGGAGGCCTGAGTAGAAAGGGGGTATTGAATAAGCTGCATTGCTTTCTTTAGAGGGCTAAATGTCAGAGAGATGTGCAAGAGTCAATGCTCTCTTTAATAAAGATTTTTTTTTTTTTTTGTAGAGGTAGCTATGTTTATCTGTTGCACAAATGTGTGTGTGTGGTATATACATGTTTGTATTTTGTATGTATATGCACATACATGTATATACCACATGTATACGTACATGGTATGTACACATACATGTGGTATATACATGTTTGTGTGCTAGTATTTTACATGTACAACTACATGTGTGTGCCCATATCTCAGTTTAACAGGAGGTGTATATTGAATTAAAAGCATACATGAGAAGCTGTGCTCCATGAAGCAGAATGAAACAAGGTGTCCTCATGAGCTGGCAATCTGAGCATAGCAGAACCTAAACATCCACCTATGCTTAACAGTTTCTTAATAGCATGATAAACTAGATTAGCTGCCACAGAAGAAAAACATGCTCAGGCTCCATTAAAAAAAAAAAAAAAGAGATAGAGGAGAAAAAGAGAAAGGAGAAGAGAAGAAAATCAGATTTCACACTGGATACTTTTCACTGCTTATCTTACGAAACTATTATTGTTTGCTTTCTTAGTTACTCCTATTCATCAGGGTGATGTCTGCAGATTGTGAGCATGCCAAACATTCTCTGAAAACTGACGAGTAAGCAAAAAAAAAAAGAGCTGCTCTCTAAACCCTTCACAGTTTATAGCCACATTTACATAACATTAAATAAGTCAACAAAGGCATCATTAGCTCCCATTAAAATATGAGCGAAGAAATTTAAACGAACAAGACAAGCTAATTGGTAAGTAATGTTGTGTATCAAAAATTATGACTATAAGATTCCAAAGTTAATGAGAAGCCCTACAATTGTGTTTGCTAAATGTTTAAAAATTAAATTAAAGGTGAACACGGAAAGCCTGAAAAGTTTTCTTGCTGTCATTTAGGCCAGTTGAGAATTGGGAAGTTTAGCATTGCTGCTTCCCAGAGTTTGAAAGTCTCTGGAGTCACCAGCCCATCACTTGGCCCCTGTGCATTAGGTAGGTCAGGTGTCTCATTGCCAAAGAGCACAATTTCCTACTCAACAGCAGCATGAGGTGTGGTGCCACACAACAGGACTAGATACAAGCCTTAAGTGAGTCAGCTCCCACAGGTATGTTAAACTGGTCTAAGCTATCAGCCCATCCTGTCTTGCCTGCTTGTTGAATTTGCTCAGGTGTTTCAGAATGAGGTAGCAAAAGCAACTGTGTGCTTAAAAAGAAACCTGTATCTGCTGCCAGACCTTGGGCTGGAACCACACTGAGACAGCTCTGCCACTAGCACATCCAACATTTGGCAAAAAGGAGCCAAACCCTTGCCTGCTACTTTTGTACATATCCATGGAGTTGTACCTTTTTTGAAGTTGCAGGCCACCAGCAGCTCATACTTACTGACAACAGTTAGCCTTCACCAGCTTCTAGTCTAGGACACTCCATTAGTTTACTGACTACGAGTTGCAAATCGCTACTGAGTTTGCTTTTACCTTTGTCCCCGCTAAAACCCTCTTCAATTGCTGCATTTCAGCTGTGCTCTACTCCCTTCCGAAAGACAGAAACCCTGAGTGGAGATACCATCCTGCAGTGCCATTAATGAGCACAATTACAGTGCCAGATTACACTGTCCCTCTTGCTAATTGGTCATTCGTTTGCCATTGTGCATGCAATCACAGGTGTCGTTGCCTTCACCATGCTTATCTGAACTTGCCACCTAGCACCAATTCCCTTCTGCTTCATTTCTCAGCCCAGGGGGATCAGTGCATGTCCGAAAGGGGAGGACAGGACTATCTCATGTTGTATCTCACATGCCCAGATGTGTGGGAACGGGTTTCAGTTACACCATGCACTCAGGTCAGTGTCATATTCTCAAGTACCCAGAGCTGTTACAAATGCACCCATTGATCTTCTCCTGCAGGGGAGTCTTGAAGATATTGACTGAAAGGGCCTAGAAATAATTTTATTTTTTCTTTGTAAATCTAATAGCAGTTGCCATAGTAATTATATTGGTTCAAGTGGATGTGCCTTCATATTTGGCAGCAAGGGAAGTTTTGAAAGAAGTAAAAAAGCCTCATTGTGGTGGAATGCAACTAATTGTTCTACCATAATTCAATGCGACCTTATAAAACTAGTCAGAAAAAGCTGACTCTTTCTGAACAGCAGCTTGCTACAAACCAAATGCTGTGACTCCTGTGAATAAACGAGCAAGTGGAACCCCCTGAAAGACAGAAAAGTCTTGCAGATATCTCCTGTGTGTTCACAGATTTACAGTGACAGAGTTTTCTCTGCTGTCTGGATATTCCTCCTGATTTATTGCCCTTTCCACTAGTTTACATCCATCCAATCAAGGAACAAAAACAAAACAGGGGGCATCAGTATAACATTGGGTACCAAGCATTATGTATGCATCAAGGATGTGTACAAGAAAAATTGTTCACAAGCAGTATGTCATCCTGAATCAGGAAAGTACTTCAGTAGGAGATTAACTCAAAGCATGTGCTCGTTTACCACAGTGGGACTCGAGTACATGCTCAAATTCAGCACTTTTTAATGTGTTCCCCTGAGTAGGGATAATTTCCTGATATAGGAAATACATGCTGATTTTTCTCCATTAGGATAATTGGAAAACGTTTACGTAAATTCCAGTTTGTTTCAGATATAGAGGGAAAGAGCAAACTGAAACTCACCTAACTGTTTTCTCTCAACAGCTCTCAAGAGAGCCTGTCCCATTCCATGACCAGTATAAAAGGCTTTTCCTCCTCCATGCTCTGTTAGGAGCAACCTAATGCAATTTCCAAGCTGGTTCTGCTCTCAGCAGGGGGAGGGAGGGGCTGGGCCAGAGACCTCCAGCTGTCCCTTCCTACCTCAGCGATGCCCTGATTTTGCTCGGTGTTGCATACCCTACACACATGATGGTGACTTAAGTCACAACTAATCTCATTTCTGAAAAGCCTGGTAAGGACTAAGATGATAAATATATTAACACATAAATAAATACAGCTTTGTTTGGATGAGAACTGGATATGGGACGGCATAACAAAGAGGAGGGAAAGTAACTTTTACATTGCCCAGCTGCTCTTACAATAATATACAGCAACTCCGTGAATCATTTCATGGCTTATTAAATGAAATTTTGTTTGCAACTGGTAAGTTAGGAAAATAAACGTCCATGTTTGTTTTCGTTTTACTTTTCCTTGGTTTGTCCAGATCTTCACAGCCTCGTGTGCCAGCATTGTCCACTGGGGCTCATTAAAAAGCCCAGTGTTTGCTACTCTGATCGTCCAGGGAAATCAGCAACAGATTGTCATTAACCCCATGAGACCAAGAGCTAGAAATTCTTGATGCATTCCCTGTTCTGGCCAATAAGGCCCATTTTAGCCATTGGAGCCAAAGGGTTAATTTTCTCTCTCCTATAGCTGCTGTCAGAACTCCAGTAAAACAGTGTGTGACCACTACGGGGTACTGACCACTTAATACAGCAGTACCTGTCAAAATTGGCTTAAGACTAAGCGAGATCAAGGGGCAGAAAAATACTGGTTTTTTTTTTTCCAAAGCACAGTGCATTATCAGTGTTTGCTTCCAATTCTCTCCAGGGTAAAATGCTTATTCTTAGTAAAATGGACTTGCTTCATATGGACTCAGCTCCACAGAAGAAAGCAAGTTATAACCTTGCCTACAGATGATAATCCTTCTATTTGTATCAACTGCTGCAGATGGTGTTACTAGAGACTACCAAGGATATTTTTTAACTTAAGGATGAGCTCTGGTTTCATTATTGATGACATTAATTCAAGAGTCTTTTAAAAAAAGCAATAGAATTTTTTATTCTCTTCCCAAAACACATAGAAACATTATGACAGCAAAGGATCATAGAATCAGCCAGGTTGGAAGATACCTCCAAGATCATCCTGTCCAACCTATCACCCAGCCCTATCCAATCAACTAGAGCATGGCACTAAGCACCCCATCCAGCTCTGGCTCTGTTGACTTAGTGGTCAGCTCTGCTTTTTTTGTCCTTCTAACCTTTCCTGACATCTGGACCGGAGGTGTATTAACACTTGCCAGCCTTTCAGGTTCTGTGAAACCACAGTCCTTTAGGGGCTTCATAGTGATTTGAGACCCGTACCTGGGAAGTGCTGCAGAAATGTAAAGCATCCCTATGGATGACCTTATCACTGGGAAAGGAATCTTAAATCTGATCCATTTGTGTGACTCCCGAAGAGCCACTGTTGCATTATTCATGACAGTCTCCTCTTCTTCAGAAGGCTAATATTACTTCCCTCCCCCCCTCCACCCCCATACAGCATTCATAATATGAATTTTATATTCTGAACTAAACCACACAGCCCTTTGTAGTGGTCAGTAATAGGATTCCTACCCGTACTTAGCTGAGTCCACATCAGAGAGAGCACAATCAGCCACCCCAGGAGAAGAGTTCCCAAGATCTCCTCTTACAAGGCATTGTAAAAGTTATAAATAGATTACTCTCTCTCCCTTTGTACCTTCTGGCCCTTTTCCTACACCAAGGGAACATATTTGTCATGAGGACACACAATATGCACTTAGATGTTTGACATCTCTGCCCTCATCACATGGGTCATACAGCATTTTTCGATGAGACAGAAAATGTGAAATGTTTGGGACATGGTTATGAGTTTGAAAGTGGTTAAAAGAAGGTTAAGAAGAATTAGCCATGGGAGCTTACTTGGTAGTTTGTTATGGCTCCCACTTTCTAATACATCATTTTCTTTTATTCCTCTAATTACTTTGTGTGTGTGTGTGTGTGAAAGACAATTCCCAGGGAATGAACACTTCATTTCTTTGAGCCACTGCCAACAATAAGCACCACAACTGCTGAAAGCAAGAGAGAGGATCTGGCATATCTATTAGAGCTTTGCAAAGACATACTTTTCTTTTTTTTTTTTTTTTTTTCTCTTTAACCTTGGCTTTCCCTTAATACCAGCACTGAATAAATGAATTACATTTCCTATTTCTGGACCTCCCCTCCCCCTCACAACTTCTATTTCTGTTTTCAGGTTGTTGTTTTTACTTTTTTTTTTTCTTTTTTAAATCAAGTCTTGATGGGTAATTATTACATCTCATGTGTCTTCTGTCGCAGGCTTCTGTTGAAAAACGGCAGCTAAGAAAACAAGGCTAAATTAACAATCTGCTTTCTACAAAGTGATTGTAAAGGCATTAGTAAAGCCCTCCTTCCACCTCCCTCTCCAACTGCAGTGTCCTTCTCTGTGCCCTTTTAGTGCAAGCCCTATTAGCTCACCTTGAGACGAATGAAACCTTTTATTCAAAGGCAAGTTACACCCAAATCTTCACCGATCTTCAACATTTCCACTTACAGGTTGTAGTAGTGATACAAGCTACCATGTTCACATTCAAAACACAGAAATTTGGACCCTTGTCTCTGGCTCCTCATCAAAAAGAGGGTCACACTTCAATCCATAAGAATGGGTAAAGAGTGCTAATGAAGTACTTTGAAAAGACACAACTTCCAGAAGGGATGCTGAACTTACTGCTTTGGGTTTTGTGTTTGTTTCCACCTACTGACAAATAGATGTCCCTAGGTGTTCTTGGTAGAGAATGGGGAGAAGTACTCCTCACTTCCCTGTGAAAATGTCTGGCCTTGATACAATCTGACACCTCCAATTTGTTCATCAAGCACAATCAGGAAAGGCCATCATAACATTTTCCTAGAATTAAAGAGTTTACAAGAGTTTTACTGAAAATAAGGAAAGGGAGCTGACTGTTGATCACATGTGACTTACTAATAATTTAGTAAATATTCCTTTTCCAGGCAAAATACAAGCTGCAGTCCTGCAAGAATTTTGTTTGTGGAAACACCACTGGGTGAGGTCCTTAGGAAAGGAATCAAGTGAATAGCATTCAAATAAAGGACCATGCTCCATTAGGAGGAAACTATTCCAGCTGAAATCTTACCCAGGAACTCGGTGGGTAGCTGTGTGGGAACTCTCATTACAATCCCAAACCAACAACTGCTGGAGAAAATGGAAGCTACTGTTTACTCAGAATGAGGGAGATCTTTGTACCCACAGTCCCCAGCTGAAAACACTACTTAGCTGTTAGCTGATCTTACAGCATCCTGATGCTCTAGAAGATGGGGCCGGGGGAGGGGGTAGCAAGCCTTTTGTAGTTCGATGTTGATTCAACACAATGGTAAGCAAAGAAGTCATCATGTCATATATAATGCTGTGTGTTTCAGATACCTAATTTGTGTGCTTTGAATAAACGAGCTGGAGCTGCATTTGCTCCTGTATTTGCTTCATAAGTAGCTTTACCATCTAACTTTGGTTTCTTCCTGCCTGGAGCAGATCAGTCTGAATATCTACTCATAGACATCATTTCCCATGCAGTTGAATACACTTGGATAGATGTCAATTATCATGTTTTATAACGTTCAGGAAAGCAAGTCTCAAGATTTCAGTGCTTCTTTCTTTTCCTCTATCTTCCAGCCTTAATGAGAGCCAAATATTGAAAAGCCTGGCATTCAATTTGCGATGCAAATTAACTAACATAGTAATGACTTGATTTGTGCACACAAATACCATTTGTATATTCACATGCTATTGTTTGAGCATGCAAATGATGTGCACACCGGTGCAGGAGCTGGATGGAGACTTCCTGGAAAATGAAGTCCTTAAACGCAATTGCTGTTGGCACCAACAGCAAAACAAAGCTTACACAAACAACGATCTCTGTGACTCTGGTGAATATAAAACGATCCAAATCACTGATCTCAGTCATGCTTTAGCAGAGATTCAACAGAATGTACTGCTCTCATTTCCTTGATGCTGGGAACCAGATCCAACATAGCCCTCAAAATAGCCCCTCATTCCTTGCAGATTGGTGCATTTGCTATTTTTGGATCTTGAGGATATTTTGAAAAAGGCAGAACCTCTGGCTCAAATTCTGTCACTCCTTCAACAAACGTTTTCCTCACCAACACAACATATATGCTCTGTATTTCTTACAGCTAACCTACGTACTGGGGAGGTGTGTCAAAGCACCGGAGAAATCCCAGATTCTGCAGCACGATCCCTGCCAATCCCATCCAGGCTGATACTGAGCAGCCCAGTGGCTACAATAAATTATGCCAGCTGGACAGAAGCTCTTCTTGGTCTTCTGCCAGCTGAGACATGGCAGAAACTGGCTGCTCCCCCCACTCTCCAATCACTATTAATTTGAGGCTCAGAGGCAGTAATATTTCTGTAGGCTGGGGAGTCTCTCCTCATATAACCACTCCCTGCTCCTAGGTGCGGTCTCGGCAGCTTCTCCTTAACCAGAGATTAGCTCCTCCTAGGCTAGGTGAGCAGTGTGAAATTCATTGAGATCACATCTACAGAAACTACTTTAATTTTTAGTTAGTGGGGGGAAAAAAAATTAATCCCTGTCGTAGAGAACAGCACTTTGGAAATATTGGGGAGCTCACAAAAATTAAAAGCAGGAAACCAACAAGGACAAGAAATTTCTCAGCAGAAAGAAACAAAAAATCATCTTCGGCTCCTTCTTGAGTTAGTATCTTACTTCTGGACTGAGTCTTATGTCTTTAATTCACGCGGTGAACTATTGTACTCATCTTTTTATATGGATGAATTAAAATATTTTTGGCAAAAGATGTGAAATATGTTGGCTAGCTTTGCACTGCTTTAACATATGTTACTGCAATAATTCAGGCATTATGAAAAATGTTGTTAATACTCTGGTATTGTCCTGCTTACTACCAATTTAGTAAATTGTTCCAGAAATAGACCTTTTTTCCTTGTTTGGTTTTTTTTTTTTTAACTCCCCTCCAGGAAAAGTCTTTAAATATAATGCCAAAAGTGTGAATCTTCCGTGGGATTCAGTCTTCAAGGAAATATATACCCATCTGAAATTGCCCAAGGACATTCTAAATCCATTGTTTGCCCATGTAAAATGTTTCCTTTTTATTAGCATTTTTTTTCCCCCTTATCCCTCTTCATAAAAGAGAAGAGAAAGAAAAAACAAAACAAACAAAAAAAAAGATACAGGGCTCATTTCAAAATCCATGAAAGTTGGATACTCCCAAAATTCCAACAAGATTACAGAGAAATCTCATCTGGTAAATATTAGGTTCTGTTTTTGTCTTTGCTTAAGCTTTTACACAACTTGACAGCTTGTGGTATTGTGCCACATTTCAAAGTTAAGGTTTACAAACATCTGGCTTGGGTTCAACATTCCTCTCCATATGGACCACAACGTCTCAGGCATACATTGTTTGCCTGTCCAGAGTGGGGTAGAAAATAAGAGTTTTCCTGGTGAATTATGGAAACCTCAAGAAGCAAGCCCACTTTCATGATTCATTGACAACAGTTTTGATGTCAGTGCATCTTCATAAAA
>VWZI01022076.1:431259-478021 GCA_013396835.1 Psilopogon haemacephalus
AAAAAAAAAAAAGAAAAGCTTTTGTGCTCTTATGTGGACATTAACATTGGGTAGGAAACATTGGTTTGGTTTTTGTTAGCTTTGGGTTTGTTTTTTTTGTGTTTTTTTTTTATCCATGAAGACAGTTGAGGGGAGGGGGGAAATAGTTAAAAAAAAAAAAAGTATCCTGAACTGAGATGAAAGTCTAATATGAATATTGCCATGAGTGGGAGACTCAGTTCAGGCCAAGTGAAACATTTTGTCTCCAATAGTTTTAAAACGGTGAATCTAATTATGACTCTTTTTTTGCAGGCATTGAGGGACTTTTGTTTGTTTTGGGGAAAAAAACCAAAAACCAACCTTTTTTTTAAAAAAATGTTTAAAATATTGGAAGAGAGTATTTTGATTACTCGGAACATGAAAATATCTAGTGATTAAAAACTTGGTTAAACTAACCCTCTTTTTGGCAAGAAAAGAGAAGTTTCAGGAAGTCCACATTCTTGACAACTCAGTTGTAACTATTTCACCAATATTTTTTGAATGTAGATGTAATCTGAAAGCACACTGATGGAAATATAGAATAGAATTATAGAATCAGTCAGGGTTGGAAGACACAAGGATCGTCTAGTTCCAATCCCCCTGCCATGGGCAGGGACACCCTACCCTAGATCAGGTTGGCCAAAGCCTCCTCCATCCTGGCCCTAAACACCTCCAGGGATGTGGTCGAACCACTCCCTGGGCAACCCATATATTTATTCCCCATCAACTTCGTGTTTGTTATGCTGTGGGACAATAGATGGATTTTTCTTGCTGCAACACTGAAGTGGCTAAAAGTCAATACACACCTGGGCCATCTGCACACCTCTACACAGCTCTAGAACTTGCTTGTCTCACTTTATCCATGGTGAGTTTCAGTCTTGTCACCTTCCTTTTCATCAAGGCTTTCTTCTTCAGGTGATAAATGAAGCTTCTGAGCAGAAAATAGCATCTGAGTTTCCACATTTCTGAACCAGTGTGGCTGGTAGCATAGAAAGGACAAGTCTCAGGTTGCTTTATTTGGTGAGAGCTCACTGAAGAAATGGTTGCTTGGTATTTGGCTCATTTTTTTTTCTTTTTTAATGTGGAAAAAAAAAAAGTTCCCAAAAGTTCAAAAGCAAAAGGTGCAGGAGGACATCGAGCATCCCAGCTCAAAGGACCTCTACAGGACAGTGAAATCTGTGTACCTCATGGACCCAACAACGACAGTAGTCTTCTTGGTGGGGTGCTGTAGAGCTGAAGACTTTGGATATGTTTCTGGGTAACCTCACAGGAGCCTGGTGAAACCAGCCAGTCTCCACTAAATTATGGTGCAACCCTTTTTAAATGGTGTTTTTCAGTGCAATCTTTCTTCTCTAAGGCACTGTGACAGATGACCAGCTGTGAAGACCTCCAAACATTTGACCAGCATTCTAGGACAGCAAAAGGTGTTGGATGAAAGGTAAACACATAGAGGAGATTGTTAAGTGGCTAGTAAACAAGGTTTGTGTTTCAGATTCTCTGGCCTAAGAAATCTCTAGACTGCAGACCATGGAAAAGATCACTGTGTACACACCCTGGTTCTTCAATTACACCTCTCTTTAACAGATAGAGGTCAGATTAACAGGGATCTGAGACCTGAAAGTTCCAGGTTTTACTCTTGTGCCTGCTACAAGTGCACTGCACGATCATTACAAAATTCCTTAACCTCTCGGAGCCTCCTTCCTGTCCTCGCGAATAGGATATTTTTACTTTAAAACTTCAGAGGATTAACCTTTGTAAAATAATTTTACAGGCTTTGATAAAATTTGACATTAAAAAAAAAAAAAAAGAAAGGCCAAAATAAAAATGCTTCCTTGCAAATTCAGCAGCATGCCTGTGCTGTCTGGGTGCACAGATAGGGTTTGGGACAAGAGTTATATGTACTGTGGAAATAGTCATTCTTTATTCATTTTAAAAGGTCAACACAGCTTGCCAGCATATCACTGCTGCAGCTGTTGCAGAGCTTGTTATGGCATTAGGCTGACTCGGAATGATTTCCTTCCAAAGCATTCTGGCACGGAGCACAACCCGACTCATACCCAGAGCGAGGAAACCATTACTGATGGTGCTGATGACAAGCAAGCATGCAGGATGGCCAAGACAGAGATCCCTATGAATTGGAAGCTGAAGGATGGAGGGGGGTGAGCAGGAGGCACGAACTCCTCCTATCACTGACCTGGCAGCCCTTTGTCTCCACCACAACACCAACACACAATAGGCTGGAACACCTGCTACTAATTTGGGTGCGTGCAAGAGCTACCCATGCAAAATCTTTTGAGTTGTTCCTAGCTAACCATTTTGCTTTCTTATGGGAATGATCACAACAACATACATGCTGTGCAGCTTTTGGCAGAGAGAAATGGTGGGGCTTGGGCTGCTGATAGACAGGGAACTATTATTTCTTTCTTCCTTTTTTTTTTTTTTTTTTTTTTTTTTTTTTTTTTTTTGATCTATGGGTGGAACCCCCCCCATAATTGTCAGAGAGAATTTCATACACTCTCTGATGACAGATTGAATCCTTACAAGAATGTATCATTAAAACAAAAATGCAGGAAAAAAACAACCAAAAAGAAACCTTGGGTTTCTAGTGTTTCAAATGAGACTAAAGAGAAACCTCCCTAGAAGGTCTTTCTGAGGCATTGTTTCAGTGACATTACTCTGTCTCCTCCTCTCAAGAGGGAAGAAAGAATATCTTCTCCAAAGGAGGTTCTTTCTGCAGCCAAAACAGCCTGTGCGCTGTCCCAGAGAGAATATCCTGAATGGTCCATTGTTCAAGCTCTCCCCATATGTAGATCTCCTGTCTGGAAAAGCATCTGCAGCCTCAGATAACACCTCTGTGGACCATAGTTCTTCTCTCTCAGTTCTGACTTCTGCAGTGGAGCATGCAGACTGTGTGCAGCCCTGGCCCTACCTTCAAATCTGAGATTTCTAAGGGGTGGAAGGATTATTGTGAGGGTGCAGCCTCATGCTCTGTATCACGCACCCCACAGTTTGCAGGCAGCAATCCAAGCACCTAAACTAGCAAGCCAAGGGTTCAGTGGAAGCCTGTCTTGGAAAGCCTCTGTGGGCAGGACATAATCTAAATTCAGCTCTCTAGAAGTTAACTATCTAGTCTCAATTGCTCATTTCGTCTTCTTCAGCAGCCTATGGACTAAACAGGTACCTTTGCAAGGGTTTCACAGGATTACAGGATGTTAGGTGTTGGAAGGAACCCAAAGGGATCATCGAGTCCAACCCCCCCACCAGAGCAAGACCAGACAATCTAGCTCAGGTCACAGAGGAACACATCCGGACAGGCCTTGAAAGTCTCCAGAGAAGGAGGCTCCACAACCGCTCTGGGAAGCCTGTTCCAGTGCTGTGACCCTTACAGTAAAGAAGTTCCCCCTTATGTTGAGGTAGAACCTCCTGTGCTACAGCTTATATCCATTGTTCCTTGTCCTATCCCAGGGAGCAAGAGAGCAGAGCCTGTCTCCCCCATCCTGACCCCCAGCCCTCAGACATTTATAAACATTTATTAAATTCCCTTTCAACAGACTCAACAGATCCTGGGACAGATTGGCTGGACTGACTTTGAAGTTGTCTTTTTCTCACTGCTAACCTTAAAATTAAGGCAATCTCTGATGTCAGAAGAAAAGGCATTACATGGCTAGCACTTAAAGCTCCAGTAAGTGAAAAAGATCCGTGGTTTAACCCCAGATTACCTGGCCTTATAGCTTCACTTAGATTGTGCTTGTTATACAAACACTTCCATTTTTACTTCTTTATTATCACAAGAGCATATTGATATACCAGAGCAACAACCAATAGTCTCCCCACTGCAGTGAGTGACACAGAGCAGGGATCTCAGCAGACATTAGGCAGACCCACAGGCAGAATGAATGGGAAACAAATCTTTCTACAACAACCTTAATTATGCATAACAGCCAGATAAACAGAACACAGCACACCTATTTATGTATATTGAAACCAGCCATTAGCAGCTTGGTTATGTCAGATCATGTCTTCACAGAAGTTATTTTTAGTGAAAATTTCAGCTTGAGCCCACAGCAATGCTCCTCAATAGCTCTATAGGGTTACACACATGCATATGCTTGTATGTGCACATGGTAGATGTGTTTCAGAGAAGGGAGGACTTCTCATTCATGGCCATTCTTTGGGTGCCACATTTACTTCAGATGTGAGAGAGTAGACTAATTCGTAAGTGCTTGTTCACGTAATTCCCTTAACTGGGAAGCCTTTAAAGCAAGTGGTGTAGTACACAATGAAAACAGAAGGTCCTCCCAAATTCTCTCAATAGAGAACTGGCTTTATTCATACTGTGATGATCTGTATTAAATCAACCTTTCTGGTGGGAAGCACCCTGGCTGTCACCTTTGGAGCCCCTGAGCTGGTGGGATGGGTCAGTGCTAGTGAAAGTTTGAAGAGGATGGCTAATATTCACAGTAGCTATGAAGGAACCGGCAGATGGGAGACTTAAAGTAGATGTCAGGAAGAAGTTCTTTACAATGAGGGTGGTGAAACACTGGCACAGGTTGCCCAGGGAGGTGTGGCTGCTCCTTCCCTGGAGGTGTTCAAGGCCAAGCTGGACGAGGCCCTGAGTGACCTGTTCTAGTGGGAGGTGTCCCTGCCTATGACAAGGGGTTGGAACTGGATGACCTCTGAGGTCCCTTCCAACATAAGCCATTCTAGGATTCTAAGTCCCAGAGCCCTAAAGCATGGTCAAGCCTGCTGGCAGACAAGTAATGGAGGAGGCAGCGATGGAAAGGTTTCTTTTCTGCCCTTGAAGGTCTGTGACCAACTGCTTTCTCCACTCTGCAGGGGCACTGTCATTTACCAAAAGACTTGTCTGTTTGCTGTGAGTGTCAGGTGCCTGAGGGATGGTCTGTTTGCACTAAATATCAAGAGGCTGCCCTTCATAAAAATGAACAAATACTTTCTAACCTACAGAGGAGGAGAAGATTCACAGGAGATCCCACTGAGCAATTTGTCTGTGAGGAGTGAGAGACACTCAAGGCAGATTCTTTCATAATGAGGAGCAGTTTTCAGAGAAAATGTAAAAAAATTATGCCTGCAAAGCAATTGCAAGCAGCTATTTATTCCTGGAGTGTGGGGGCACAAAGTAGCTATAATATCTTAGGATTATATTGGAATTAAAGGCCTGGGTTTGCCACGATTCCTCCCACACATGGTACCTTTGCTAGTGCTGCCTTGGAAAGCAGTCTGCCTTACAGCTAGAGCTGGGGAACCAGCATCCCTGACTCCCCAGTGAGCAAAAAGAAAATAAAAAAAAAAGAGCATTGGAACCTTGTTGCTTCCCAAGTGACACATTCTGCTCTTTAAAATGTTCTTTGCTTAAAACACCCTGATTGTGTCTGTGCTGATGCAGCAGTGCAGCTCTGCACTGAATCCTTTGCTCATCCTCATGTACAACACAAGGCTTTCAGTCACAGTGTGAATGGGATCTCTTTTGGGGGAAAATACATGAGATGCTCCAATCCAGGTGAATGAAAAACAAGATTTCTTGTGGATCAGGAGTCCAAATCAGTGCCTGGTCCTTCAGAACTCTTCAAATCACATGTGACTTGAGGACATCCAAACCAGCCTCAATCTAACGCAGAGCAAAACCCCTGACTCTCACAGTGGTGTCATCAAGAGCTACTTTGACTTACCCACCTCTCAGAAATAATTACTAATATATCTAGAATGTACACTTGCCCAATACTAGTATAGGGCAAGAATGGTCACACCTTTTACTATTTTTTCATTTCATCTTTGTGCACATTTTAGCACCTAGCACATATCCAGAAGTAGAAGGCAAAGGCAAAACCTGTTCTGCAGGAGGCCAGAGCTGGCATCTCCCAGCACCTAAGTGCCAGCTGCCAGATAGTTTTGTTTTTATTAGGTTGACAGCTACACATGGGTGTGTGCCAACTTTTGTTCATTACATTTCATATTTTATAGCTTTGGTTTTGGTTTGGAAAGCTGTCGGCATTTGGAACGACAGCAGCCCCTGCCCCTGAGGGACAGTCAAGGCTTTTTTTTTTTTTTTTCTTTCCCCTTCCCTTTTTAACTTCTCTCTCTTCTGTGACAGCTGCACTTTCTACTGGTGCTTGTTGGCTGCGCTCCTCTCTGCCCCCCAAGGGCTCTGCTCCTCTCTGGCAGCTCCGTGTTTAAGTCATATCACGAGCAATGTTTAGCTTCGTGGCAAGAACTCCACGGCAAACAAACCAAACTCAAACAGACTGGAACAGCAGCATTCTGATAACACTCCACACATGACATTACAGCCCCAATGAGCTGTCCTTCAAACCGACCTGCTAGCTGACCCATGTAGCAGATAGGGATCGATCCAGCGAGGTTGTTAGCCTCCACAATGAGGCAGCTTCAAAGGAAATAGATGAGTTTCAGCAACTTGGCCAACTGTGTCATTCAAAGCTGCAGTTGGGGCATCTCACAAAAGGGTCACCTATCTGCCAGACACTGCCAGTGCCGATAGGCTGCGGCAGGAATAAAGGGTCCTCACATTTCCTAGGAATTTTTTTCAGCCAGGGAATTCCTTAGTGGGGATTGGTTTTGTTATTTGACTGTGTCCAGTGGAGCTCGGGACCATGACTGTAAGTTTTGAAGCATCAGGCATCAATGGGAAGAGAAACATTAAGTTGCTTGCATTTCTGTATATTAACTGTCAACTTCTTATTTTTGACTAACAGACCATTTGTAAACAAATATGGACTTTACTGTTGATCAAGACTTTCTAAAGGCCAAGCCTGATTGTACACCAGCAATCTGTTTAGGAATAGTTTGCTCACAATTACTAATCCAAGCATCACTCTGAAAATTTATTAGGAAAAGATCTTTGACTGGTGGTACTATTTGGTTGTATTTTTCAGGAAGCAGCATAACTGCTTGGATCAAGGATTTAGATATTAGATAACCATGCATACCACAGCCTCTGAAACTTTCTGTATTCTTCAAATACTTTTCACCATTACCTGGTGAAAATGAGGAGTGGGGTGGGGACTGAGGGTGTTAATCATTTTATAAGTGACAGAGAATAAATACTGAAAGCTTTTTCAGCCTGCTCAATCTGGATTCCCCACTTACTGCCAAGAAGGAATGCGGTCCCAGAGCATATACCAAAGAAGTCTGCAGCTGTCAGGCGGGATCCTCAAATTCAACACGTTCAGTGTTCTGTCAAAGGAAAGCTTTTTGTGACTGTGAGTGAGGGGACCATGAATTTGGAGAGGGAAATCAACAGCAACCACTCACTGCAGCTCTTATTTGTTGGTCAGATATGCAGAATCGCATTACCGTGGTTTGCGAACTAGGAATCTGACAAGAGCAATTTGACTCTTGTATTTACATTTCTAGCAGTTTCATCTTGTCATTTGTGGTTTTCTTCAAATTAGAAAACAATTAAATGAAGACTCTGGCAAAGAAGCGGAGCCAGATGTAACAGTTTCTCTTTACTCTTTGTTAATAGCAGCAGCAGCAATGTAATTTAATTCTGTCAGCTCTTCAGCTGCTCAGCAGCTGAGGAGATATGTGGAAGAAAAAAAAAGGATCATTCTCCTAGGATGTTGGATCAGCATCCAATACTCTATCTGCCAAAAAAGAAGAGAGAAGCCCTTGAACCACGACTCTGCTGGGACTCTGGAAGCATCAACCAAAACACTCCAACCTGACACCATTTGGAGAGGAAGAGGCATGAGCTCAAACTACATTATCCCAAGAGTGAGCAAATAGAGCTCCCTTTATTAAATAAATAAAATACACATAGCAGAAAATCGTATAGCAAAAAAGGGAATTCTTCTGCATTAGTGAAATGCTCATTCACAGACAACACCAATTTCATTACTCTGTCACATACAATCCTTGAGAAACTACATTTCGATTTCCAATGATATTTATTTTTGTATATCCTCAGCCAATTGACCTCTCCACAACAGGCACAGAAAATGGTAGCGGATCATTTACTACCTGCTGTGCAAGAAACTTTGCCCTCCACCTGCAACTGAGCTGCTTGACCACAAATTTTTGAGCTTGTAAAACAGAGCTTTCCATGAGACAGAGCTTTCCATGGGACGGAATTCAAGCATGAGGAAGCACGCACCAGGACACACACTGAGAAACATTTTCAGCCTGGAATCAGTCCCCTTTTTTTCCACTTCACCATGGACAAGTGATATAGACAGAGAGGCAGAAACATACTTAGACACCTAAACCTTGATTTCTCTGAGAGCTTTGTGGGTTTCCTTCACTTTTCATCTGAAAATCAGGAATAACAGCACTATCCAAAAGAGTGCTGACGGCACGTACATCAAATATTGCCAAGCTACATGCCAATGATACGGTGAAATATATTTATCACTACATAAAATATCCAAATTCATAATTCTTCCCTGTACTCAGCAAAAAAATAACAGCCTATCGCAGTATTTGAGGGAAGGGAGGCAGCTGCTGATGTCAGAAATTTAAAACCTTCAAACTCAACTGAGAATTAATCTGAAAGGAAACTGGGTTCAAAAATTACTCTTGTGACTCTGCCATGCCACAGGCTTCTGTCCCTGTGAAGGCACTGCCACAAAAACTGCTGATTTTGCATCTGCTACGGTTGGGTGTCAGCAACCCCAGTGGGGGTAGGAATGAGTATAAGATGTAAGAAGTGGAGAAGAAAAGAGAAAAAGAAGAAGAAAAACCCTACAAAAAATGTGAAACAATTATAAACAGCAAGAAAATAAAACTAGTAAGAAGAATCAATTTACTCCATTGGTGAGCTATGTCCAAGATGCCATATGCAGTGGGAACACTATTTCCTTTAATTATAGATGTCCTCAAATGACTGACTTAAGACAAGGCAACCCTTTGCAGGACTTGTCTTCCTGTTTTCTCACTGTACAAAGGCAAAGCACCATTTAGTAATCAGGTACCTATTTACTGCAAGAACTTGAGTTATGTGGTCTAAAGCTGCATGTTAACGCCGCCCAGGTCCCCAGCCTTATGAAGCTGTGTTCTCCAAGGTCTGTAATGCTACTTTCCCTCAGCCATGGGCTGGATGCCTCTGCCTCTGGGAATGGTTGTCCAGATTTTAAAAGTGTGCTCCAAGAATTAATCCTTAACCAAATTTGGAACTTGAGTTCCAGAAGTTAAGATCAAAGGGCAATCCAAACACTAGCCTCAGGTATACAGACACTTCTCCCCTTGAAGCTACTGAAGAATTTGGTCCACAGTACGGTACTCTTCCTTCTACTAATTAACTTTTGCAGGCTTGAACTAAATGCTCCAGTTTCATTTTATTTCTGGGAAGAGAATTTGCTTAGAAGAGCCATATTCTAAACGGTTCTAATTAGCAACATGAACAAAAAGACCCAAACCTTGCAGCATTCACATTGACCTTAAATGATTGACCGTAAACTCTCCTGTTACCACGATTGCCTTCCCTCTCCACAGAAGTGCTGAACTCCTTTTACTCCTGCACACCACTGCCAGCTGCCTAGAAACATTTTTAATTAGTTAGTATTTTTTTGCACTGGAGGAAAGAACATAGGTTGTGCTGATCACTCTCTCAGAAAAGATTATAATCCTAGTGCAGAACAAGTTGCTTGCCTAAAGATCAATGAAGATGCTGTACATGGATACTGAGACTGGAGCCTCTAAGCTAGCAACTGGGCTAAACAATTTGTGGTAATATGCTATCAACAGAGGCAATAAAGTCACAGCTTAATTCCTCTGCTCCAGCCTCCTGGTGTTCTTGCACCAGTCCGATGCAGAAAGGCAGCTCTGATTCAGTGGCAATTGGTCCAGATAGATTTTTCTGATCATACTGAACTTCAGCAATTTCATTTATTTATCCCACCAAACTAGAGCCAGCAAACCAGGCAAACTCACTGGTGCTCTAGTTTTAGCAATACTGTGCTGGAGGTTTTTTTGGTCCAAAAATAAAGAAAAACATTTCTTAAACACTAAACTGGGCATAAAAACAAACAAGACACCTTTCCCAGCCCTCTCCCTAAACAGCTATTACAGGCTTTGTAGGAAACATGACTGATTTCCAAATTAGCCTCACAAGAACACAACTGCAGAATTGTTGAGGGGTTTCCACCCCCCACTCCGTATATTTTGTGTAAAGCATTTCTCGTATCAGAGGTAAATTGTTTGTCACTACCTCAAACAGATCCAAGAGAGCACAATCCAGGTAACGTGCACTTGAAATGACCTTATTATCCACATCAGGAAAGCATCTACAAAACCTTTCATGGAGCTGCTTGAAATTAAGCATCAGAAAAAGGAATACAACATCAACTACTGGTTTGTATTAGACTCTTCCCACCTACATCTTATATTGGATTATACACTCCTCAGTGGTAAAGGCACATGTAATAAAATAGAATGCAGGTGACAGTTCAGGCTTACTTTTTGACTGAGCAGCTACAGGACAATGTATGCAAGTGACTGTAGGAAAACTTTGCTTACAAACTAAGATAAATTATCCATGTGTTTTTCGGATGTCTTGGCATTCAAAACCCCAGTAGAGTTTACCCATTAGTGGATGGGAAATTAGAAGAAAAGCCTACATTTTAATGTGAAGCATGTGCTTGGAAATACTTGGAAACTCAGCACTTACAATTCACAGCAATAATGCACTAAGGAATATCTCTCCTTGAAACCAAGACCCCAGTTAAGTGTTTTCAAGAACAACATCATTGTCTCCATGAAGATAACTGAGTCCTCATTATTTACAAATCCCTGAAATATTCAAGATTGTTGGTATGGGGGCGAGCAGGAGGAGGTGGTTATTTGCTTGAGATTTTATTTTCAAGAAGGGAGAGCAATTTGTCTAAAATGAGATTATAACGGACATTTTTTGCCACTTTCCCCCCCCCCTCTTTTCTCTCNTTTAGCATTAAATTTTTGAAAGTGTCTTCGGAAGATAGCTACAAACTTTTCTCACTTGGTAACTTTGTCACTTCTTTATTTCCTTAGAAAAATATAACAAGGATATTCATATAAGCAAGCTTTTGCTTCAATCACCAGTAAGTTTTCAGGAATCCTAGACTAAAATAGTCTTTCGCTTGAGCTAGGAAAGTATTTCCTGTTGCTTATCACTGTAGCAACCTCTGCCTTGGGCCTGCAATTTGTTATGTCCCAGGGCAAGTTAAGGAACAAAACCATTTAGGTGCAGGATTGCTTAAGCCAGCGAAAATAAAGGCAGTACCTTACCCTTTTGCTCTTCAGTGGGAGATGCACTTACTGGAAGCAGCAGACAACAAAGCAAAACCGAACAGAATTACCTCTGCAATCAGAAGAGGAGAATGTTGGAAGACCAAAACTATAATCACCTGCTAACAATGTCACGAGGACCACAGAAAGAATGAAAACACCTGAGAGCACTGAATCACACAGGAGAAATGGGGCTGAGGGCCAACAAGAGAGAATCACCTGGTGATAGCCACACCTGCAGTATTAAACGAATAGACTCAGCAGAAAAAAAAACTCTGAGGAACAGCCCTACCAGAAAAAAAACCCAAAAATTTAAAAATGGTTGTAGCACTGAGAGACAAAGGAACTTTAAAATTTTTTTTTTTTTTTTTTTTTTTTTTAATACAGACTCTTCTCTTCAGAATCATNAATTCTTGCAGTGCTGCCAGACTTCATCATGTTACTGAGAGCCTGGCAAACTTTAATTTCCTAAAGGAGTTCCAGGTCTTTGACTTGTGTAACTTTCTTTCTCTCTCCCTTTCTCTCTTTCTCTCTCTCTTTCAGATGTGCAGGATGTTTCACAGTGTTACTGGGCTGGAGGAAGGTTTGAAAGTGCATGTGTTGAAGTACTTGAACCCATAAGCAAAACCAAATAACTGGCATGTTTTTAAGCAATAATAAACCTGTGAGCATTAACCAAGGTTCACAGGGCTTTAGAGAGTTTTGGTTTAGTTTTTTTACAGTGTATTTAAGGTAATAATACTAAAGATCACCACAAGGTAATCACATATAATGTTGAGGATTTGAGAAACAAGAAAACTTTACTACACTGTCCAGCTGGTGATCTTTACACTCTCCTTTTGTAATTCCTCTGTCAAAACTTTTCCCCTCAGCATCTAGAAGCAATAATGATGATACCTCCCTTTTCCCCACTACCAGTCTATCCTAGCCCTCCCTTACTTCAGATGATGGAAAACAAAGTATACAATAGAATAATTTACTTCTCTACTGATGGAATAACATCAGTACAAATGGTAAGAAAGCCAAGTCTGACAAACCAACCTCCACCCTACAAGGCAGGAAGACAAATAAAGGAAGGTTTGGGGGAAAGTCTCATCTTACAGGATCACCTGGGAATGGTAAGAATTCAAAATGAGCCTTTTACAGAGATGTTTAGCCTAACTGTTAAGAATTGCAGTTCTTGTCTGTTAACTGAATAATTGTCTTCCAACAATATTAGTCAGACTAATCAGTATTAGTCTTCAGACTTCTTTACTCTAGGTCTCTTCCCTTGTTTTAACATCTTACATCTCATCAGCCATCCTTTAAACCCTGCTACTCAGAGATGCCTGAACCTAAAACTGAAGTCTTGCAGCCAACCTGGCCTTTGAGAAAAGTAACTAATACAAATGAGAAAAACAAACAAACCACACTGCTCTTCAGTTTTGACAATGTAACTTAAACAACATGAAGCCTTGCAAGACAAAAGGTATCTGAAGGTCTCTGCTACCCACTGGCTGCTGTTGGTAAATACCTATTATCTTACCAGCTGGAGGACAGCCCTCATGCTACGTCTTCCCCTTTCCATCACTGTTGCATAATACAGCTTCATTTCATCTCTGAAAGAAGTTTGTTTACCAAGAGGAAAGGCAAAAAGAATATGTTTTGTCACCTCTATGCTAAACCTATTGTCTCCTTCCTAAAAGCAATCATCTTTAGATATTAAAACGGCATGATCTGGGTATTGCATAGCATTTCTTCTAATCTGCCTGCATTGCCAATTCAGTACACAGATTACATTCATTCTCCTTTGAAAAGCTTACATTGTTGAGTCAGAACTTTCCCAAGAAATAGCATTTGCTCACATCAGCCACCTGTTAGTGTAGCAAGGACAAAGTCAAGAACAGAGGAGTAGCTGCTCTTTATAAGCAAGACGTGAGAGTCAGAAGCTGGAGCTTCTGATAACCAAAGCTATCAGGTTAGTTTCTTCTACTCATGAAATAATAACAGTAAGAAAGGCAAAGAGCACGAGTCATACTTAAACATAATGACAGATAATGCACTCTTTACCCTAAAATGAGACCAAGTAAGTCAGGTCTTTTCCTGGTCCATGTCCCAGTCTCTTTCGTCCTGATCTGAACTCTGCTTTTCAGACCTATCTTTGAAAAGAGCAACCTCCAAGCTTCCAATCCCAAATGCAAACTCTCATACAAACTAAACTACGTGAGCCAGTGCAAAATGTCAGCCCATTCTAAAGGCAAGGAAAGAGGCTCTTCTGCTCACCAGTTCGTGTGAACACTAAGAGCTCTGTGAACACAAGCAACGTGTGCATGTGTGTCTGCGTTTGTATTGTACGCTGACCACATCCTGTCTTTTTGTCAGGCTCATTACTTAGAGTGCACAGAGCAAAGAAGTGCAACATTGTACACAACTTCTTTCTCCAAATCAACCCTTCCACCTGGCTTTATTTTGGTCTGCAATTCAACAAGCAAAACTTCTCCCTGAACACTGGCAGACATCTCAGCTCCAGATCAGCATTGAAGCTTTGCTAGGGAAGCACAGAGAAAGGGCAACGGCACTGCTTGGAGGAAGCAATTCAGAGGCATCATTCTCTATCTGTGCAGACTGCTAACATCAGTGTAAAAGATGTCACGCTGCATGGATCACCCATCTAACCCTAGAGAAGGTGTTAATAAAGACAGCTTTTTAATTCTGAACACTGTAGGATCATGGAGGGCTCACAAAGCACCAGCAATGTACCTATAACTCTGGTGTGCACTTCCAGACAAACGATGCAGCTTTCTTTATGACATCAATTTATTTTTCACTTTGCAATTACGTAAAAACAGCAATAACACGGGAAGAGAGATGATGTGACGGATCCTAGTGCTGAATTATTCATTGCCCTTCAGCTGCTGACTTCACATCAGACAGCTCAATGCACCTTGCATAAATCACAGTGGATATTTTTTGCCACAGCCACTTTAAGATCCTATCGTGTGCTTTTTCACCTAAATACCATAAGAAAATGGTCTTCTCTCAAGGAGGGGATGCACATACACTGATTGGAAGGGAGGTCTGTGTCCTGCGTCACGTATGTTTGGTAAGAAGGAGGAGGAAAGTAATGCACTCAGGAAGATGTGGTGAGTGCATAGGCTTCCTACAGAAAATAAGTTATTTTTATACATATGTCTGGTGTTATAGTTTGATATACCTAATGTTCAATACCTGGTAAGCTGTATTACCACATAGAGCTGAGTCTCATAAAGACAGCAATATTGTAAGGTGTTTGGCCAAAATATTTCATTTAATTGGTGCTGTTTTGCAAGTATTTAATTATTTAGTAGCTATATTTGCTTCCTAGCATTGGTGCTTCACTTCAGTTCCACTTTGGGGCAAGGTAATCAGTTTGCCTCATTGATGAACACCCATAACTAAAGTGGTGAACTGCAAAGGGACATGCTAACCTTAACAAACATTCAAAAGAAACTTGGTGCAAGCCAAGAATTACAGTGGTGTTCAGACCAGTGAAGGGTTTAGTGTTGTGTTTCTTTCCTATGTACTGGTTAATCGTTGACTGTGACATCTTCAGGGATTTGGATTTTTACTACTCTTCCTGCACAATGTCTGTTGCTGTGGGACCCTTTCTCACTTCCTCTGTAAGTGCTACCACCTACACTATGGTGAATAGTAAAAACACCATCCTTAAGACATTTCTAGCTTCCAACAGGCAATCTCTTCACCAGCACTTTTTAAGGATGGCTTGGCAGGCTGCTATTTTATTTTCTTCTGAATGAACAAATGAGTAAATCTCCTCCTTCTCCCTATTTTCCCTCAAGCTACTTCCAAGACCTTCACAGATCACAAGAGTTTCAGGAATAAGCCCAAATTACTGTGGCAGAACAAACTGTGATACTTAGCTGAGCTATGGCCACAGTCAATATATGAGCTCTTATGGCAGTTACAGGATGCTGTGACTTCCCTGAGCCTGGCATGAAAGGTGTTGAGGCAGAGCAGTTACAGTGGCTCAGCTGACATGCAATAGTATATTAAGTCACATTTGATGTCTGCAAGGCTTAGGATCCTCTTTTAATTCATGTACTACCTTATGTTGTAGCCTAGAGAATTGCCTACAGCAAAGATCATCTTTCAACCACATGGGCAATCCTGTTCCGTGTGTTGCACTATAGCATTTTGTGTCCACCTGCTCCAGTGGTTCTCTGTTTTTGACTTACCATTTGCTTCTCTGAAGCTCTGTCTTGTAATTTATTGCTATTTTGACTGTTTGTTTGTAATATGCCAGCTCCATTTTGTTAGTCCTAAAGAAAGACAGGCAAAAAAAGAGGATCCCTGCATGAAGAATTTAGCCGTGCTCTTCTTCCCTTGTTTGCCTATGCCAGGGGCAGAGGGATGTAGAAACAAGAGGATATGGAAGAAAAAGAGGAAAAATGGTGAATCCTCAACAGAAACTTTTCTGACATGGATTAACTTTGGTTTTCAGGAGAGTCTGGGATAATCATAGCTAATAAGGCCTGGTTTTCCATAATATTTGATATATTTTATGATTTCCTAGCTCATATATGGCCATAGCAAGTGATACCTCATAAATATATATGAAAAAAATAATGCAACATCAAGGCAACTGTCAAAATTGGCACATCTTTTTTGCTGTGTTTCTCTTGGTGGCTTTTTAGGTTTGATTGTGGGGGGGTGGTGGTGGGGTTTTTTTTTGTTTGTTTGGTGGGGTATTTTTTGTTGCTCTTGTTTGTTAGTTTCTACTGTTTACTGAAAACAAACAAAGACTCATTCCCAAATAAGGGACTCAGGGAAAAGGAGGCTATAGCAAGCCTAGAACTAGGTTCCAGGTCTCCCAAGCCTCAGCCCAAGGTATAAACTAAGCAGAAATATTCATGTGCATAAGCAGTTGCAGGATCAGGGCCTGAAACTGTAACCCAGCTTGGATGTAATCCGGCTTGGATGAAACTAAATTTACTCATGAGATCTCAGTTTTTTTTAAAAATGCTGGTTTCATGAAAATATAGCATTACTATTGATTTTTTTTTTTTTAAGCTGTAAATTGGGCGAATACAGACGTAAATGCAAACCACAAAATACTTGAACAGATGCACAAAGGACATCCAGTCACCAGACTAAATCACTGGAAACTTGCTTCTCCCTACCCTTTCTTTCTTTTTCTGAATTTTGCTAACATTCAAAAAACAAGAAAATATGTATTTCTGACTTCTGTAAAAATAACACAAGATTCATTAAAAGGAGTATTTGGAAACCTCAAGCCTTCTCCATTTCCATGAACACCTGAAATCTAATGCCTCTGATTAAGCAGAAAAAGGATGAACTGCTATGTGAAGCTGACAACAATAATTGTGAGCTGAAGAATGGCATGTTCATTGCAAGTAGCTGGTAATGATTTCATGCAAAGGATTAGAGAGCTGGAGGAGGGGGGAAGTGGAGCTGAAGTTTTTCTATAGACAAAGACAGTCCATAGGGGGATGCTGAGAGGTCCTAGAGAGATTGCTGAGCTCCTGAAGACAATGGAAGAGATGGATTTGCTGCTCTCTCAAGGCTGCTTCTTAAAACAAATGCTTCAAACCTGGCTTTCTACCATCAAGGACCTAAATACTCATTTCCAAAGTGTCAACTACATCCACAGGTGGCATGAGGATTTTCAGCTACTTAGAAGCACTAGCTACTGAAAAGTTCCTTCTTATCACTAAACTGTAGACAAAATGAAATAAAAATTATTTTCATTAAAATATTACTATGTAAGATTCATCTGTCTTGTTCCTCCAAACTACAAAAAAAACTCCAAAATGATGGTTTCAAACCCAGAAAGCTGTTCCATTCCTCCTCACAAAACAAAATATTCCCCCCAAAAGCACAACCATTGCTGCTAGGAAATTCTGATTAACTGAAGAGTTATTTTTCTATTAATAAACAGCAGTAGCATAGACTTATTTAAACATTCCTAAATTGTACATCTCTACAAATCAAATATTTCACATCTAAGAAACAAAACGTTAATTTGAAACCTAACCTACGTATTCAAGCTTAGAAAATAAACTGGCCTTGTTTCTTGAAAATAATTGGATTAAGTCTTCATTTTGAAATAAGAAAATACAGCAAATTATAGGTAGTTAAACGAGCTACTATCGAGTTGAATGGATTATACTGAAAGAAAGCCATCTGCTAAAACCAAAGTATTTCCTAGAATGGTTTGAAAGATATTGATCAATAAATACATGGAGGTTGTTGATGCTTTTCTCAGCACGTGCTGAAGAATCAAACATGTTCGTATACTGCAATCAACTTTTATTTTTCAGACTTTCGTCTTTGAAATGTTAAAAAAAAAAAGATAGAAAAAAATTAGAAAGAAAAATCTAATGATATTTCTTAAAACAAAGCAAGGAGGGTGCTGCAGACTGGAGACCAAGGTTAAATCAGGCTGGTAAGCACTGTTGAGACATCTGCTTCTCTCTCTGGAGCTATGTGAAGTACGTTGCACAGGGGAGACGACCACCTGTGTAATTTACAAATCACTCCGATTCCTTTAGCCTCCTAATATTACTAAATCTCATGCTCCTTTCCCTCTTCACCCCCTACCTCTATATATTTATATCTGGGAGGCTGCATTTCAAGCATTTGGAGATGATGTTCCCTGTGGAAACCTTTGAATTATTTCAACAATTTCACAGCATGTTGCTTTTCTCTTCTGCTCCTTGCTGCCATGTTCTGGTGATTGGTACTAACAGTTATAGGAAAAATGGTAAAGAAAACAACGGCAAGATTGGCTCTGCCAGAGGAACCCTAATGTAGCACAAAGATCTGATTTCAATTAGATCTGCTCAAGGGAAAGAAATCCTGCAGCAGGGAATTGATCCTCGGCTGAAGTCAGCCTCCTTGGGCTGCTGCCACATGGGCAGAGGCTGGGCAGAGGGACATGGCCTGCAGAACCTTCCTCTCCTCCCCACTCTGAACCCCTTTGCTTCCAGTCTTGTAAATAGCCACAGATTGTTTGCTGGAATCCACTTTGCAGGAACACTGTCATCAAACCATGCTGTGTCTGAACTCATTCAACAATTTAACTTGGATTCCAGAAGACAAGAGTGTGCACACACAGATACAGTAAAATAGCTGCAAAAATATCCTAAACTGCTGTGTAGAAAGATAATTAATTGTGAGCCTCAACCCTTGCCTAAAGAGAAAGTTTTTGTGTTGGTTTGGTGGGGTTTTTTTTCCCCCTCTCTGCTGAAAGGAGACTGTGATTTCCTGGTTTCTTTAAAATTTTTAATATTGCACTTTTTAAAACTTTCAAACTATTGATTCTTTTGCTGTAAACCCAGAGCCTCCTATGAAAGGTAATGAAGTGAGAGGCAGAATTAAGAATGCCCAGATGTGTTGTAGCACATAAGAACAGTTTACAAGGAAAATGCAAAACTGCCAGCAGACTAGCAACGGGTTAGCTGTCTATATAAATATATTGTGCAGGAAACATATCACCAAGCCTGGCTTCTGGACTTTGGTCTGGGGCATGTAAGCTCAGCTGCTACTGCCTGTGCTGAGAAAATGAGAATATACTATTTTTATGATGGTCCAGAGCAGTTTACACCATTCCTTAGCAAGAAAACTATGATTGTTTCTCAGTCAGATGGATGTATGAAGGGCTCTGATGTATTTGGAGTGGCTGGCCTGGACCTGGTGCAGGGAAAGAAGAAAGCTTTTCTGTCCAGCCCACGGTTTAACCATGCCTCTTCCACCTGATGCTTCTCCTCTTTTTGCCTTCCTCTCCTCTTCCTTACTCCTGTTTTGGGTGATTTGAATTCTGAAGAGATGAATTTGTATTCTTGCAAAATATCTGCTACAAAAAGTGATTCTTTTTGAGCTTTCCTGCCAATTTCACAAAGCAACTTCTCTAAGTACAATCCTCCGCAGGTTCTGTTTCAAGGACCAGGCACTCCATTTACACATGCTATTAGGTTGCAACAGAAACAGTCTGAAATACATGCAACAGAAACATACACATTCCCAGCTTTCCCTTAAATTAAATTTCCTATCCTATTCCTCATGTGGGTATGGTCATTTTTAATTTAAATTTGTTAGAAATAGACATTAATTTTAAGGAGATTTCATAAATCCCATGCCAATATTATAAAGCAAGCATGTAAATATGTCAGCTTACAGAAAGCCAGGCTTTAAAACAAGCTATGAAAGAGCATAACACTGCCGACATTCCCATCATATGCTGAAATTTCTTGTCCAAAGCTGCTTTCTATCTCAGTGGCAAGGAACCATTTCTGAGTAACAGAGATAAACAGATACGCGGAACCTCTGCACTCTTATTTGGCAGCCTGTGTGAGTCAGCCGCCAGCAGGCTGCTCTCGGCTCGGCAGCTGTCCTGGGAAGCCACGGGAGGGACACGACGGCTCCACACCCCACCCGGGATAGGCAAGGGGATGGGGCCGGCACTGCCTACAGGATAACCGACCCCAAGCAATTTCTACCTCCTAGCATAACAGCTAAAAGATCTCAACAGCATCTATTGCAACCACAGTAAGGGAGAGGATTTAACAAGGGGAGTCACTGTGTCCTTCTTCCGCACATTTGGGGCTCTTTGGTAAAGAATCCCCTCCAGAGCTCTGTCCCAGCTAGGTTTAGATATTTAAGCTAACAGGGAACTGTCTCTCTCCTCTGGAGAAACTTTGCACAGTTCACACTTTGCTATACCTCAAAGCAGTCTCCTCCGAAATGCCATCTAAGGTGGTGGTGGGACACAGAGTTGTCACACCCTTCGGCAGCTCTGTAACCCTCTGTGGCACGGAGTGGGGGGGAGGGGGAAAAGCTTTGCTATGGAAAATTAATATTAAATTCAATTAACATTGTTCCAACACGGTAGGAAAAAATTCTCTACAGGTTGGCCTGTTTATATCTTGTGTCCACAGGGCAGAGTGCCCAAGGGGTGTTGTAGCACATGGTGATGTGAGTAACTGTGGAGGGGTGGGGGTGAGTGCCTGTACCTGCTCCAGCCTTCCTGATGCTCCACTGCGATGCTCAGGCAGTTCTCAGAGACAGCAGGCAAAAGAGGTACTATAACATTTCTCCTTTAGATCTTAGCAAAAGTTGAGTTTGTCCAGAAAAAAAAGCCTTTCTGCTGTCCAACTTTGGCTCCCTTATTTATGGAGCAGTATTTATTTCTATTGCCCTCCTGCCTGTTGCTATTTATAATAGAGGGAAGCGTTTTTCATACAAAATGCCAGGGAAAAGTTTTCCTGGGCTGCTCAGTCCACTGCACAAGAGCTGCTTTGTGTCCCTTGCTAAGGACTTGCCATTTGGGGAAGCTGTAGGTCTGTAAGAAACAAAAAGCAGTTACAGGAGAATGTGCTTAACATTTTGTTGCAGTCTTTGAAAGGCTTTACGAGAAGCTGAGTACCTGGAGCAGATAACCCAGCCATGCATAGACCCGGCTGTGATTTCTTTCAACATATTACTCTAATTTTCTCCTTTCCTATTGATCTGCAGGGTACCACCTCTTCGAACCCCAGACAAATTGATCCTCTGAGTAACATCTGTGCACACTATTAATCTTTTTCACACATTTGATGTTCCACATTACTGGACACAGGACACACACTATGACTCAAGTGTTAATCAACTAATACCTGAGAATTAGGCTTGTGTCTACTGTATAAACATTGACAGACTATCCATCATCTGCTCAAGTGAATAAATGAATTTTGCCTTTGTTGCATGCATGGTAGCACTCTGTGGCCTGGAATATTTTCTGGGCTTGGAGAAGATCATACAGTGAGGCTAATGTGCAGCTACTGCCAGCAGCCACCTGTGCAGTACGGGGTACAGTCAAGGGGGAGGACTGTGGTCCCCCACTTACTCCAGCAGACCAAGCTGCTTCCAATTACAGCAATAGGGTTTGTTCAGTATTTTGTTGTAGGGAAAAAAACAGAAAAAAAAAAAAAAGTGTGGAAATACATTGGCCAGATGGGCCAAGGCCACTCCATAGCTGTTCCAGGCTACTGTCTACCTTAGGTCCCAGAAAGAAAATGGAAATATTTCAACTCTTATATGCACCATACCTGATTTTACTGCACATTATCTGAGTGCTGGATGCTTGTCTCTGGTGCAAAAAGTCCTGAACGTGCACTGCTGCTGCTATCAAACCAAATTTCAATGCTGTCCAACAGGCAATGGGGCACTGTTTGCCATGCAAAATCCTGGATGTGGCTGCATTAATTTTTTTCTTCCCTACACTCCCTCCCATAACCATTGAAACAGATGGTTATTGCTTCCTAGAAGTTGGTAGAGCAATTTGATTGCAATGTCTGATTGTGATCATTGCTGACTCTGACGCCCTCCTGGCAGGCTCCTCTCTTCTGTTATGTCAACTTCTATTTAACAAAAGAAAGAAAGAGGGAGAAGAGGACAAGCATAACTGAAAAGCGGTGAGTTTAGGTCCCTCTTTGGGCCAGACCAGGCATCTAGGTTGGAGAAGAGGCAGAGCAGATCAACGGCCCCCTCTCCCCCGCCCCATTTTTGTCACATGAAAAGGGCCAGAAAGATTCTGACTGAGTTTAATAAAACGTGGGCAAAGCTTAACAGCAGCATCATTTCTAGTTAGGACAAAACTGCTTGAATTATCTCTGTTCCTTTTTTTTCCCTTTCTTTCTTTTTTTTTTTTTCCCCTAAGTGGCTTTCTTGGAAGAGGAAATTTACCCAGGGAGGGTCTCTTGTGACAACTTCCTGAAAGCATCCCAAAAATCTGGAAAATTAAATATGTGAGGTTATTTGGCAACTAAAAAAGTGAAACATTGCATCTACAAAAATTAAGCTGTTGGGGTTTTTTTTGATGGATGCCTGAAAGCTTTGGGAGAAAAATTCCAATGAAAAAACAACCCTTGCTAACAACAAAAATAATTTTCTCCTCACCATGAGAGATTAATTCACTCACATTCCCCTCTCAGGCTGGGATTTTTCAAGTTCCATTTTTTCTTAATAGTAATATATGATTATTTTTTTTTTTTTTCCGCAAAGCAGAGCAGAGGTCCCACAGTAAATGCAGAGGGAGTCAGGCAGGCTGAAAGGATCCACACCAAGTAAGGGTTGGCGGAAGAACACGTTAAAACAGGTTGGGCTTCATAGGTCACGCTCAATCATTATAGCTGCTAATGGGGTGAAAGAGAAGCATCTCTAATTCAGGGCTTTGATGAGGCTAAGTCACTCTGAAGCTGCCAATTTCCCTCCTGATTTTGCAGGAGCTATAGTAGAGATGTGTCCTTAATACAGATACCACAGGTAAAGTACAAAAGGTGTGATGTGTGGTTTTCTGTACTTGCTGCCTTACCACTGCATCACCCCATGCCAGTGGCCTCTTTCCTGCACTTTATTCGCTTTGGAATGTTAGCTCAGTCTTCACTGATGCCTAAAATAAAAACATCTCAGCAGCAGGTAAAGAATAACAGCAGTATTAAAAACTCTAAAAAATCCCAACCAACTGCAAAGGAAACAAGATACTTTCCCATATATATTTACACAGACATGTACTCATACAAGATTGAATATTCCATCTAAAGTGGCTTACCAAGACACTAGAGCTGTTATATTTAAACTTTTAGAAGTCCATACAATTCACTGTCTTGATAAGCCAAAGATGGGCATGAGTTACATAAAGGACACAGGCTCTAGATGTTGTTCATGCAATTAGTCCAAGAGAAGGCACACAGCCAATGTGTTTCAGAGGAGCTGGATTATTTGGTTTTTTCCATGAGTGGTATCTCAGGCTCCAAAAGCATTGAGTCTGAAACAGCTCTGCAGCCCTTTAAGTTTTTTGTTTTTTTTTTGCTACCTATCTGCTATACTCAGAGTCAAACAGTTCTCCACTTGACTGTATTGGGCAATCTCCCTGGGGGAGAAGACATGGATCTGAATCACTCACAGAAGGCATTGAACTGTTATTCTCCCAATCCAGGGAGTGCTGTCACCTTTAGGTGTTGGTATGGAAGGATAGTAGCTGCAACATCCTTTTATTCTTTTTTAAAGAAAACATTTGGCAGATGAAAAGTCTTTTGAGAAGGTAAAACTGCTGCACTATAGTCCAAATAGGTGCCTGGTTGGCAGGACTCAAAAATCGACCTTGTGCATTATGGATTTTGTTAGCAAAGAATAGGCAATAAAACTGGTCAAAAGTAGTTATTGAAATCCCCTCGTTCACACCAAATATCAACAGCAAAATTCTGCTTGAGTTGTGGAGCCGGCACAAATGTCCAGGATGCTGAATTGCACTGGAAAACTCTATATGAAAACTAAACAAGACTGAATTTTATGTCTGCATCACTTATCAGCCCCCATACTCACAGTGTGCTGATTTGCATCAGGGTGAAAAACCGACTATAAAGAAACCAGAAAAAAACCAGTCTTTAAAACCTACTTAAGCTGTACCTCCTCTCCATGCATCCCAAATAAAAGTTCCTGGTATCAGCTGATGTGGGAGGTGAACCATGAAAAAAACAAGTTTCACTCAAAGTAATTCCATTAGGGCCTGAAATGACTGGGTGAAACATGAGTAAGGGAAATCATCGCAGAAACACAACAGCTGGGTTCCATGACATCATTTACAGGAATCAAAGGAAATGAGCTTATAAGTTATGCAGAATTTTTTTTTTTTTAATTGTTTGTCTGCCTATAAAGTTACAGTTTGCTTTCTGAAGGAAAAAAACAAAAAAGCTTTGAAAATGCTGGTCCTGATGTTTTGCTCTTTTAGGTAAGTGGCTTTGCATTTATTGGAGCTGACAAGGAAATAAAATGCCTGAAATCCTTTCTGTTTGCTGTGCATGGAGACGAATTATTGCAGAAGCAATAGGAGCACATGCTTCCAACAAAAACACAGTAGTGCACCAACTAAAAGGTTATGGAGAAAAAAAAAAAAGGAGGGTGCAGTGGTTAACATCTATATTATTGTTGCTGTCATTTGTTTGCATGTTTGGACCTTATTCGATAGTTTATCGGTAACTAGCTCTTCACAGACATCATGTTTATTGTCAAGGGATATCAAATAAATGACAAATAACTGCTTTTAGAGTTCAAAAAGAAAAAAAAAACCCAACAAACCAACAACCAAAAACAAAACAAAAAGAAACCCACCAGCCTGGATTTTTATTGTAAAGACTTCTGCCTCATGTTCATCTCACTCACTTGTGTCTTACTCCGAGATATGTCTGAGTCTGAACTACAGGCCAAAAGACAAATGAGAAACCAAGCAAGCATTTTATACAGAGAGATCAGAATCTCCTTCCTTCATATCATAGCATGGGTGTGTTAGGAGCAGATTTCAAGGTAAAAGACTTAATAATTAAAAAAAAAAAAAAGCAAACAACAAAATAATTACTAAATATTAGAATTAGAAGAAGCCAGGTTGGAAGATAACTCCAAGATCATCCAGTCCAACTTATCATGCAGCCAGCCCTATCTAATGGCAATAAGTGCTCCATCCAGTCTTTTCTCAAACACCTCCAGGGATGGCCCATTCCAATGCCAATCATTGTCTCTGTGAAGAACTTCTTCCTAATATCCAACCTGTACCTCCCCTGACACAACTTGAGACTGTGTCCCCTTGTTCTATTGCTGTTTGCCAATCCTTACTCCATTCCAGCTCCAGCTAGAAGGGTAACCAAAACTTTCTGATAGATTACTTTGTTTTGTGAAAATGGAAAAGAAGAGCTGCAAAGTAAGAGAGCTGGAGTAGGGATGGTATTCATCCAGCTGGAGGTATCCTCCTTCATCATTAAAAAGAGACCAACATCTCCTGAAGCAACCTGTTGCAACCAAAGTGCATCTTAGAAAGGCAATGTGACCACCTTCAGTGGAGTGAGTTCTCTCTGGATTGTACATGGTCTATACAACTGCAGTAAACTTTCTTTGGCAAAAACTGCAAGGAATTACTTATAGCTTCAGTGCTTCTGTAGCACAGCTGACTTGCAGCCATGGTGGTCCTTGCTCCAAGCCATATCCCTGATTTCACTCCACATGGACAGAGTTGGTTCCCCATGCTGTTTTTCAGCATGCCCAGCCTTGTGTTGCTGTTTCTGTCTCTTAAGTTTGGTTCCTGCCTCACACCTTGCCACCCTTATTCCAGTTTACAAGGCTATAGCCTCAAACATGTTATCATAAAAAAAAAAAGTGTCCACTGTAAAGATTTCCTCATAAAAATCCCAACTCTATTCACAAATAAATTAAGAATGTGCTTAAATCCCAGTGAAAGCAATGGAACATAAGCATGTGCTGAAAGCCTTTCCTGCATGGGGGCCTATGGCCTCACTCTTCCTAAAACCTATTTCGGTTGAGCTCATATTTCTTGTTGGCAAGAACTTAAAAACAAAAAGAAGGGAAAAGAAAACCCTTTCCCATAAAAGTTGAACTTAATAGCCCGATCTAGCAACCTTAATTACCATATTTTTGTGCATTGATGCAAATACTTATTAATGGACCTTTCTACGGAAGAGGTTGTATTTCATATCGAAAATAGCTGGCAAAAGGAGTCAGCATGTTTGTATACCATAATGCTTTGAAAAGTTAATCAACCTAGATAGCTGGAATGTGGGAGAAAGTTTTATGTCCAAACAGAGAATGATTACAATATACTGGAGGTTGTTGTTGTGCCAATTTTCTTTTAATCAGCTCTTTTTCTTAGGTATGGAATGGAGGCCATGATACATCTTAAAACTGCAAGCAACCTCTTCACTAAAAAAAAAAAATGAGCAAGGCAGATTTTTTTTTTTAAGTGGGTGAAGGAATCCACTGATGTAATAAATGTATCCATGTATTCCAAGTATAACTTGGAGCCAGTCTCGTTATAAACTCCTTAAGATCAAGGTTCATCATAAAACTGGGTCTTACCTTTATTTTTGTTACACTGGTGGTTGCCACTACGATTCCTGAGCCCCCTTCTTCACGCCATCTGGAATGCATACATGAGTGAGTTTATGGTGAAAAATATACTGTGCTCTAGATCTGGGCTTTTTTAGGGTAAAAACAACTACAAAGGCAGTAATGTGGAGAGAGTGTACATTTATTTTATTACAAGAACCAATGTGTTCTTTTCCTTTTGGTCTAAGCTAAAGACAGATCACAGAAGCAAACTTTGTAGATGAAACCATGGTTCAACATTTGCTACCTGGAAATGAAAACACGCCTAATATCTTTACCTACTTAATCCTGTCACTGTTTGTTTAATTCGTTATATAGAATTTCAGTCTGAGTCAGCTGTTATGTCCAAGGCTGGTTTGTAGAAAGTTTAATGCTGTATGTCACCCTGATACCTGAAGCACTCTTAATTTCCCTTGGAAAGCTATATCGGCACGACAGGTAGCACAACTCATTTTGGTGACTTTCTTAATGTCATTGCAGTCGAAAAATGTTGCTTCTAGTCACCTTAAAAGTTTGCTCATGATTATCACAAACTGACTCCTAATCAAAGTGTATTCCCACATTCCCATGCTCAGTGTGGTTTCATTCTTGGCAGGCATTTTTTTCTTCTTTTTTTTGGGGGTAGGGTGTCTTCTGATCTGTTGGGCTTTATTTTAGCAGGAACAGCATGAGAGATGCTCAAGTGTACCAACTCTTACTAAAACTAAAAACAGTAGAATAAAATCCTAAGTTTCCAGCTAGAGCTCTAATTCAAGAGAATCTTTAATCACCTGCTTGACTGAAAGGTCCTGTGTCATTTTTAGCAAGGTCAGTGTCCAGGCATCATGTGTTGTTCTGTACCTTGAATGAATTGAAGTCGAGGTGAATTAAGCACGTGCTTTAGTTCAGCTATGTGCTCAAGTGCTTTTTTGAACAATGATGGAGTTAAGCATATGCTGAAGCCCAGACTTGGGGCTGTTAAGGGCCACTTTTCCCTCCTTCAGATGAGAAAGTAGACCATCTAGCCACAAATGAGCCTTTCTGGCATAGGCATCTGCTCTATCATTTCCTAGTCTCAAGTATCAGCTTTCTGATTTAGTGAAACAGCAGAGGGACCTTCTCAGTCTGCAGGCCCAGATCCTATGAAGGCAGGCACTTTGTAATAGCACAAGAATGCTGCGAGCTTCACACTTAAAATATAAGGGAAGCAGATATTCAGCTGTTTGTGCATCCTTCCTTCCCTCCCCAGCACACTCTGTTTCAGTCTCTCCTTGTTCAAAAGGCTCACCAATGCATGGTCCAGCAACAGGGAGTGAAATGAGTGATGCCATTTGTAACTGTGTGTGCACATGGAATCCACTCACTCCTGTGCTCTTCTCTCATTACTGGGTAGCACAGATTTCTTATTTGCCTTACTCTCTTACCTGCATTCTCTCCTGTGGCTCTGGCACAAACATTTCATAAACATGAATCATGTGACAAAATAAATTCTAAAAATGCCTTAGACACCTTAAGGCCAGGCATACCCTGACACCCCCCACCCCCCGAAAGAGGCTGGCATGTTGACAGCTGTGAAGGTCCCTGAAGCTCTCCCATCTCCACTAGTCACTGGCTCCTATTGAAACCAGCTCAGCTCCTGGCTGCTCCGCACAGGAAATCTTTCCCAACAGCAGTTCTATTTTCAACAGTAACTGCCAAAGCCACGGCAAGGCCATGCACAAAAAGCCCAGTTTACCAGATGAATTCCCACAAAACACAAGTGACGCTATTCAGGATCTCATAAGCGGTAGGTCAGGGAATAAGGTGTTAGGACTCCTAAAGTGTAGCAGGAGGGAGCCGCTTGTCCCCTGGCCATGGGCTGCCTGCAGTACTGCAGGGCTAATTGCAGCACATTCCTCAGCCATGATGTCACTGGATCGTGATGCTAACTCTTTCCCTCCTATGGATGGAGGGAACTTGTGGTGTATGTACAAGATACCCCAAAATACATATGCCGATGCTTTAAGAAAAACAAAAAACCAACACAAAACTTTTACCGTATATCTAAGCAGAGCCAAACTAAATGAAGCTGAGGTCTCTGTCCAGCATTTGGAAGCCAGTTAAAATAGGAAATCAGTGTTTCTCTAAATACACAGAGTATATTACCTTAGTCATAAAATTGGGGACTTTCAAATCTAATTTGTTCAGCACTAGCGCTGTTGAAGGCTGGGAAGTGTTCCAGAGGAAATCACCTCCACGCAAACAGAGATTAGCAGCTCCCCATTGCAGACATATGGAAATGATTGCCTATAATCTCCGGTAATTGTGGCTGTATTACATTCAAATCCTGTTTTCAATTTTCTTAAACTTCTAGACTGATTGTGTTATTAAATCATGCTGGCTGATGTGTTTAATAAGGACCTATTAAATGTTTATAAAATTAGGGAAATAAATACGGGCTTTTAGTCAGATTGTGTGATGGATCTGGTAACCTATTGTTAAAAGTACTGCTGGTAAAAACGTGTCTAAAAAAATACACTTAAAGGCTCCCTTTAAAACAAGAAACCCAATATTTGATGCAGCCTATTTCCAAAATTATATTTGCAGATGTTCAGAGAGAAAAGAGGAGCCCAATTAGAAAGATGACCCTAAGTTGTGGGAAGAAACACTTCCTCTGCAGGGTGACAGGGCCAAGTTTCAGACAGTGCTGGGAGTGCACAGTGTCAGCCCATCAGTGGCTGTAGTGATCCAGAGTAGCCATGTGGGCACCTGTGTGTGTCCAGAGCTGGTGTTTTGGCTGCTGGGGCACTGTGAAGCTGGCTGAGGCCATGCACTATCCCAGTCACCTTGGAAAGTCCAGCCCCACTGTGGATGTGAAGTGCCCCCAGTGGCCCCACTCTCCCTTCTCTACTCACACACAGTTGCCTCAAATAATTAAAGAGCTCCAAGGGACAGAACAGTTGGCAAGGCAAAAATGTATTTGTTAAATCCAGGGATGTGTGTCTGACACGGAAGTCTAAAGGATTGCTCCATGCGTCCTCCTCCTTCCTACCACCCTTCTGCTAATAACCCCACCCCTACCTACTGAGTGCTACCCACAGCCAGCCAAAGCCTTTGTCTCACAGTAACCCTGATAGCTCCTTGCATGCCCAATGTTGCTTTTTGGAGGTATCCTACAGTTTTTAAGAGCCAGCTCTGTGCTTTCTTCACTCTCAGCTCTCTTTTACAACAGCTTTCACCTGGCTGTGAATGTGTGTGCAGCATCTAACTTGTTTTAACCATGGAACACATGCTAAAGTAATTTTGTGTTCTCTCTTAAGGGCAAACATGAACCTGTTTTCTCCTGCAAATCAATTCCTTTTTCTTTTTTTTTTTTTTTTTTCTTTCCTGAAGGAGGGGAGGTGAAGAGTAAGGGGGATTATAAATTAATTAATTGTTGAGTTTTTCAGCATAAAATAGACCACATCATTATCTTTGCATAAACACACCATCTTTTAAAAAATATAACTAGCTCATAACGTCGTAGTTACCGAATATTGTCAGGTAATGAGGAACTTGCATGGTTCACATTAGAGACTTTGAAAGGCTTGAAGAGAATTGGATATAAGGTTAATATTTGGCAGAGCCTTGTAAATAGCCTGATTGTTATTTTATATTGGCTGAAGTATAAAAAGCTGTGCTGCGTGCCAGCAAAAAGCCGAGTGGTGTGGCCAGGTAGTTACACGGCTCTGTTGTTAGCCTGTTTCATGTAGGAATGTTCTTGCTCTCAGTAGGTTATTTTTTTGTGTGTCTGCTTATACTCAGCTAAAATAGAGCAAGGACCCAGCACAGCAATTATTTTTACTAAATTTTGTTGGTCTGCCCTCAGGGGACCTTCTCCCAGTTTAATTGTTGGAGGGATTGTTGCCTTCTGGGATTTTATTTCAAAATGTTCCTGGTAGATGTTGCTTTCTCAACAGAGTAAGGGCTTTTATTTTAAAAAAATTAATCCCCTTTTAAATGCACATAAAAAATGCATAAAATTGTGTATCCTGAAATTAATAGAGGTGTTTCTTGATGCATAGATCTCTAAATTATTTGTCTAAAGATATGCTTAGGATTGATTATATTAAAGGGGTATAAATCTCCCACCCCCTTCCCCCCCATGCAGGAGGTTTGAAAGTGAATTCAAGCAACCCAACTGCATTTTAAAGTTAAGACAAACATGGGAGAGATCATTTGTCTCTAGCTGTACATGAAATAGCTTATAATAGTTGCAGCTGAGTACATGAAGTATATGTTAGAACTCCTTTGATATAAATCCCAGTATCGGCCTACAAAGACATCGCATTTATGCATCTGACAGGATTCACCCATAAATAATAATAGGAGAAAAATCCAAATTTATAAGCTGCTATTTCTGGATTTATTTTTAACGTGCCTGAATATTTGTCCCACTTCTACAGCAAGCACTACATTAAGCAGAGCACAGGCAATCTGGTCGAAATCAACAGAAAGAAAATAAATACTGAAATGTCCTCTTGTCCAGCCACAGCCAGTCAGAGTCATGGGACAAGCTCTACCTAAGGACAAATATCATCCTGCCAAATAATTCAAAGCGAGTGGAGAGCCTAGTTTTAGATTAGTTGTAGTGTTTCTTTGTTTGGGGTAAGGTCTTCCCTATCCCAGTCATATGGTTCTTCCCCCAGAATTGTCTTAAATTGTATTTACAGGCTATGAAACCTTTGTGGGCTACATCTCAACTCATGTGATTTGGCATCCTCCACTGAAATCAGCCGAGTGGTGCTGGGCTCTCCTCACAGCTTCTCTGTGACAGCCTGCCTGATAATTTCTTTCCAAGAAAAGAGTGGAAGAGGTTAGATTTTGCTCCTCTGCTTCCTCCTGCTCTGTTATTTTTTGTAGTTAGCCCAGCATCTGTAGTTAATCTGATAGTTACTGCCTCCTTCATCTTCTCTGCCTCTCTTGTCTGCACCCTTGGGGAGGTTTGGAAGGGAAGCAAGCTAAATACAAGCATGCAGGTAGCTGAGTTCACCCTATATGTCAAAGCACTTTTTTTTTTACACCCAAAATAAAAACAATGTGCAAACTGAAACTCTGAAAGGTAAATAAGACCCTTGAGCCTCTAAAAGTAAACTTATCAATTAGAGCATGTGGTAAGCCTGGATGTCCGTTGTCAGCCCTAATGTTAACAGTTCAGCTCACATACTGGGCTCATTCATTAATTAATTGTGAAGTAGAATTGGAAACATCAGCCCAAATCTTCACAGTCTTCCACCTCAGGATGGAAAGTACAAACATCTGCCCTGATGCTCCAGGCTGCGCGAGCCCTTGGCAACATTACCGAGCCATGAGCTTGTGGTGAGTTTTGAGAGGCCTGGGATGAGAGTCCACATCACAGAGCCACCAGACATAATGCAACATAACTTTTCCCAATTAGTTGTCTCTCTTTAGGAAAAGCCTGAGGCAGATGCAGCAGACACATCCCTAGAGAGCAGAATCGGTCTAGGTAGGCTTGAGATTCTGTCTGTATGAAAAGCAGCAATGAGGAGAGCTCACAATACAGCCAGTCTTCAATATGTCCAGCCCCTACAAAACTTTAAATATCATCAGAAATTCACACTATCATACAGGACAAAGGAACTCAAACAGCAGCAGGTTAATAATTTCTTCTTATTTGAAACCAAAAGTAGAAGAGAACCAAACAGAGGAGGTAAAGTGGAAAAAAAACCCAAGCCACAAAAAATCCCTCAAAACAAACAAACAACACCCCCCCATGAAAAATTCCCCCAACAAACCACCCAAAACCAGAAAACTCATCTCCTCCTTAAAAAATAGACAAATATTACTTTGAGCACTTTCACAAACTCCTAATTGTTGCTAGTGTCAGATCATACTCTAGGGTTGGTTTTATGGTTTGATCTTTCTGTACAACATGGAAAAGGCAGTCAAGGCGCACTAAGGAGGGCAGGAAGCTGGCTTCAGCCTGTGGTGGATCACCACCCTCAACATGGGCACCTTCACTCCTTTACACACCCCTGCACTCAAGGCAAACTGCTCACTATTCTGTCCTGGGACTCATATTTGTAGGAAAAGAATGGAGCTGACCCACATGTGTGGGGCATCCTGTTAGGATTATTAGCTCTGAGCAGTGAGCATCCACTTGGAATGTAAAAATGCCACTCGACCATCACTCAATCAAAACCACTTTCTGTTCTTTATAAGACTATTTCTATTCTTTCCCCCAGCTTTCTCTGTTGCTGAAAATGCAAAGGAGACTTTCATTGCACAAAGATAAGCAAAGTCAATGGCAGCAAAGTCTATGGACCATTATACTGAGACTGGAAAAATCTCTTCACCTGGTGCTGCAGTGCTACTGGTCACATACTTTACATCAGACTCATATTAGACAAGATAGAGGAACAGGGAGAAGATAATATGTAAAACAAGGTGTTTCATGGGGATCACAGCTATCAGATACTGGTGTTGGTCCTCTGCTGTGGTGGCTTCATGGATCTCAGGAAGGCTACCTTTGGGTTGAGGAAGACAACTGCAAGATGTAGATAACTGCCACATGACAGGGTGCTGCCCTTGGTTAATATTTGATGAAGTCATCATTTGCTCAGGTCTTGGGCGTCTACATGGCAACCTCAAATGGGATGTCCCTGAGAATAAAAAGCCTAGCACCTACTCCTAAATAAAAGCCTGGCAGTCCACAGAGAAAGAACTAAACGGAGAGAAGAACAAAACACTTCCCTGGCAGGAAAAGTTGTGGAAGCAGGGTTGTTTTCAAACTGACAGTGCAAGCAGAGGGAAAAATCCAGCATTCAAATAAATCCAGTATTCAAATAAACATACTGAGTAGAATCAAGGCTGGGGATGAGATGGTGGGGGCGGTGTGGGAGTGTGGGAAGCAGTGATACTTGGCATGGATGTCTTAAAAAATTGCTCAGGCTGTTCAGGGAGGGTAAGCAGCACTTTATTGCTTTGGCTCAGCTGTTCTATTGCACAAGTGACAGCTAAAGGCTCTGAAAAAGGGGGGAAGAATGGAAAAGTGAAAGGTGGGGAAGTTTCAAGTTTTATGTCAGAACAATGTCAGGCTGGAGAGGAGAGGGATGATGTAATAGGTGGGGGAGTGAGGGAGAAGGGAGGTTAATGGGAAACTGTAAAATTTCAAATGCAGTATTTTATTACAGTATTGAAACTGATACTCACAGTTTAACAATAGGACTGGCATGGAATAGTTTAGTGGTGTGAGCCAGTAATTCCAGGAGGATTTATGATTATTTTTTTGTGCTTTTCATATTGCAGAAGGGAAGTCTTAGTCTTGTTTGGATTGACAAGTCTCTAAGCCTGGTAAACTGCAGTATGCTTGGAAAGGCCAGCCACTGGAAATCTGCATGGACTTACTAATCCAGGGAAGGGAGCCAAGGCTGTTTGGTATATTATGGCATTTGTTGTTTCCTTCAGATCCAAAAGAGAAAAAGTGACAGAGAAAGCAGGAGTTGAACTACCTGTGGTCAGCCATCAACTCCTTGGGAAGCGACTCCTGCTGGATGTGTCTTTTGAAAGCAGTCTTCTCCAGGCTGCCACTAGATTCAAACATGAGTGATGCTGCCAAAGGAGTCTTGTGAGCCCAGACAGGGTGGGGTTGGTCTCTTTATGAATCTAGTTTGTGGCCCAGAGCATTGTACAATAATAAGCAGCTTGTGTGGCCACAGAAGGCTTTTCCCAGTCTCAGACACAGAGATTGAAATTATTTCCTGAGCTGATGGTGAGTGCTGGATCTATAATCAAGTCAGTCCCACCTATGTCCACAGACCTCGGTGAAGCATGCTGCCAAGGTGATTCTGTAGGTAGGACTGCACAGCAGGAAGAAATGCTGCACAGGGAGAGCTGGCAGGAAACTGCAGAAGGCTTGAAAATGCCTGAAGATGAGTGAAGCAGGTCAGCATATTGGGAACATGGACTTGAAAACAGGTTCAGAGCATTCTTTTATAAGATGGAACAGGTCAGGAGGACAATTTTGCACTGAACATTTTCATTGCTTCTGAGTTCTAAGTAAAGCCACCGGCCATAATCTCTCTGGCATGGAGTAGCAACAATACATATTTCAGCCTCTTCCGCAAGCCCAGCTAGAAGCAAGTCGAAAACCTCTGCCCCGGGAAAGACCCCCACATGAAAGAGCTGACAGCCCCATTCTCCTGCATGCAAGGTGAGGTGGAGAACTCTAAATAGAAGATCCTTAAGCCTGTGTAAGTGAATAATTCAATAAAGCTCTTGAGACAAGGACATAAAATTCCCAGAAAAAAATTAAGAATTATAGCCTACTAAATTTGAGAAAAATTCACCAAAAGAAGCATCACTATTTATCTCCAATTGCATATCACAAGGTACATCAATACATACATCTCTTTTTCAGAGAGATTATTTGATTTTATGAGCTGGGTGAATCCTGAGAAGGCAAAGCAGAAGCCTTCTGTCCCTTTTCCCTGCTCTTGCAGAGGAGACACAATCCTGAGGTTAAATTCTAGCCAGCTTCCCTGTCCCCAGTGTAATCATTTTATCAGAGGAACACATCAGCTCCAGAATGCAAGAAGCTAATAGGGAAGCTCTTCAGCTGCCTCTGCTGCATCCCACTTTGATCTGTTTATGACTTTAAAAATAAATAAAAACATGTCCCATGCTATCATGACCACTGTTGCTGTGAGAAGTAAGAAAAGTTTTGGCATAGTGAGGTAGCAGACAAATAGCCTGAGTGAATGTACTCAGTGAAGAGAAGGTAAAAACACATTGGAAGAGATGTGTAGGACCTGGAGGAAGGAGATTCCCTGAGCCTCGGCACAAGCAGCTGTTACTTTTTCTTATGCAGCTGTGCACACAGGAAGAGAAAGTGGCTCTTGCATTCTCTTTCTCTGAATATGCCAGAGCCTTTGAGCCTTTAGAGCTATAACTTAGCTCTAACATAAAGACCCAGCTCCTGCCTTCATGCAAGGCCTGCTCCTCTCTCTGAGGAGAAAGACTCTTTCAGACTGCTTTGCTTCAAGAGCAGTGGAGGAATACACATGGATCATAGAATCATTTCAGTTGGCAGAGACCTTCAGGATCATCTCAGACATTAACCCAGCACTGCCAAGTCACCACCCTCAGCACCACACGTGTATGAAACACCAACCTATCCATTGGTCCTGGCAACATGAGCCACATGTGCCCTGGCCCTTGCACATCTCACAGACGAGGCTGAGTCCCTGAGCTCTGGGTGGGACAACTGCTTTGCAGCAGACCTGAAGGCCCAGGGCTTCTGTGCCACGGGCAGTGCTGTCCCCTCCCGCTGGCAGCAGCAGTGAGAGGTGATGTTCTGCAGTGCAGCTTGCCATTCTCCAAGTTTCCCTTAGTGGCCAAGCTACATATGTTCAGAAAACTAAATTTATGTCAGCGACTCGTTGTTCCCAGCCAGAAGATTCAGCCTGATTTGTATATAGCTCTGCATAAATTCCTCGTTAACCTTTACAACCATCTGGAGCGAGAGTTGCTCCTCATATCACAGCGGACAGCAGCCACGGCAACGAGTGTAACCGAAACCGCCCGGCTTTACGAGGCTGTGCCAGGCACCTTGTCTGGAGCTGGAGGAGGAGGGCGAAAAGAAAAACCACCTCTGTGGGGTCCCCCAGCTGGCACCCACCACTGCAGTCACCCCAGCCAGCCCAGTCCAGGGGGAAGTGCAGCCCCCAAAGTGAAACCCGTGGCAGTGCCTTCCCCAGAGGCAAGAGGCTGTTATTGTTCGTCTCCTTCTGTAGCACAAACCCTCTACCTTCTGTCGCTCTGTTGAAGAACAGGCAGCCGCTTAATGCGAGGCTGCCGAGCCTCCGATGGCAGCCGCACGCTTAATGCTTCAATTTCCACATTTTATTTTATATGTAATTTAAAGCCCATGGTGCCTTAATTGTAAAATAGGCCTTATTAAAATAATAGCTCGAGAAGCAGTGGGGTACCCGGCACGGCAGAATGAAGCTTTCTGTCTTAACTGCTGTTTACAAGGATTTAAAAGGCAGATACAACCCAAATAGAGCTGTGGAGATGTTCCCAACGTGAGCGATGGACCAAAGACTGATGGGTAATTAAGCCTCTTTCCTTTTCCTTCCCTGCGCTCCCCCATGTTATCACTCTCTCTCTTTAGATATCCAGAGTGCACCCTTCGCTGCGTTTATGATTGATGATGCAGTATGGATACTTCGGTACTGGTAAGCAGCGTGGGGTTTTGATTAATGATGTTGGTGGCACTCCCAGAAGACCAATGGCATATAATATTGTTATCAGAAAACAACTAACGTGACTAGGAAAATAGCAGGCTCCTACAAGTTTGGAGAAGTCTTTCTTGCCTAAAATTACCCTTCTGCTGTCCAAACCCTGGTTTCTAGAGACAACTCCTGGGAGATGGAAAGCACCATCACAAACCCCTGAATTGCCTATTAACTCCCTGCTTCTTGGCCCATGCTAGGGACAGCTTAGTCCCAGCGTAAGTCAGGGCTCTCTCAGGGATGCTTTGATTTGTCATGCCTCAGGTCCCCCAGGGGATGAATGAGCAGGCTGTGACCAAATGCTTTGTCACACCTGATATTCCAGAGGGTGGAGGTTGAGAGCAGGTTGTCACAGCATCCTTTGGCTGAGGCGTTTACTCTGCCCTGGGTACCATCACTCAGCCTTGCCTGAACAGCACACTGTGCCACTTGGGGGTACAGAGGGGCCACAGGGTACCTTGCAACACCAGCTCATAAATTCCCTGTTGAGTTTGGTCTGGAAGTGTCATTTCAGCCCCAGACACACTGAAGCTTGTGAAGGTTTTTTTTCCCCCCTCCACTGTCTGTGCTGTAGCCGCATCCTCTTGAGTCTGCAAGGCTTGGCAGAGTTTTGTTGCCCGCTTAAAGGGCATGTGCATTCTTCCCGTCAGACTTCAGTCGGATGATTCTACTCTCCTAGACTGAAGGATGAAACAGGAGGCTCAGTGCCCCAGGGTTTGCATGCTGTGGCTTCTGAAGCCTGTGTTGCTGCCAGCACAAGCAGTCGGAGCTCACACTGTAGAGCTGGGTGCCTGCGCTTCTCCTGTGTTCACAGCAGTCCTACTGACAGTTCTCCTGGTGATGAAAAGCCCTTAAAACAAACCAAAACCAAACAAAAACCAGCTGCGATTCTGTGGACGTACTTCAGCAACATCAGCAGATTGATCCTATGGAGGAGCTGTTGCTGCCCTTTTAGCTCCCAGACTTTTGGGCATCTTCTTCACATGTACGGACCTCCCTGTGCTGCCAACCAAGGCCAAGTCCATCCACTAGCGGAATCAGACTGCCCATGATCTGTGCCATAAGCACACCCACATGCTGTCTCCACTAGAGCCACAGCAAGCAGGGAGTCCATTTGTCCCCTGGCCTTCTACTGTCCAGCAACACTGCCTGCAGCACCTTGACTGCTGTTGCAAGGGAGCATTGACACTTACACTTCTTATGCTAGAGCTGCTAGTCTACAACACTCCAAACAACACAAACTGCTGGACTGGTGTCCCTTCTATAAGCACACCCCATTGCCAGCATGCACCAGGACAATGTGCTTTCAGAGCCCTGGAGAAGATGGCAGGGGCTCTCATACAGCTGGGGCTGCTCACAGAATCACACACACACATATATATACACACACATATAGACTAACAAAAATGAAAATTAAAACTTTTCTGAATGGTGTGATTCAATCTAGAATGGGATGTATACACAGTAGACACTCAAGAAGAGGGGCAATGGACTCAACTCTTGCCAGGGGTTGCAGATCAGACATACTAGGATCTGTAATGAAGGTTACTGACAAGGTAAGTCCAGACCCCCACCATTTCCAGCCAGCAGCCACCTCTAAGCAAGTAAGAGTCAAAAGGCCTGAAGGCACAGATCTGTGATAGAGAGGAAGCTTATCACAGCCAAATCACTTTCCCTCCACCAAAGCACTCTAGAGGCTGGAGTAAAACTCCTACTGCACTACTTCCTAGAAAGAGCCTGGCAGCCAGCTGCAGTGACCAAGTTATCAGGGTCAGCTGACAAGAAATTCAGCATCAGAAGTCAGAAGGTCCATACGTACATGCTATTTACTGTGCACTCATTTACATCTATACATCTTACATAACACTGATATGTAAAACATCTTCAGGCAATGGTCTTGGTAAAATTTTGAGAAAAGAAGGTGTTTGTTTTTTTCTTAGAATATAACGTCATTTATAGAAAGTGAAATATTTTCCGAATATATTTGACCTTATTTTTAAAAATCCTGTTTTGGTGAATGCTTCAGATGGTTTTTATTAATATTTTTCTCATGCCTATATCCCAATTCACTAATGAATCCTGAATTTGATTAGGCTATCCTTAAAGGGGAAAATATAGGGGAAAATATAAGTGAAACGGCAAATGAGTCCATTGTGGACTCTGCAAATTGATAGCAGATTCTCATTTTTAACATCTTCCATAAAATGGCTGTTTGGGGGAGGAAGGGGAGAAGAAAGATTTTTCTTTAACCAGCTCTGGCCAAGTTTTACTATAAAACAATATAGCATCACTATAATGTACCTGGGACCCAAAATAAATGTGTCTGCCTTGCAATATCTCTACAGGAATTATCAGTAATTCTATATGTTCCAGTTTCAGATGGTTCTAATCCATCTTTTAGTATCTTCCATGTCTGCCTATTAAGCCAGAGATGATCACTTGGACTCTGAACTCTCTCTTTCTTTATAAAATCATCTTGAGTAATATTAAATCATGTTGCTGGAACCCTGAAATTTCTGGGTTTCATCAACATTTGCCCTCATTTTTCACATGGCAAAGTTAAGGAAATATCTGGTAACATTTTAATTCCACGTTATTCGTTGTGGCTTGTATAGGTGTGGTGCAATTGAGCCCTACACAGGAAAGGCTGATTTGAAGCCCTGGCAGAGCGATTAGCTGATTCCCCAAAGATATGGATATAAATTTCTCCTAGGCACATCTGCCCTGTCTGCTTTTAATTTTGAAACACCAGCTTTAATTTAGAAACTGTACTGTAAGCTCTCCCTTTCGTGAACAAGAATGACATAATTTGCTGAGCGAAGACCCAGAGCCAAGCTTTCTTTGTCTTAAGCAATCAATGAGTAGTAACCAACAGACAAATGTTCCTTCACTAATTCTCTTCTGCCTTTGCAGGTTATTGCACCACGTGGATCATGTCTTAATGGAGAGGCTGGGCTGTGCAGCCCTCCTCTCCTTTCCAGAGCTGCAGAGATCACCTCCTCTCACATTCTTGATCAGCTTCCCTGTGGCAACAGCAGCAGATCACATGGAAAAGTAATATCAGGAAAGTATTTAATGTATTTATAGCTGTCTTTTAATGACATTTACCAGCTGGAAAGGAGGAGGCCTGCCAGCACTGAGTGATCAATCAGCTTTGAGGAACTCCAGCAAGTGCTCTTGAGACCACCAGCAAGCCTTCCTCTAGCCCTGGCTTCGTCTTCTCCCGTTAGGCTGCAGATCCTTGGGGCAAATCAGGCTGACAGAGTGTGTTTGTCTGGCCCTTATCACAGTGGGGACCTTGACTTTAGCCCAGGGCTGAGGCTGCTGCAGTGTACAAATAAATAGTGCTAATTCTTAGATCATGGTTTAGAAATTTCTGTTCTATATCAGCCAGGCAATCTGTGAGCATGGGACTCATTATGAGCACCACATATAACAAATTTTGTGTGCCAGTCAGTTTTTTTTCTGGAGGACAAGAGGAGAGACTTCAGTAATCTGTGCTTGGCCACTGTTTGCAGCAGACCTTCAGATCTTTCCTTACAACTAAATGCCACCAGACAGAAGTTCTGGCTGTTGCATGAGGAGTTACCTGCACTTGGAAAACTGCAAAGATCAACCCATATGGAAAAGATCATGATTGAAAAGTCCAAGCAAAGCAATTTTCTGCCTCCCAAAAGATGTGGATATAAATAGAACAGGCCTGAAAATGAGCAGGCGGAACTGAAGTACAAATGCAAAGAGCAAGTCTTCTAAAGCATATAAAGATTTTACTATATTTGTCCCCAAATGGTGTGTGCCTGACCCACTGGGCAATGCAGATTTTCCCTCTGCCCTGCTGCCCCAGCTCCTGTGACATGTAAGTGGTGATGGACTCAATCTCTTTGTGCAGTTGAACCATTATCCTGAATTCAGGCTGACCTAAGGAGTAGTAAATGAACAGAAGTGCATGTTCCTGTGACCATGTTATATCCCTGGGAAGCTGTGCCCCTGTGCTGCAATCCTGAGCATCCATGCACACTCCAGAAGACAGCCCCCCAGGAGACACTCCAAACTTTCTCTCTGAGCATCCTGCCAACCTTTTGTTTTAACATCAAGGGGTCTTCAGCCGTCTTATCTGTTACTCTAATTGCTCTGACAAGCCATGGAAATACACATAATTTAATGCGTAAACCTATAAAATAATCATTTGCTGTCTGTGCACTTGATGCTCAGAATCTGCTGAAATTTCATGTGGGAAAAAGCTTCACTGGGCTTGAAGGACTGGCTTCTTCATTTCCCCCTTTTTCTCTGCAAGGAAATTTTACAGCTACTGCAGGAGTTCATGCCACACACTTCAAGTGTCCATCACTATTTTCTACCGCACTCCCTCCCTGTACAGCTTGTATCTAAATGATTTGGGCTCTTATTTGTACTTGTTATGATCTGAAGTTTCAAGTTTAATTTCTTCCCTTTCCTGAGTTGAAGCTCAGATATGGAATAAAGTGTTACAAGTGCTCACTCTTTACAATATAGGTAGGGACAGCAAGAAGGCAGGAGGCTGGAAACTGCTTCACCAGCTCTCTGCACTACTATTATTATTATCTAAGCAATAGAATGCAAAAATGCCATCCTTATGTAATTACACAACCTTGAATGGAGACAAGAGAAGAGCAACAGAAAAAACGAAGTGCCAAAAGCTGCAGGATGAAACACCAGAGAAATAAGTCCCCAGCAAAAGAAATGGCAGCAAGATACCTGTAGTTAGTAGCAATGGTTGAAAGCCTCTAAAGAAACCTTTTTGTGGTGTTGGAAAAAACACTTCTCAAACATGAAGGGTTTGTTTCCTTCTTAAAAAAAAAAACAAAAAAAAAACCACAAAACCTGCATTTCAGCTAATTGAAAAATTGAAAACCCCAGTGGGGAATGTCCTTTGAGGGTTGTTTACGTGGTTTTCTTTCAGTCTCTGTGAATTGGTCTCATTAAAATGAAATATTTGTCTAAATTGTTAAATAAGTAAATAAACAAATAAAATACCCAAAACCCAACTAGAAAAATCTGATCAGAGTCTGATTTCACCCCTATTCTGGAAGTAGAAGCACATATCCTTAGGAGAGGTGCTGCAGTGTGAGTTTCTTTCAAGAAACTGGCAGTGCAGTACAACTGCTGCCTTCTCAGGAAGCTTTACCTGTACTTGAACAACCATGCCTGTAGCTCAAAAAGAAGTGAAAGCATCCTTTCCTAGCTGGTGGTGTTAAAGTGTCAAATAGCAGTTTTACAGTGAGGTTGTTCTGTGCAAGAGGAGCTGCAGAACCCCAAAGAGAAGATGGAATGCAAAGCTGAATGCCTTAATGCAATCCTGTTCCACTGGGGGAAGACAGCTTGGGGTGGGGAGGACAGGGACAGTATTTTAATCATATAGGATTTAAGCTTTAGAATTCAGCAGACATTAATAGAGAAGAAAAGAGAGTCACAGAATCAATGTCATCACAAGTTTTGGGGTTGGGTGTTCTCCTGTTTAAATTCAGACTAATACACTTGAGAAACACCAAGGCACTTCCACCACTGGTGCACTGTTTGTTTTGCTAGCAAGTCTGTAATCAGAATGGTTAACCAAAAAGCTACTTCAGGACCTAAGGGGTCTTACAGAGATAGGAAGATGAATGTCTCTGAACTGCTAAAGCAACACCAGAGGAAGACCAAGTGATGAATATGTAGAGATGACAATATGGGTAATGAGAACATCTCCAAAGGCATTATGCAAGGACTGTCATTTTCCCTGTGTTTGTACAGTGCTTACAACCAGGGGACCTGACCCAGCTGACTTCCTCTAGAAACTACTGCAATCCAAATAACAAATAAAAATAATGGGATTAAATCTGAAAATGTGATAGAAGCCATCGTGCCTCAGGGCACATCCAACCCACCAGCTGCCTGAGGGGAAGGTAGGGACGAAGAAATTTTCCCCATGGGCAGGTCATCCCTTGGCTGCTGTCCCTGAGCTTTCTTGGATCCTTCTCTGAAATGCTTTGTCTTGTACTCTTCATTGAGAAAGACAGGATACTGAACTAGATGGACATGCAATCTGATCCACCATGGCAATCCCTATGATCCCATGGAGATGCTATGAATAATTCAGATTGGCTGCAAAAAATCCCCCACACTTCATGCATGTGAAACTCCACAAGAAAAGATCATATAACCCCTTTGTAACTGTCCCATCATCACTATTTATGTGTGTATTTGACAGTTTATGGGTGTCTCCCTGCACAGACTGTTCAAATGGCATGTAATTAAAATTACAACTTTTCTTGAGGAGGTTTAGATGTCACAGAGGGCCCAGTCACAGAAAGCCTCAACCAGACTCTTTGGTGGGTCAGCTGTGAAAAAGAACCCTGTGTTTTAGTGAATCTGCATGAAATATTAATTATTTCAGTCCCCTTCCTGCTTGGAAAATGTCCTCATCTTTGCAAAATGCATATTTGTGACTACATCAAGCTGTACTGTCAGCAGAAGGAAGGGAAGCACTGGGGGATCCTCTTCTATTCGGGGTTTTGTCTCTGGGAATTCAGTCTGGTCCAAGTGAAGCTTTCTAGGAATGTCTCTCACTCCTCAACTTTATGTAAGAAACGGTTGGCTCTCAGGTAACTGGTGGCCTGTCCACACTGGGCAATGGACAGCCCTGTATCCCTGGAGCTCCCTAAGTGTTAGGTACACCACAGCAGTTTCAGATCTAGCCCACAGCTGCATAGGTGGAATAAACATGCTCACATCAGGTTGTATCTACATGAGTATGTTTTCCTGCTTGGCTAAGGGACTCTCAGAACAGAGTTACTTTGCTTGTCTCCTTGGGGTGGCTCTCAGGCAACCTCTGTCACCTAGGCTCTAGGCTCTGTTATGTCATCCCACTGTATTGGGGGATAAGTATATGAATACACACCACTGGTCTATCTCCCAAGGGTGTATAGATATGCCAGGGTGACAAGGAGGACTAACAGCTTGGCACTTGGAATTTCAAGATTCTAGCCTTACTTCTGACTGCTCACAACAGAGCTATGGACAAGTTGCATCTGCTCTCTGAGCCTAGGTTTCCTCTCTCTCCATTCTCTGTTAGTCTGTGAAGCCTCAGAGGACAGGGACCTTCTTCAGGTTCATACAGAAGTGGGATGTGGGAATATTGCCTTATGCACAGTGTTTTCTGTTGCAACCCAAACAGCTAATCAGAAGCTGTTCAAATATGTGTAGACACCACCCTGAGCCTATTAGACCTTCATAGAGATAACAGAGAAGTTCACCAACCCCAATGTCACAGGTCTCCTACAGTGGTTTCTGCTTTAGACCATGCAAGTGCCTTACAGAAAAGAAAATATGACAACCTGCAGAGTTGCCTAAGTACTTCAGTAGTCTTAAGGAGTCTATAATCAGCTTAACTAATAAAGGTTTTATGAGTCTTACATCAGAGCTATTCTTGCAGTCCCATCTTCCCTTTCCTTCCCCACATACATATTCACAGAGAGAGGGAGGGAGCTGCTCAGTGCCTCCTTTGTGACCTGTTGCATGATAGTTGCTCACATTTTGAAGACATATCCACCAAACTACTAGGGAAGTGAATGTTTTAACTCCAACTGCCTCTGAGAGCTAAAAGCTTGAGACAATTCAAAAAGTTATCCTGAACCTTAGAGCTTCTACTAAAAGAGAAGAATGGCACTGGAGCACTTTTGAAAGTATGTCTGAGGCCACATTTCTGAGTTAGTTTTGTGTGTAGAGGAAGGACCAATGGGGAATTTTCAGTCTCTGAAGTAAAAAGTAGTAAATACAGTCAAGATTTAATGACTTCAGGACTTTGCTAAGGACCAGGCTAAGTACCTCTTGAAAAGCAATAAATAAAGTATAAGAATTAATTGTAGGAAAATGCAAAGGGAAATATAGGAGGAAGAAAAACATGAAGTGCTTCATGGCTTTAAGGAATGGACATCTGCAAAGGAGGAATCTGGTCCATATTCAAGGATACTTTGTAAAGACAAATATTTATCTACAATATACACATTTATACCAGACACTGGTTTATGTGCACATACAGACTATTTCTTTACTCACAAGGAGCTGAAATTTGATATAAAGGCAGAATGTCAAGGAAGAGAATAAGAAAATCTTGTAAAAGTACTTAATGGAAAATGTCTATGTTGGAATAATGTAATTGTTCCCTGCAGAGTATTACAGGTTAGGGTAAAATGTTAGACAGTGGTGAAGGAAGAGAAGGAAGGAACACATAGGAATCCTCCCCTTTTCCTTAAGAACAGCAGGGCTCAGCCTAGGCAGGAGCAGGATGATGAAGGAATTCTTGCCACTTCTTCCAAGTAGCAAGTTCCAGGTTCTGACTCTAAACTAAGAGTCAGAAATTTTAAAGGATGACATAACTTCCTCCTGCATTCAAAGGAGACCATATGGAGACCTTATTGCAGGTCAGTGGGAGCTGCACAGCAGCTTCAGGGGCAGAAACTCAGCTCATGACCCTTTATCTTTGAGGATATATTGTAAAATAACAGTTCCCACTCTCTCTTCCATCCCCTTGGCACTCATTTAGTGGCTGGCTTAGCCCTAACCCTTAACAGTGATGTAATATTCTTTCAGTATATTACATCACAAATCTCTATCTCAATTAGGCTGTTGGATGTTTATTGCCATTTTCCTTCTTTAAGCCTGAAGGATCTGCTTTCTTCCTTTGAAATTTAGAAACTGTCACTGACTTTGGGTGACTCAGAATCAAGTCACCTGCCTACAGTTCCCAAACAAACATACGTACTCACAAATTGTAAGAGGAAAAAATGCCTTTGCGGGGTGGGGTGGGCAGGTTTCAAGTGAAGGTACTCAGAAGAAATGGAGGGTGGCTTACATTCAGAAATTACTCAGTGAGTCTATGTCTGGCAAGGTATGCAACATAACAGTAGATTATATTCAAGACAGATGAAGAGCTTAGGAAGTATAGAAACATGGATTCAGATGTGTCAGCTACAATGCATAAAAGCAGCTGCTTAAAATAATGTTTAGGGTTTCCCTTAATGCAATGACAGGAAAGGAATTCAGAGTCAAAGTTGTCTGAGCATTCAGTCCCGTGGTATTTTACTGCAAAGCATATTGTGCTCTGATCCTTAAGTCTTATGATGCCTTCTTGAACTACAAAGCCATCCACACAGGTCTTAGCAGTAACAATGGATTTGCTGAGCTAATGACCCTGCCATTTGGCCAGTGTATAACATCCAAAAAAACCCTCAGGACAAATCCAACAGGCAAACTGAAATTCTAGCACACAAAATACTTGTGTTATTTTTAATATTACCCAGTTCTTCCAACCACGCAATACTGATGACTCGACCTGAAGTGGTGTGAGTCAGTGAAATGCAACTCCCAATAACCATCACACCAAACCGTGCAATAGAGGGAGTTGCCACTGCCTGGACTACAAGCTCTTTGGGGATGTATCTTCTGGGGTTTATGACAGACTGAACATACTGGCAGCAGTTAAATAATATATCTGTATCATCACCACATAAAAAAAAAAATACAGCCAAAAATCTGTTCACATGGAGATTGTTGCGTTAATTGTCACATGGATGCTCCTAACCATTTTCTTTCCATCAGAGAATAAAGCTGAACCTTCTTTAAAGCTGTGTGCCTGTTTCCCTCCTTCACTTTGAGTATGCTTGGACTGTACACTCAGCAGAGCACAGACTGCCTCTGATGGTTGGTGCTTCTAAGAGTGGGCCTTCCTCAGGTGGAATCTTGTAAAATCCATTAGTACACCAGTTCCTGCTCAAAATGCAGTCAGAGGACAGTGAAGCTTAGGAAGCTAAAGAGGACCTTTGAAGGTTATCTGCAGTGCAGCTACTAGAAAGTGAACCAAGAGAAAATAGACCAGAGGACAATTCATTTTGAGTGCATTCAGAATTGACCCACAGGGATGGAAACTGGTCTCAGCTGGATTGTTAAATTGCTAGCTAAGGAAAAAAAATCATATACGTTTATTGCAGTTCATGGAAAGATTGTAAATTACAGGTGTTCTGATCTTTCTGCTTTCATAAGTTGGTTCAATATTTAGCATATGCTGGTAGCATTTTTTTTCCTAAAGTAAATGGACTAAAAATCAACTCTTTTCTATGTAACATCACAGGTTGGAATGGAGAAGCCTGCTGCACCATTCCAGGCTAGACAGTTACTTTTGTCTTTTTTCCCTTTTCCATGCTTAAGGAAACAAAAAAAGAAAGGAGGGGGGAAAAAAAGAAGGAAAAAAGAAATACATAAAAGTAAAAAAAAAAAAAAAGATAAATGGAAAAGGAAACCTTAATAAGGTT
>VWZI01022076.1:478065-524890 GCA_013396835.1 Psilopogon haemacephalus
TTTTTTTCCTTTTTCTTTTTTTTTTTTTTTTTTTTTTTTTTTTTTTTTGGGAGACTGCTGTATTAAATTAAAGTCATACATAGGTTTCAAAGAAAATCGTATGTCGGTGGAACGGTGAGCCCACCTGACAACGCATGCTAACAGAATTGTAAATGTAAAGGGTAATGCTTGTCACTTCCTGACAGCTCTAAATGGCCTTTTAGTTCAGTACGCAGAGCTGTCATAAAAAAACATAAAAATGCATATGCAGACAGCTGAAACTGCAATGCACATCATTATCTGCAAATGGTATAAGTATCCTGAACAAAGGGCCTTCCAGTTTAAGGACAAGCATAAGACATTTTTCTGCCTCCAGCCTTAAAACAAAGTGCTGTCAAGAAAACAAGATTCTCTGTGCCAGAACTGAGGATTTTCTGTCAATCAGTAAGGTGCTACATTTGTACATATTTTTCTGACCCCAAATATGAGAAGAGCATCCTTAACAGATGTGTATTTAACTTCTGGCAGATAAATCTGTTTCTTCTGGGGTTTTTTTATTTTTCGTATATTTTTTTTTTCTTCCCCTCAAACACACTGCAGAGCAGTACAGTTTTGTTGTGTACTTATTAGTTCCTTCTACCTTGTTTTTTTCTCCTTACTTAAAGTATCTGTATGGTGCCTTCAACATTATTCTGCCAAGATCTTGGGGAATTTCAGGGACTGGTATGGGAAGCTTGCAAAAAAGGTGAACCCCATTTGTCGATGTTCTTGACATCTGTGCCAGGCTCTTCGGTTGTAGTCCGAAAATTTTCAAAGCTGCAAGTTCATTTCCAGTGCAGTTTTAACATAAACTCTATGAGAGCTTAGCAAAGCCATTACCAAGTTATCATTAAGCATAAACCTGTCCCCTGTATAACTCTGCAAAGTGTTAGGGAACATATGGATTGTGGTGTGTAGTGCATGTACAGTGGCTGCTTGTGGATCACTTTACTCTGATTTAGGCAGTCCACAGCACTCATGTATTACCTCTGACTTTTCTACCTATGAAACCTCTCCAGGTTGCCTGACATAAGGGTCAGGAAGAGAAGGAATCTGGAGTCCATGGTGAACACTACATCCTGTGGGAAAACTAGCATGAACAAGCACTTTCAACCCAAGCATTAGAGTTCACCTCATGAATATATAATAGAGCAGTAAGGCAGCAGTTGGGCTTCTTTCCTTTTTTCTTTCCCAATGGCTAATCTAAATCTCCTCTACACTGACCCCTCTGCCAAGTATTCACTGCAGTGCACAGATCCTTGGCTTGGACCACTCCCTCCCAGCAAATAACCTGCACAAATGTTCATTTACAAACACAATCAACAGACCAGTGATGGAACACTGATTTTCCTAGTTGGTAAACATCCAAATGCATCTCTTACCTTGTCCCCAGTTCCAGTTATACTCTCATACAGATACCTCAATGGTCACTAAATTGCCTAAGATTCCTTTTTCTACAAACTGGTGTCCCCTCCAGATTTTCAGCATTTAGCTTGCATGGCTCTCATACTACTCTCTCAGTCCTGGGTTCAGACAGCACTTGGATCTGTCTCTGCAGCAAACTATTCTGGCCCTGAACACAGCTTACAGTAGAGGACCTGATGTGCACAACAGATCTTTGATATATTTTCCCATCTTGAATTATCCACCAGCTATCTCATTCCAGTGCTCTTTGCTTGTAGCATGAAGTATGAGAATATGAATCAAAGATATTTGGAGTTTTAGAACTTCTGAGATCGTGGAGGCAAAATATTTCAGTTCACAAGAAAGGTAAGGGAATAAATGTGACATATAAAAATTCTCTATTCATTTCATGGCTTATATTTACAAAGTGCTGTGTTCAAATCTGTAAATTTTCCAGTGTGAAATTGCCCTGAACAGTTGCTTAATGGCATCTTAATTTTCCTTTAATTTATCATCTTTAGAATTTCTAGCTGTTTCTCCATTAAAATCCACATTTATCACGTGTGCAATCTTCATTCCTTTCTTCCAAAATTGCCCAAAGAAACCATCAAAGGATGAGGCTGAAATCCTTAAAATTCATTTCTACTCTACCTGCAGTAAGACGATACAGGAATACACACTCATTTTGAAACAACAAAGGTTCTGTTTGGGATTTTACAAGTTGTAATTCTGGCTGCCTCTCCCTTCTTAGCGCTGTTTGAGACATCTGAGGACATCTAAATCTGAAGTTAGGTTCCTGTCTCAGCGATGAATTCTAATCCAAGTGCAAGAAAAATAACATCTTAATGTGCACTCAACAATCTTGCTTCCAAAGCTGCCTCTACAGACGCCTAAATAACAGAAAACAACTCTGCAGTACGTCTTCCCCAGAGTGGAAGCTTGCACATGTGCTTTAAAAAAAAAGCTTTGCAGACTATGTGTTAAAGCCCCATCTGGTGATGCCTGACATAACAGTATGTTTCCACCTAATTACAGTACACTTTTAAAATACACTGTACATTATTGACACAAAACCAAGCGGGCATAGGTCTGTTTGCTAATAAATTATGCTGGGCAGAAGGAAAGGTTTCCAAGCCCATTGGAAAGAGTCAATGAACCTCCTCCAGGAGTAAGAGAGGAAGGAGAAAGTAGTTTTAAGATGGAGATTGGTACATTTATGAGAGACGCACAACATGCCAGTTTGGAGACTAAAGTGACCTACACCAATACAGAACGAGCAGAGATAAGGCAAAAACATCATCAGTTTCCTTGCATGGGTGGCCTTAGTGGCACGTGCCCTTTCCTGATGCAACTGAGACTTCATCTAGCAATTCTTTTTTTGAGCATGGCTGTGGTATTGCCACCTTTAAAAGGTAAGGCTGTCAAACGTGGAAGCAAGAATCCCGGGCTAATACCTACAGCTGAGCTACACCAGCCCAGACAGAGCAATATTTTAACCACAGCAATATAGAGCTGTATTTGAACACACATCTTCCAGACAAAAGCTTCTATATCCCATTACCATGACCTGTGCCAGCCAGGCTTCCCTCACAATCTGTTCCCTTTAAATTTACAAGGAAGGAAATAACAAGAAAGAAGGACATTCTTTTATTACATTTTTTCAAATAAAATGTCTGTGCTTTCTCTGGATGGTTCCAGCCCGATTTATACAAGGTGAATTTGACCTTCAAGAGGCAGAACATCTGGGAATGACAATTAAAGCCATCTGCACCCAAGGCAAGCAGGTTGCTCGCTATCCACTCCATTCTGTCGCCTTCAGAACATAGAAGAGGGGGGGGTAATCTCAAGACAGCCATCCTTTTTTTTATTGACTGTCTCCTGTGCTTTTAGAGATGTGAAAATACACAGAGCCTGACTGCACTCCTTCCCAAGGAGGCTCACCAAGGATGGCATGAAAACTTTAGCAACGCTCTTGAAGGTTTTTGATTCAGGCTCTATGGGGATAGTATTACCTGAACCCAGATTTTGTTTCGCATTTAATCTAGCCTCTATGCACCTCACCAGTTGTGACTTGGCCTGTCTGAATTTAGGCTCTTGCATCTTCTTTATGTGGCCGAGTTGCCTGTGCATTTTTTTTATGGCCACCTGCGTCGCACAGGAGCCAAAGAAAGGTCACTGATCCCTCTGCTACCACTCTTAGGAAGGCTGAAAACGTTGAAGGTACTTTGACACACTGGTAAAAAAAGCAAATGACCTTTATCTGCAGGACTTGAAGGCAAACTCACTAGAATTTATAACGCTCTACAATTTGGTTTTGGAGGGTTGGGGTTTTTTCTCTTGCTATTTAAATCAAATGCTACTAAGTCCTATCATGACAATTACTGCTGTCTGAATTTTTCCCTCTACTCTTCCACTTGCTTTGTACCATCTGATTTATCACTTCCTATTTTACCAGTGAGCTTTTTGGGACAGGAGGACTTTGCCAAGCAGAACAGGATTTCAGTGGCTGGCCTGAGATGCTAAAGCAAAGCATGCAACAGAGAAGCACTTACTGAATTGCTATGTCATGCAGATATTTGCACAGAAGGATCATATTCACTTTTGGACAGGCAGTACAGTGTTAATGACTCATTTGGATAGCCAGACCTGGTTGGAATTTCAAAAGCGAAGGAAAAATAAAAAGCCAGAGTATGGGAAAAGCCCCAACTAACCCAAAATTGGAACCTCTTCTGTGGTATTTGGAGTATTATTATTTGCATTTTCAGTTAGTGTAATTTCTTTGAGCCTACTTCAGATCTCCCTGTGTGCCACCTGTTGGTCCAAGCCATGCTCAGTGCTTCTTCAGACAAAAGCAGTGGCAGAAGAGTTGCACAAGGGCATAAAACAGGAGAGGGGAGGCCAGAGATTACATATGGTAAAGCTGTTCAGAAAACAGGGAAAGGAAGTGTATTTTTCTAGGCAGGCTGAGCCAAGAGCAGCCCAAAAGGCAGTCACACCCCCTGTTTCCAAGTACGGGTGTGACTCAGATAAACCAGCAACATGAAATTACACCAGCAGAAAGACATTTTTTAAAACATTCCACACCATGGATGACATATTCAAGTATTCTGCCTTTGGAGATTTAACCTTGCCTTCTTTGAGTGAGCAACCAGACACTTGGAGAATTAACCAATATTATATTGACAGGTCTAGGTTTCACAATTCCCCTTGTATCTGCCCCATAAACACCCTTCTTTCCAGTGTCAGTCATCCATTCGTTTTCTACCACAATAATTCTTTGCTAAGATCCCGTTCCCATAATAGAAAGAGAAAAAAAATGAGTGACACCTCAAACAATATTTGATAGTCTAACAACAGTTTCTAACTTCAAAGACTATCTACATAAAAGTTGAAGACTTTTGCTACAAACCCAAACCACTGGGAAATCATTTTCCATCTGACATCAATTCCCCAGCTACTAAAATGAAGGCTTCAACTAAAAGTATAACTTTTACTAGAGATTCTTTAACATTTTAATCTATGCTATGAGAAAGTACGTACATAGGCAGGTTATATTGTGTCAGAATTCAAGAATGGGGTGTAAGAGAGAGAGAACCACACAAATCAAAGAAAGGGATGGCCCCTAAGGCCAGCTGATAACACTCAGGTACATGACTGAAACAGTGGCTTAACAGGTTAGGAGAGAGAAATACTTGACTGAATTTTTATGAAGGCAAAAACAGGAGAGGTACAACCAAGAACATTCCCAAAATTATTGTCCTAAAGGAAGGGAGTGAATTTTTCAGAGCTGAATCATTACAGCAAATCACTCTTTAATGTACTGAAGCACTGAATGAATCAATGAATGCAGGTCTACAAATCATGTATTCGAGACTCGGCACTGGCAAGCAAAGATCTGCAAGGTTTGACAATAGGCCATTTTCCCTTCCCAGAAATGCTGGCCAAACCCCACAAACTCCTCTGTAACAGTCCCTTTTTTAAAAAACACAGCTTTCATTTCTAACTGAAGAGGAGATTGCATGTCTAAGACATCAAGTTGTGACCTTGTGGTGAATTAAATGGGTGAGCATGTTAAAAGGCTTGTAAATGTATCTGGACCTTTTTTTTTTTTCTCACCATCTGTTTCATACTTGATATCTTGATAGATAGTTCAGCTTATTACCCACCACTAACGTCATCTCTCTGCTGAAGCCTTGTTATTTGAAATATGGGGTCTCTCCTTTGTGTTGCTGTGACTAAGTATGTTGGAACCCGTTTAAATTTGTTTTAAGTGCATTAAATTGGTAACATGCAGTGTTGCTGCATACCAGTTTCTAAGTTACACAGTAAAAGTTTAAATGATTAAGCCAATCTAATGTAGGAAGCAGGCGCTCCGTATGGCTGAGAACAGTCAGGTTTTCCAGTGAAATGTTTGCCTGCTAGTTAGCATTGTGCAGAGGTATGCAGATGCTTTTGCCAGGAGAAAGTGAGATAATTGATGCAGCTGAAAATGACCTTGATCTTAAAGTCATTACCTCATTCCTTGAAATATCTGAAAATACAATGACAGAAGCAAGGGCCTGAATGACTACCATGACTTTTACTTTGTCCTGAGTATCAGTGTGACATGGGTACATGCCAACAATATATCATTTTCCTGCAGCATGCGACAGTAAAAAGTTGGGGTCATGTTTTCAAATTGCCTTTCCTTTATTCTTTGTGTGTGTGTGTGTGTGTCTGTTGGTTTTGTCTCTGCAGACTTTATATGACGTCCTCCTGTCTGCCTACATCTATTTTATAGATTAATGGTACCTGTAACTACTCAGCTGAAAGGTAAAATAATGGCAAGGGTGATGAAACCACAAGCTCCGTGACATAGGAGGGTGACTCATGGGGTCAGGAATGAATTCCTGCCTTTCACCACTGGCAGAGCCTTGTATTGCTACCAAAGCACTATGCATGGTGAAGCAGTGACAGCACACACCTGGAGATGCACAGAAGTCTTAAAACGTCCACTGGATTTTTCTGCTTCCCAGTGAGAAAGGTAGATTTTCCCAAGGTGCCACGGGACTGGTGATGCCAAACCAGAGCAGGGTTCTGGAGTGCTTCAGGCCAACTGATCCAGAGCCCATCAGAGGAAAAGAACAACTTTTTGATTAACAGATTTTCATCTGGGATGCTCACGTCTCTTGAACCTGTTGGAGATGCACTGACATGAGGGGCTGGCCAGGTCAGACTCAGTCCTACAGCTGCCCAGAGGGGTAAGGCCACCCTTCCTAATGGAGTAAGCACATGCTCGCAACCTCTGATCTTTTCTGAGATACCAAGAATGGCAATTTGTGCATTATTGGTGTTAGAAAGCAATGGTTTCTCACTCAAAGTGAGGGATAATGGTCATGACTACGAACGGTGCTAGCTAAAGGGGTTTTTACCTTGTCTCTCTGGACAGGAGCTGGGAACACACTGGCCCAAAGAGAGGGAAGGCATTTTAAACACTGTGAACTAGAAGTTGTGCAACAAACATAGCTGCAGCCAAACACCACCTGCCAAGCTTTAAGAGGCTTGATTCATGCAGCAAAATGTCACACCGAGTGGTTTTGATGCAGCCAGCTGTCACAGGTGAAGCACTCTGCATCTAAAGATGACAGGTTACAGGAGAAGCTTATGGCTGGGAAGGAACCTGAGAATCACATGGACTTTACCTTTGAAAGGAGCTTCTTCAGAAACAGTGCAAGAAGGAGAGCTAAATTCAGGCTACTTTTACAACAAACACATGTTTATTGTCTGAAGAAGTGGAAACTGGGAAGCTCCAGTGGTTTTGGTGGAATTTCACCACCTGCAAGACTGCCTGTGTCTCTGAGAAGCAAGGTGCTATCATAGCTATCACAGGTGCTATCACATCATGTCATAGTTTTGTCTTTTCATCTGTGACCCTTTCATGTCTACCCTTTCTGTGGCCTGACAGGGCTGATGCTGAAGGTGTCTGCAGCAGTGGACATGTAAAGTTTTCACAGCTCTGTCATTCCCTACTTACAGAGAAATGCATTTCCTTAAAGTGTGGGCAGGATAGCTTTATCCTGTACATGCCATGCAGGCAAAGAGGATTTCTCACAAACCCTGCCTGAACATATATTCATTTAATTTCACATAAACAGTGTCTCTAACAGCGGTGGCAGGACCTCACCAAAGAAACAAAGGTTGTTTCTCAAACTAAGCACAGTCCAGATTTTCCAGCTCAAGCTGAGTTGTGAGTGCAGATCTGGATTTACTCACAAAGTTCAATCTGGAATCCAATCTTATAATCAATTCTTCATTGTTTAAATCAATGATGCTGATATAACGCACTAGAGAACCTGTCTCCTTGATGGAGAATTTTTAAAGCTGTATTTTATGGCTATGTCATCACCAGGCATTTGTGGCTTTGAAACATTTGTGACATAGAATTTTCTGGTAAAATCTTGTGTGGTCCATTAAACACACAGCAGAGGAAATACTTGATTATGCTTGCACACTTTCCTCTGTTGCTGGTAGTATTCGAAATGAATGCAGTTTTACCACATGGTTATCACTTCCTAAGATGACTTCTGAAGTTTGTCATTTTACTGTTCAGCCTTGCAGCTGACAAGTTACCTGGGACTATATTAGCTTAGAGCCAGCCCCTGCAGGTATTTCATATTAGCCTATGATATTACTATTAAATTTCCCAAGACGTTAAACACACTGCATAGATGCATGCTTTTGCAGCACTCCCATACGTATATTATGTTTGCTTGTGTGCTGTATACAAAGCACATGTGGAATGTGTAAGCATAACAAACAGGATCATTAGCTGAAAAATTAATCATGCTCATGCAAATCGTGCGAATTTGCACTATTAGTTCAACTAGAACTCAGCACAGCATCTACATAATTTAATACTTCAAGTCTCCATATGGGAATCCAACAGTTCTTAGCTGGCAGCGCTGAAAGCATGAGATTTCTAAGGATATGTATAAAAGGATGCCCAAAGTGCATGTACAAAGTGATACATACAGTCCTGTGTTCCACGCTGCATTACAAGGCACAGCGCCTGAGCATACACCATTGTGCCAAAAAGATATATCCTACAGACCATCAGTAACTGCAAAAAAAGCAACCTGATACTAAAAAAACCTCACCTTTTCAGAGATATATATATAAAAAAAACAAACCACCCCCCAAAAAAACAATGACAGCACTCTACAAACTAAAATACCTCAATTTGAGCAGAATGAGTCTCCTCAAATTTTCATCCCAAGCTGACCTAGCCATTGCCTCATGGATTTCCCACATTCTTTATTAGCAGCATTAATATTAGGGATCTATCTACATGTGCTTGATTCAGAGATCAGAGTTTTTTCTGTTGTTCAGTTCAGAATAGAAATAGAATAAGGCAGGTTAGAAGCGACCTCCAAAACCATCCAGTCCAACCTATCACCCAGCCCTATCCAATGGCACTAAGTGCTCTATCCAGGGGCAGTGTCATGAAAGTTGGGAATGAAAACAAAACATTGGATCATCTAGTGCAGTTTTTCAGGATATCAAGGAAGCTCATTTTTTAAGTGCCTATCAGATAGGTAACCCATAATTATTTCCTCATCACAAAATCCACATCTGCAGGACCACAAAGGACCAGAAGTTTAGCACATCACAAGACAGCCCAAGTCCTAGCAATATAAAGGAAATATCCTACACAGAACACTAACTTGTACTGCCATTTTCACAAACTAAGAGGTATTCAACATTATAGTCTTGAATATTTATCAACACTACCAAAGTTTATATTTAATCCAGAGATCATTTAACGAAGCACCTTTACTTAACATCCATCATAGGCAGACACACAGCAGCTCTTGGAGCACACAGAGGAAACAAATACGAATACAGTTTCTGGAAATTATGGGTTTGAAAGACAGAAAATAAGATTCCAGCTTTCAAAGCAAAATTCATTCTAACACAATCACAGGTGAAAAATCACCATCGGAAATGGGAAAACAGTAACATCAGTATTCTCAGAATTAAAAGTGAAAATTTGTGATCCTGATTGATTTTTTTTTTTCTTACAGTTTTCCCCATAAAATGACAAACGCAGTGAAATGCAATCTCCTGCCCACACCAAAATAATGTTTGGCTGAGCTCTGGGTCTGGTGCAAATATGTCGCTATTGAGACTGCTTGCTCATATCCTCACTGGAGTCTTGGAATCACTTTTGGCTTTGTTACACATTCACTGTGTCACCATCAGTAAATCGCAGCATATGTACATTCATACAGCACAAATTCACATCTGCAAAATTGGGAAAGCCGCTTCCAGTTTAAAAAAGTTGCTGTGAAGCTCAGTTACTTAAACCACTAATTATTTGGTTTAAAGTTATTGGAATTAAAGATGTTTTCAGCAACAGATGATTTTCCAGGTGGACTCGATGACCTTAGAGGTCTTTTCCCACTAAAACAATTCTATGATTCTGTGATTTTTTTTGTGATCAGTAATGGGTCTCGACCACATGGATGAGCAAGGATCTCAAAAGCTTTAATCCAGTCTGAGGTAATCATAGTAAATGCAGCAAAGATAAAGTTCTAGCAGATTCCCATGGGAATGCAAAGAAGATTTTGCATTCAGAAGGAAGAAAATACAAATCCTCAATTGCCCTCACTCCGTAACAAATGTTATCAAGGTTCTCCATCTTCCAAATCACACTCTGTGTGTATCGTATGACCACCCAGTGAAAATTATACCATAACTCTGAACATGCAAAGAAAGCCAGAAGTTTAAATCTATTATTGGAATTGTCTGGATTTACTAACTCTGATGGCTTTAAATCCTCAGGGGATAGGTTTATATCATTAACAGAGAAGGTGAGGAAGGTAAAACAGAGGCAATTACTCAGTATTTCATAATAACCTGAACTAGAATTCCCTGAAGCACCTGTGTTTGTCTGACATAGCTCATAGGTCAATGCTTAGGATATAGATACACGCATTTTCTTCTGCTTTACTTGGAAAATTCTGTGTTTGTGCAGAGGCATGGAAGGCAGCAGTCACTGCCCTCACCTGAGCACCAGGAATGCTGGTGGAGAGAGCCCTTAAGCATGAAATCAGGGTGCAAACAGTCTCATCAGCAGTGGGAAATTCACTCAGAAGCTGTTATCTCCAACAGGCTCAGTTTCCTGATGTTGAGCAGGAAAATTTGTTATGGGTCTAAAATACACAACTTCCATAAAGAGATTTGTCTCTTTAGGTTGCCACTATGATTAACAAGTAGGGATAAACTCATCTGTAGACAGTTTAGAACAAGGAGCTCAGTGAGGTGATCTGACCTATCTTCTCAGAGAACTTTTACATCTCCACCATCTGTAGAGTGGGAAATCCCTTGACAGGTACTAATCTGGGATGATCTTCAGAAAAAATATAGAATAATAAATCAACCCCAAACCTGCTACTTTTCCATGGTGATGCCCCTTGAGTATGTGTGGAAGAGGGCAGATTGAGAGGCAGCCTTTGTGATGACTGTGGGGTCCCTATCAAGGCCAGTGGAGTCATAATCATCAAGGAGTTGAAAAAGGCTTTCTCCTTTTTGTGTCCAGACATGTGCAGGTCCTGGCATCTCTGCAGGCTCACAATAGAAGACCTATCTTATTCATGCTGCAAAAGATCTGGAACCTGACACTTCTCTTGGGTACTCAGTCCTAACCAGCAGGATTTGTCTCTGACACTGTCCTTTCAAGATGAGTGTCAGCAGGTGATGAACTTTGTATTCTTTCACTCCTGCAGCTTCAGAGCCTGGGTCTCTGTTTCTGTAGAATTTATGAATGGTAAATGTCAAGCCCTTTGTTTTTTTCAGACCTGTAGTTCTGGTATCAGAAAATAAAGGAAAGATGAACAATCCTCTTCTTTCCCCCATCCTCTATTTCAGAAGTTCTCACACTGAGGAAACAGAGCTGTGTTCCTTGATGTACAGCAAGCACTAATCACAATGTGTAGCAAGGAGGACTCCAGCATATCCTTGTGACAGTGTCTGGCCTTGCCTGCTGAGCTGTGTGCATTGGTGCACCTGACAATTACATGTGTGGTATTCTAACTGCATACCTTACAGGCCTTGATCGCATTAGCTAACTATTGTTAACTTTTGCTGTGATTTTTGTGTTTGGGTTAATTAGTTCCACCTCATGAGGCAAAGGCCTCATAATCACACTTTGAAGGATGTTCATTAGCTAAGCAGAGCATTTTTTCAATTCAGAGCATCTCTAGCAAGGGCTCTGTGGTCACTGTATGAGGACAGTGACAGCGGAATAGATGATGAAAATGTAAGCCTGTCCTCACAGAGAGCTCACACTGGTCTAGCATGACTGGACAAAGCTGAGATTTAGAACACTCTTGGCTAAAGCCAAACAGATTATTTGTCATGAATGGCTTAGCCCTTATGCCTGCTGCTGAACTACTCACATTTTCTTCTGAGGATTGACTCTGATAACAACTTTTTGCAAACAAATTTCAACTAGAGTGGCTGTGAACCATTTACTTTGACTCTGCCTTTGAATACTCCTTACACAGTCCCAGTTCAAGAGCACTCAACTCCCAACACACACCTACTCCTCAGTTATTTCAAAGTCTAGGCAAAAACCCAAACCTGATCATCACAGACTTTCAACAGAGCATGAGCACATCCTTAAAGGCTCGACTGATTCTGGATCACCTCATTAGCAAGGTTATACAGTGCAGGCTTTTCCTTCCCTAGTGAATTACTCACACTGTGAATGACTGCACATGAGCACCTAGAATGCCTGAACAACATCTTGCATCCCTTTGAGGACCACAGGCTCAACCCTCCTGCAGACGGGCCAGGACCAAGGCCAGCCTAAAATACCAGTCCTCTTCTCTCCTCACACAACAGGTTCTTCTGATCCTGTAGCAGCCAAAAAAAAGCCTCTCATGTGCACAGAAGCTTGTTGGAAGATCAAGAAAGGAATATAAATGTGATCTCTTATTCTTTTGAAGCAATGCTTCTACTGGCACATCTATTGCTTCTCTAAGCAGCTGCCACATAGTCATTTTGTAAGCAATTTCTTTCTAAACTGGGAGGCTGAAGACCTCATAACTGATCATAGCCAACAGAGCTTGTATATTTTCCTGGAGACAATCAGACACCACGGTGCCTAAACCAGGGCATCATGATGGTAGAAACAGTATCTCTTTTCCAAGCTCTCCTTAATACTCCCTCCTAATAAAGAGTGATTCCTCAGGAAGTGCTCTACCTACTACCCACATGTGAATACCAGCTTAGGTTTCATTATGACTAATGTCATTATAAAAAATTCCAAAAGAATTATTCATGATTGGCTCCTTCTTTTAAGGCCTTTGGCATGTGACATGTTTTCCACACTGCCTGCAAAATGTCTGTGGTAGGAAAATGCTCATAGGTGTCCTTGGCAGCTGGAGGCTGCAAAATGTAACTGTTTTGCTTTGTATCCAACGAGCGAAGCTTAACATTTATTTTCAAGAGAGAAAGTCTTTTGCTGCCCACAACTGGTCTTCTTAAAGTCAACATAAAATAGACTGGATGGAGGCTGAGATGTCCATCTTCATTCATCGGGTGAGATATATGGTCTTTAAAATAAAAGCAAATATAATCTTCATTACATCACAACTACTGCTAAAGAAGAGGTTTCATGTTCCCTAAAAACTGAGGAAAATCCCCAAAATCCAATTCTCCTTAAAGTCACTTCATTTCTCTGGGTCTCAAACTGAAATTACTAAAGCAAGGGAAAGAATCACACCTTTCCTCATCTCTTTCTTCATAGTATGGCTATATTTTCTAAGTAAGGAAACCCCTGGGAGACAGATGTGCCACTGAAGTAAATGGGACCTGACTTCAGTTGCAACCTGAAGGACTCTACCATGGCATGGCCACAGGATCAGATCTAACAAGCAATTTAGCCAGGCTGTCACTATCTCCTTTTCTTAGGAGAGTCACCACATTTCTCCACTTGTGGCTCACACACACTACTGTTAGAGGCATTTCCCAAGAAAGTAGACTTTTTTCAGCCTAATAGACAACATCAGCCTCTTCTCCCTGGTAACAAGTGACAGGACTGGAGGAAATGGTTACAAGCTGTACCAGGTAAGATTCTGGCTGAATATTAGAAAATACTTCTTCACTGAAAGGGTTCTTAAACAGGAATACCCTGCCCAGAACAGTGATGGAGTCACTATCCCTGGAGGTGTTTAAGTGGCTTGTGGATCTGGAGCTCAGCGACATGGTTTAATGTTGACCCTTCAGTGCTGTGTCGAAGGCTGGACAGGATGATCTCGAAGATCTCTTTCAACCAAACATATTCTGTGATCCTCTAGTATTCTCTTCCCACAGAGCTGAGCTTAAAGGAAGAAGCAGAGCCCAAGGTACTGGCAGCTGGAGACTCACAAGTTTCTTATATGCCTAAAAGGAGATTTTAATTTTTTTTCTTTTTAATTACTCACACCTGAAAAACCTATCACCTGAGTGAAAACGCCTGCTCCTCTACCTGCACTTGATGAGGTCGTTTTGTGCTCCACAAGGAACAAAGAGACACAGAAGTAAGGTTGGACTAGGCCATGTCAAAGGTCCATCAGAGACAATATCCTATCTTTGGAAATGACGAGTAATGGGCATTTAGGAGAAAGGGTGTAAGAAGTGATGCAAGCATGAAATTCTCCGTATCTTCTCCATTTCAAGCAATTTGTGGTTTAAGGACTTCCTGAACTGCAGCCTACATCTGCGTCATCTCATTTAATAACCTTTTAGAGACGTTTGCTTCCATTCACTTGCTTAGATGCTTCTTGAACTTCAGATATCTCAAACATCCTGTGGCAGTAAGTTCCACAATTTAATTATGCATTGTGTGAAAAAGCAGATTTTGTTTGTTTGCAGCCTATTGCACAATCATTTCATTTGGTACCATTTAGTGTTATGAGAAAGAGCTAATAACCCTTCTCAGCAGGCATTTTTCCATATCACTGCTTATTTCCGACTGGCAATGGACAGATGATGCTGAAAGCACTGAAACTGCAAATTGCAAACAAATGTGCAAAGGTTTGCAAGAAAGATCAGACTTAGAGGGGAAGGCAAGTTACTTTGCATATATATGATAAATAGATAAATGAACTATTAATATTTTCATATTTCTTAAAGCTGTACAAATATGAGAAAACACTATTTACTTATTTACTTTGTTTTTGGTTTTTTTTGCTGTGACAGTATCTTAGGAATGCAGAAAAAAAGTCACTCATCTCTTCAATATTATTGTCACTGAAACAAATGTCCTTGTAATATATTCATATTGTACAAGCAGTAATATTTGAAATCATGTTAATTAAAGTTAAACCATTCTCAGCTGCTTTTCCAGCCAAACACCCTACTGAAGCATTCATACTATTCCCTAGCTGTAAGCATCAGGGCAACATTATCTAAATACAAAGGCAACAGTGAAAAAGTTTTGCTTTTTTTTTTTTTTTTTAAGAGAGACCCACTGTTTGATTACTAGCTGCTGGTACTTGATGTGAAATATCTAACTTACAAAAGCACTCTGGCATGTTTTTTTGAACAAACTTTATCAATAGCTGTAAGGAAAAATGACTAACAAAGGACTTTCTGTACAAACAGCAAATGAGATGCTTGCAAACAGAAGGGAACTTATTCTGGAGGAAAAAGAATGAGGCCCAGTGTTCTCATTCACTGGCCCTTCACCTAAAGTTGTTTTATTGTTGTTCATGTGTGTCTCAAGTCCCATGAAGAATGGCATATGCTGTTACAAGGATGCCTTATTTCATCTGACTTTTGTTCCCCATAACCAAGCACCATTGTGATCATCAGATGGCAAAAGTAAACTAGTGATAAAATCCTAGCATCCGTTTTCTTGAAAAGCCTCCTTGCCACATAAGTCAAAGCTGGAGACGTAATATTGTCAGGACATGCTTAGTTTCCAAAGCAGTTAACTGTGGTAAATGAATGCACAGGTATAAATAATTTAATCACTTAATTGTAATTTATAAATGCAGAAATCAGTTTTTCACTTTTTGAGAAGTCTGCTTTAGACAAGGTTAGAAAAAGAAGTTAAGACTTGTGTCAGAACTGGAGCAGCAATCACTGAGGAGTGACAGCTTGTTTATCTGGAAGTAATGAGACTGAACTCCACTCCCTGCTGAAGGACTGCCTGTAGCAGGCATGAGTCTGCCCTGAGCCCTGGTGGTCTGCTGTAGCTCCTTCCCACCTCACCACAAAGGACCTCCAAAAATTCACCTCATGTTGCAAAAGCATAGAAGAAACTGAGCATGCTATTCAAAGGGGATTTAGCACTTACTGAAAGATTCCCATTAACTCCACCTGACACTAAGGATCTGCTTTATCACAGAGTTCCTGCACTGGCCTGCAAAGCTACCCATGCACTTTGTACCCAGTACTGGTGGAAAACTTGCTCCCATTTTCTTCCCACTCCACCACACAGACTGGAAGACCTCATGCAATTGACCTTCTGTAAGTGACTAAATTTTGGTGGTCTGCATATAGAGGCAGTTGTGGGAAGTCATGAATGGTACTGTAACTGTGGGAAAGAGATATAAGCAAGACCCAACAATGAATCTTCCAAATCAAGCTTCAAAAAGAGATGTGAAACCAATTAGTAGGCTAGCACCACACCTGTAAAGTTGCTGTCTACCTCACGAAATGTTATAAACCAAAACAGAACACAAAAGAAAACGCAAAACAATAAACAGTCCGAGGCAAACAATAAGCCTCTAGGTGCTTGCAGGGTGCAAATTCAATACGAATAGTAGCACTTTTATGACTGGGATGAAACTAAGCACAACAGAACTGCAGAAGCAAGGGAGAAGGTGTTTTCAAAAGATGTCAAGATTTATTCTGTTCTTAAAGAAAGCAGACAGTTAATCCACCCTGTTGGCAGGTGCATGATAGGAGGTGATTCCTTGCAACAGCCTCTATAAGTATTTTCATTATGTTATTGTCCAGATGGGGATAGCAGTGGAGTGAGCAGGGGCAGAGGAGAGAGCTGGAGAGCACATTTGCCTAGCCTGCAATGCAGCTGATTGTGCAGAATCAGAGGGCCACTTGCACAGATTTTCTTGAGTGGGGATGACACACAGCATTGGTTCAAGTGTTTCTGTTGACACTGGCTTCTACAACACATTTTTTTTTTAACTATGAGCACTCATTGTGGGGAAGGAGGAAGATGGTGGCAGGCTTTGTTGCATTTGAGCAATGATTTTGACTCAAGTAGGAAATGGTTTAAGGCTGAAAGGTGGATTTCTCAACCAATTTATAATTAGGAGTTCAAAGTGTTGCTGTTTTCTAAGTAACTACTTAGAACCACTCTTCTCTTTCCCCAAAATCTATTTTTCTGTAAAAGAAGTTTCTAAGGAAAAACTAAAAGCATCATTTGGGGATTAATCAAAACATTTCATTTGTGTTTCAATCACTTCGAAATTAGTTCCCACAAATTACTAAGAAATTTAAGAGAAAATTTGATTTCGAATAAGAAATGATTTGGGGCTTTTTGTTACTATCTCAATTTTAACATTGTTTGAATTCCTCCACCCCTGTTTTCCCTTCAACCCAATGTTGATTCTTTTCCAGAAGGTGCAGCAGCACTGAGACATGCAGAACACAACAACTGGTCAAATAAGGTTTCTTCAACATTCCTCTTAGCCAACTCTCGTCATCCACAGCAGGATGAGTTGGTCACATCTGCTGACCTCCTAAAAGAGTGGCTGCAGTGAGTAATTCTGGGTTTTCCCACGCAGTGAATAATCCCTACAAAACGCCACCATCCAAAAACTGTTGTTACCACCTACCAAACTTGGAGGGAGGAGAAGTATAGAATGAGACTATTTTGTATGCTCAAGTAGTGGAAAAAAACAGCTATGCTAAACAGCAAAAAAAAAACCCCACACAAAAACCCCCACTTCCACACTGACCTTGCAGAGCAGCCTCTCTGCTGCACGTTCTTGAGTGCTGGATCCCTGGAGAGTGGAAAATTCATCCTTATTTATTTATTTAAATTAAAAATCCTAGTCGTGACCTCAGAGGTATATGTTTATTATCAGCTCCAATGCACTTGTCACAGCTTTGGCTGGAAGGAAAGCCAGAGAAGGATTTAAAAATAATAACAGTCCAAGAAATTTCTCCATTTCAAATGTTATTGGGTTTTGTTTAGATTTTTTTTTTCCTAATAAGAATACAGATTGTCTTTCAGATTCCAAATCTTTTGGATTAGTGGTTTTAAGCATGATGTCATTTTCCTGTCTATATGACCACAGCTTAGCCTTACTTCAAGTGTTTGGTAACAACAGAAAAATAACTGTGGCAACCTATGTGCAGTTCTGTGGGATGTGAATTAGTGCCACACCATTATCAGTCACAGCTGAGGAGCAGAAAGGCAGGACCTCTACAAGGGAATATCTATTCACTCTGATCCTTTCCAGAAAGTGAAGGTTGGCCAAAAGAACCCTTCAAGTCCTACTCAAAGGCTTACACTCTTACCCATTTCAAGTACCCATATTTCATGTGCATATATAAAGCAAAGATAGTTGGTCTTTTAAAACAAAACAGGTAGAAAAAGAATTAATGGACCAGATTTATTCCACTTAAAATTACAAGACGTTATTCCAGAGTCAGATTTCATCCATATGTGAATTGTAGGCCTTTGGTGACTTAAAATATGAGCAATTTCTGCTTTGCCATCTCACTTTCTCTCCCAAATGCACTTCTGCTCCCCTTTCAAAACAAACAAGGCTACTAGTATGTGGTATTTGTATTAGAATTAGCATTGCTGAATTTTCAGTGGCTTTAATGATCTGATTCAATTTATCCAGGACAGTCATTACTCAAATTATTTATGAGCACTACTTATCCCTCACTTTCACTCTTGCCTTAGTGTCTAAGAGCAAGAGAAGAGGATGAAAACTAAACTGGGATGAGAAGACAAATTATGACACAGTAGCAAAGAGGTGATTTGCTTACAACACCAACTCAGCAGCAGGTCAACTCTCTTCCATGCTGCATGTGGGTGGCATAGGTTTGGGTTTTCCAAGGATTTGAGTGGTTTTGTGCATCTCATTATTGACAAAATTACTGCTGCTTGTGTCAACAAGTGGCTTGGTGGCAGTGGTTTTATGGACACTTGGTTTTCTTATGGAGATTTCAACAAGCTTGTTAGGCTGTCTTGTTCTTTGAGATCATCTATTGTCATATGTGCTCAATAAAATTTGAGTCTTTGTCCTCTTTGCTGGTCCTGAGTAGGTGGTTTTCCAGCATAAAGGTCATGTCACATAGGTTGGAAGGGACCTCAAAGATCATCCAGTTCCAACCCCCTGCCATAGGCAGGGACACCTCCCACTAGAACAGGTCACTCAAGGCCTCATCCAGCCTGGCCTTCAACAGCTCCATGGAGGGAGCAGCCACAACCTCCCTGAACAACTCATTCCAGTATCTTACCACCCCCACTGTAAAGAGCTTCCTTCTAACATCCCATTTAAATCTCCCCTCTTCCAGTTTAAACCCATTACCCCTTGTCCTGTCATCACAAGACCTTGTAAATAGTTCCTCCCCAGCCTTTCTGTAAGCCCCTTTCAGCTATTGGAAGGCTACTATAAGGTCTCCTCGAAGCCTTCTCTTCTCCAGGATGAATAGCTTCAGTGAAAAAGCCACTTGGGCTGGGGCCCTAGAGTGCTGCAGACTGCTGAGGCAGTCATCAGTTATCTCCCCTTAGATTCACTGAACACAGGACGTGATGGACACCAGGTGAGAAAACAGGCAGTCTAGACCCCTAGAAACATGAAACTACCTCGTGTCTCCCTTCCCAGAAGCCAAGGCACACATGCACACTGCATGTATAGCAGCTCACATTTGAAAAGCATTCCACAAAGCCATCTTGCTGACCCTCCCTCAAGTCTTTATGCCATAATTTATCATACTGGAGTGATAATAGTTGACAGGAATCAGTTTGGTTTGGCTGAAAAGGAGGCATCTTAAAGGAAAAAAATATGATTTTGGAGGCCCACCCAAAAATGCAAAGGCTGGACCCTGTCTGAGAGCAGAACTTGGCCTCCTGTCTCCACTCCCACAAAAAATGCTTGTAAATGTTATGCTCCCTGGGCTGTATTTTTTTTTTTTCCCTTGCATTAAAAGCGGAGTGAATTTAGCACTTATAAAACTGAGGGGCTGATAGCAACTGGCTAGAACCAGATGTTGGGAGGACTGGAGCATATCGTACAGACAGATCGTGCACATATAACTGCTCAAAGTATGTCACTGCATTGCTTATTCGCAGTCAGGTTACGGAACAGACTGATTTCTGAGGCACTATAAAAAACATTATGCTGAAACCTAAGGGCTTGAGAAGAAGTGGAAAGGGGCTTGGGGGTGGGGGCTNTGGGAAAGGAGAAATATATTCCCTCTCCCCCATCCTTTGCAGCTCTGTCCTTCCCTGCTGTCCCAAGCAGCAGTGCATGGCGAGCCCAGCAGGGACAGATGTAATGCTCAGTTACATCTGTAACCCAGTGAGTTGCTCAGCCTTTGGAGGAGAATGAGTCTCCCCATGTGGAGGACAAGATGACCTCCCAGAACATTCAGCCCCACATTCTCCTGACGTAGAGCCATATGGACTACTTTCAGCCACCACTACTGGGATTGCACACAGATTCAAATGCTTTTAGGAGGACTTGTACCAGAAATAAATGCCTGAAGAGCCTATGTCTCTTTCAACAAGGCACAGAAGGTAACTGGTGCAATCTGCTATTAAGTCCTATGGAAGGACAAGCTTGTGTAGCTGGCTCCTTAAGGAATTTGAGCTGTTACTTTTAATGGCTTGAAGGGGTGGTGGTGGTGTTTGAACAAAAACTGGATCAGTTTTATTGACTCAGAGTGAAATGTTTCTGTTTATAGCTGTGACTCTTTGAGATTTCTGTTAAAATATTTAAACAACCTTAAAGTCTCCTCCTCAGATCCCACACCCCCAGCTTCATTCAGTGCATCCCCAGTTGGCTTTACTCAAACACCAAAGCCTCCTAAAGTTCAGTTTTGGCCTTTCAGGCTCCCCCTTAACACTTCCACTTTCTCTGTTGCACAAATTTCTGGACTACTTAGCTACCAATGTGCTGTACTGGTGCTAACAAACCCTTCCCAAGCCTTTACCCACCTTGCTGCCAACCAAGCTCTACTGACCATCAAGCAACTACATAAAAACAAACACAGCTACAACTCAGCCTCTTATTTGAATATTTTTTTTCTTTTGATTTCCATTTCACAGACTTTGAGCCTAGAAGGGCTATCACTTAAGCTTTTGAACCCCACAGGGCCCATACCTCACACTGGTACACCACCAAGAGTGTAATATCCACCACTGGTGGGTTGTGATTGCAACAGGAGGTTGAGTGCCAGCAACACCTTAAGAACAAATCAGGACAGGGGTCCAGCAGGCAAGACCTCCTTAAAAGATCTTACTCATGCATGCTACAACTGTAATGACATCAAGCCTGCTAACTTCATCCAGGAGACAATTCCTTCCCAACTACATCCAACAATCACCACAGTTTGTGCAGAACCTCAGAGTTTCTGCTCCCACTCTATAGCAGTAGTAGCAGCACACCAGCAGACACCCTTCCTGAATGCCATCCCTCACCAAGCTCCATGCTCAAGACACCATCACAGTCATCATCATTCTTTTCAGGCCATGACCACATGCCACAAATGTTCTGCTACTTCATAAGGTTTCACCTAAAATCATTTCGAGAAATGTATCACTCACCTTATTTGTTGGCTTTATCCAGCTCGAGGGAAAACTGAGGTCAAAAAACTTAAGCCACCTCTGCAGCACAGACTAGGATCACAGGTTGCAATCATTAGGCAGAGCCTGGGAAGGGAAGACAGGAGAAGCTAACAATAATATTGATGAGTGTGGTGGTGGGTGCAATTTTAATCCAGTGACTCAAACTCGGCAAGCAGGGAAGTTGCAATGTATTAAACTGTGAAGAGTTTACAAGAGCTGAACATCTAAAATATAGCTCTGAGAAATTACTCCTTAAAGCAGGCAAGCAAGAGCATCTCAGACAGAACCAGGAGAATATTGTTTTCACAGGGAACACTCTGTGGGTGTGTTATAAGCTCTGTTCTTTGGCCTGTCACCACATTATTTCTGCTCTTGTATGCCTCTCTTTTCTCATACTCAGGCACTGTCCTGTGATACAGCAGAAGTGCATTTACAGGTAAAATTACAAAAGTGGTCCATTATGATTTTTAAGGCAGTAAAAAGGCTGCTGTTTGTCACAGCTGTCTAGAGCCCCAAACGCCTTCAAGTGGCAGAGCCTTGATCCCTTTTCCTCCCCCCCCTACTCAGGCTGAACCCGTGTGTGTGCACACAGATTAAAGCTGTGTACAAACAGCTCTTCTAAAGCGCTCTCTGAAAAGAGGAGGGGGGAAAAAAATGAGGGGTGAGGGGGAAAAAAATGAGGGGTGAGGGGGGTGTGGGGAAGGGGAATGGTGCTTCAGCAAGGCAAGAGGTCAGAGCATTCCTAAGCACTTATTTCAGAATAGCTCTGCTTCAGCTGCTGCTTCCTGGCTTCCCACAGTGGCCACAGCAGTTTTCCTATCTCACCGGGCAGGGAGAGTGTGGTGAGTCACCTCAAGGGAACTCTTTCCAGAGGTGAAGAGGCTCAGCATAGCCAGCAGGAAAGTTGCAAAAAGATGGAAGAGAAGCAGCAGACCCTCATGGCAGAGCCAACTGTTACAGGGCCAAGCCAGAAGCCTAGGAAGATCTTCTGAAGTCCAGCGTGTGGACATGCTATGGACTTACCTCTTCTGTAGCTTCCCCAGGGAAAGGGGAATTTAGTGACAAGAGGGATGAATAATTCCCAGGCTCCTCCCAACAGCCACACCACATGCACTCAGGCTTCTCCAGGCAAAAGTAAAGCTTCCCAACCAGAGAAACCCCCTCTAAGGAGGACACCTTCCTGCTACTCCTCTCCAGACCTTTCTAAGCTGAGGTGTCTCAGGTGCACAGCTCTCAGCCTGATTGAGTCCCTGTTAGAAAAAAATAAGGAAGCCCAGCCCAATTTCTGCTTCAATTCACAGATTCATAGAATGGTTTAGGTTGGAAAGGGCCTCAAAGATCATCTAGTTCCAGCCTCCATACCATGTGCGGGGACACCTTCTACTAGACCAGGTCACTCAAGGTCTCATCCAACCTGATCTCGAACACCTCCAGGGAGGGGGCATCCATAACCTCCCTGGGAAACTTCTTTCAATGCCTCACCATCCTCACTGCAAAGAATTTCTTCCTAATACCCAGTCTATATCTGCCTTCCTCAAGCTTAAAGCCATTCCCTCTCATCCTGTCACTACCAGCCCTTGTAAAAAGTCCCTTCCCAGCTTTCCTGCAGGCCTAGGCCCTGTTCTAATACGGGAAGGCCACTGTAAGGTCTCCAGGCCCCACAGGCCCAACTCTCTCAGCCTGTCCCACACAGGAGCTGCTTCAGCCCTCTGATCACCTTTGCAGCCCTCCTCTGGGCCTGCTTTAGCACTTCCCAGACACTCTACAGTTGAGGGCATCAGAACTGGAAGTAGGACTCTGCATGAGGGTCTCACCAGGGGCAGAAGCACCTTCCTTGTCTGCTGGTCCAGCCCAAGGCATAGGTGGCCTTCTGGCTTGCAAATGACCATTGCCACCTCATGTGCAGTTTTTCATCAACTGACACCCCAACTCCTTCTCCATGAGACTGGTCTCAAGCCACTCCTTGCCCAGCCTGTATTTGTGCTTGGGATTGCCCTGGACCAGCGGCAGGACCTTGCACTTTGCCTTGTTGAACTTCATGAAGTTGGTTCGGGCCCACCTTCAAGCCTGTCCAAGCCCCTCTGGGTGGATCCCTTCCCTCCAGCATTGTGAACTGCACCACACAGCTTGGTGTCGCCTGCAGACTTACCGAGGGTGCACTCAGTGCCACTGTCCATGTCGCTGACAAAGACGGTAACCAGCACTGGTCCCAGTACTGACCCCTGAGGGCTGCCACTTGTCACTGGTCTCCATTTGGCCACTGAGGTGTTGATAGCAATTGTGTCCTCCCTTTGTCAGCTGTGCTGAGGAGTGCACGAGATACAGGACAATAGGGAGGTCCATCCAAGGCATCGCTTGCTTGTTTCCTCAGCAGAAACCATCAAGCCAAGGAGTCTGGAGGCAAAGTCTCTATGTGAAACAAAGTTTCATGGGCGTTTGGAAGTTCTTTGTGCTTTTTACTGCAGTCGTACCTCTCCCCTTCAGAAACAGGTGCAGGAGGCTGATGTTATGGTCTGATGAGGCTCCCACAATTAAGATGTCAGAATGTCCCTTTCAAAGCTGACTGGAAAAGGCAGATCACAGGTCACCCAGCCAATGGAGTTAGGTTCAGCTGGTGGGACACTTCTAGAGAGCCAATTACTCTTTTCAAGGTCTTTCCAACCTCAGGTACAGCCTCACTTTTGCAGATTAGGCATTCATTTTGGCCTCAGAAAGCAGACATTTGCATGGGTGGGAGAACTTCAATCTACTTCCTGCAGATACTTGGCTGAGAGAAGGTCTTGTTTTAGACTTAAATTTCAGTGTGATGCAGTATTAAATCATCCACATCACTCTAATTAACACCTTCTACACTGCAAGGGAACACAAAGCAGTTTTATGCTATCAAGGGAGGCTATATGGGTTACATCAGAGCCTGGGTAGAGAAAGCTAAGGTTGCCACTGCTCATGCAGGCACAGTTTAAAAGTTCTCACTGATTTTAAGCTGCCTTCATTGAACAAAATCTCTCTTTGCTGGGGGAGAGCTAAGGGTTTCATCTAATGGCTGATAGCACGGAATTTGCAGTCAGGTGCTGGGCATGGAGAAGCTCAGCACACCGTAGCTGAAAGGCAAAACAAATAACAAGCAAGCTCCTCAGAGCAGGGAGGGCTTCTTCTCCTCTCGCTGTTAGGCCTGCACAAGCCTCAAGATGGAAGTGGACTCTCATCCGAGGCCTTTGGGTGCTTGCATAGTATAAATATTTACTAATAGCAGAGAGAGAGTGAGAGCAGGAGAATAGTCATTTTTCTCAGTGGCTTAGGGTTAAGTACAGGGCAATGGCATCTTAAATCCAGATGTTCTCCTTTTGGGATTTGCCCACGAGGCATATTCTCATGAGATCTCTCTGGCGTTTTGATTTGGATAGTAGCAAGGCACGTTTAGCCCAATGATATCATGAGCAGATGACTCAAAATGCTCAAGGATTTTCTTTCTAAATTCCAGCAGTTCATTTTCTGGCTAATGCAGGGAAGAAACTTTTGTCCATTTCGTCTTCTCATCCTTCTGGGTTTCTATTTTCGGTTAGTTTTAAAGGATACTGAACTTGGCCTGCTAGCAGGAGATTTATTTAAATGTATATATTATATATAAATAAAAATTCTGCTTTCACATGAGTGCGTGTGGGAGCTGTTCCCAAGGTAGTGGTGGAACGACTCATTGTAGCAAAGAGGTAGAGACAGTGCAGATGTTGGGGGCTGCCCCTTTGGGAGGGTAAGATAAAACAATTACAGGAACCCCCTTCCCATTGCCATTGTAGCAGGATGCAATATTTAATTCCATCTTATCACCTGTGCCTGAAAAGAATGGCTCAATAGTTATGGTTCTTACACCTTTGGCCAAAACAGTAGGAGTGTCCAGATTCTTTATATAAATGTGACAGGGGAGGGTGGAAGTACACGAAGATGCACATCATTTACCAGCTGTGAGAGCAGGAGTGAAGAGCATATTTAAAGACCAAGTAAACAGTAGACACCAGAACCAGAGCAAATAAATACAGCAAATTCATTGGAGGTGAAACTGGGTTGACTTGGCCAACGCAGTTTCACAACATCATCAATTCAAGGCTTGCACAGGGGTGATTTTTCTCTCCATCCAATTCACTAAGGAGTTGCACGCTACTTTGGTGGATTTTCTGCACAATTACAGATTATTGCCATGGTAACAGATGCATCACATGACAACTTTGTTACCTCAGAGACAAGAAACAGCTGCTTAAAGAAACAGGCATCCTCCAGGAACTGGGATATTTATTTTCTTTATATATATATATTTTTTTATTTTTTTTTAAATGATGGTCTCATATTGTTTTAGGAGTCCTCGCTGATTTTCTCATGGATGCAGCTCCTATTATTTTGATAGTTAAAAATGTTTCAGTGCACCACCTGAAAGTTATTTTGTCCCATGACATATTTTTTTTTCCCCCCTCGCACTAAGAAACACAGCACATATTTGAAAGAAAATAAAACAAAATATAGAGTTCCTGTGATTTTGGCAAAAGCAAAATGTCTTTTTTCCTCCCCCATCAGCATCTCTCTCTCTCTCTAGTGCTGACATTTTGGTTTTATTAAGTTAAAGAGTACTGAAACATTGCTAATAATATTGTTTGACAGAAATCCCAGATGCCCTGGAGTCAAGGCTACTTTACCATTGCTAAAAGGAGGCCAGAAGTTCTCTTCCAGGACATATTCTGAAGACAAAGCCAAGTCACTCTCTGCTCTGGGTACCTCTAGAGTGCCAACCACATTTTACTTAGTTTAACTACCCAGGGAAAGCCAACAGAAGATATGCTTTTGTGTAGATCAGCAATCATTACACCACAAAAAGGAAGGAGGGAGGGAGGAAAGGAGGGAGGGAGGGAGGGAAGGAGGGAAGGAGGGAAGGAAGTTTTTTTTTAAAAAACAAAACTTCTGGGCTACACTGTTTTTGAGGAAGTGTTTGTATTTCAAAAGGACCATCTGATATAAGTTATTGGTCCTGAGTGACAGAGTACGTTATTTTTTATTTCTTAACGTACCACANCAGATATATAATTTCTTGCTACCTCAGTTTTTAGGCAATATTACACTAAGGAGCCTCTCTAAAATCAAAGTAAGGTAGCCAGTTTGAATTTTTAATTCCAGCTGCCAATTGACTAATTTTTCAGTGCATAAGGTATGACAAAGAAACACTGGGGTTTTGCCCCTATGTTACAGCCTGTTCTCCCACTAAATGTTTTTTTTTCACTTTGCCCTGGGGAGCCCAACGCAGCCCACTTGCAGACTGCTCCAGACTTGGCACCAATGGCACGAACCACTCTCCCCAGCCCAACAGACCACTCTGGCCCTGCAGCAGCCCTGCAGCATCTCCCCTACAATCCACCCTTCACAGGAGAACTGCAGCTGCCTCAAAGTCACCCTGCTCCCCTGCTGCTGGGAGCCAGCAGTGGTAATTAAGGACCTCCCAGCTCCCGAGCTGGTACTCAGACAGTCAGACCACTTCAGCCCACAGTGAATGTCTGATTAATTAAAGGCTTATAATTAACCTTCATGGCTGGAATTTCCCAAAGACCTTCATGGGCTGAGGTGCACAAATCCCATTGACTTGAACAAGAGGCTGGAACCAAATCACTTTTGTCCCTCACTGGGAATCCTCCTGCACACCAGAAAAGTAAAACCTTTCCCTTTCCTAGGTTTGGACATGTTTTCCCAGCTTCAAATAGCTTCTGAGGCCTCAGAGAAAGCTGAAAAATAAATCATGCACAGAAAATATTTGTGAGCAGAATCCACTTATGCTACCACCACCACTGCTCATGCAATGGGTTTGCATAGCTGGAGCTCAGAGGCTGCACAGAGTTCTGTCTCACCCAAAGGAGCTACTCCAGATTTAACCCAGTGTAAGGAAGAGTCTGGTCCACAGTTTTCATGCAAATAGCCCCAGGTAATGAGGAATAACAAAGAGAAATACATCAGACATGAGAGGAACCCAGAGGTTTTGTCTTTCACCAGGTTTCCCGTTGCTTTCAGGAGTCAGAATTTCCCCCCCCAAATGTTAACTGGGAAGCCACCTCTGCATAGGGCATTTTTGTTAATGGGGTCACTGCCTTAATGTGGTTTTCTCCAGTTAAATGTTTCTGGTAAACAAAATTCTGTTGTACAGCTTAATTTAGATCTGTTATTTTTCAAGTTGTTTTTATTTGACCACATGGAGCTCAGTGACTTGTAACCCAGTCCTCAGCCTATTTTTAAATTTTACGCAGAGCCTTTTTTTTTAGTCATTTGTGGTTTTTTTAGAAGCATGAGAATGGAAGGACTAAATAATGTTGCTTTATCATCGAAAGCTTTTGTTTCACATGCACACAGGATCTCACAAGTGAGATGAGCTTGTTTGGCTCTCAGCCCAGGCTCTACTGAAGAGGAAGTCACAATTTACCAGTGAAGGCTCCTAATCCTGTAACTTCTGGTTCGTGTTAGCATTCTGTTGAAGATGTTGCGCACTTACCCTATGGTTCACATCATGGTCCAAATTATCCAGAGGACAGCAGGCAAAACTGGACAGCCCAGTTACTGCAGGCTGTTCACCATCCTGAGCAGCTGATGTACCCAGGACTTCAGGGTCTCACACTGCTCCCTGCTTTCCCTGATTGCTGCTCTCCTCTGGCTTGTGAGAGCTTCTGAAGCCAGCAGCAAGAGAAACCCTTAGCTGAGGCAATAGTGAGGAAATGCTGCAAGACAGAGCACAGGATCCCCTCAGCAGCTGCACTCCTGATTCTAGAGATCAAGCTGTATTAAACTGGCTTTGAAAATCTCAATGAACTCTCATCTAGATGCCACCTGGGGTATTTCACAGGATCACAGAATCATGGGCTCACGGGATGCCAGGGGTTGGAAGGGACCCAAAGAGATTGAGTCCAACCCCCCTGCCAGAGCAGGACCAGACAATCTATCTCAGGTCACAGAAGAATGCATCCAGATAGGCCTTGAAAGTCTCCAGCTAAGGAGATTGCACAGCCTCTTTGGAGAGCCTGTTCCAGTGTTTTGTGACCTTTACAGTAAAGAAGTTCCCCCTTGCACTGAGGTGGAACCTCCTGTGCTGTAGCTCCTTGCCCTGTCTCAGGGAGCAAGTGAGCAGAGCCTGTGTGTCCTGTCCCGTCCGCCCCCAGCCCTCAGATATTTATAAACATTGATTAAATCCCCTCTCAGTCTTCTCTTTTCCAGACCAAAAAGCCGCAGGTCCCTCAGCTGCTCCTCATCAGGCAGTGCTCCAATCCCCTAATCATCCTCATAGCCCTCTGCTGGACCTTCTCCAGCAGATCCTGTCCCTCTTAAACTGGGGAGCCCAAAACTGAAGGCAGTACTCATTTTCTAGATCATACCACCTCCCACTTATTTGTTGAGCCCAACAAACTTTCTCGTTTCCGCTCGGTGATAAAGAGGGTGTGGTGAAGGAGGAGAGAGATGCTCTTAGGCCCTTCACAAAGTAAAAGCAGAGAATCAGCCACCTGAAACACCCTGTGCTTAAGCAGGGCATTAGACTAGACCTCCAAGCCATCAAAAATTCCCGGCTGAATAAAAGATTGATTTCAAAGATTCAAAGATACCTCAAGGCCAGCATTTCCAAAGAAGACAGGAGCTGATTGGAGCTGAAGCATTCCTCTTGTTCAGTGCATCTGAGTGAGCACTTTAAGTCTCCAAAGATTGAACTATAAAGAGAAATTAGTTTATTAATAATTCACAGGCTTCGAGAAGAAAAAAATGTCAAAAGCATATGCTCACGAACAAAGCTGATTTTATTTTCTGTGTTTGGAGCTGAGCAACATGTAGAAAAGTGGAGGGTGTCGAGCTCAGAAATTTAATTCAGGGCTTTCTCTCTTCCTTCCCTTTAACCCAAGCGAGCATATATTCTAACTTCCTCATCAGTGCTGAAAGTTCTTCAAATCCCAAATGGTTTATGTGAAACATTAAAAGCACACTACCATCTTCAGCTCCTTGATAGTTTAGGTCATTTTCATGGCATAGTTATTATCCAATAGCTCTTAATTGCAGCTTGTACATTTCAAGACAACACATTCAGGGGCTGGAATTATAGGGATTTTTAGACTCCCCATCCAGGAGCCTGGTTCCTCACATGTTAAGCACATGAGGTATCTCATTGAGTCTGGCCCCACTTCACCAGGCACCTGAAATCTGTAATGTTAATATGCTTGAAATCATTTGTGTCATTCCTCCTCTATGATTTGCAGTATGCCACTATGATTGGCCCTTATAATTTTGGTAATTATTTGATTATAGGACACCATACGCAGGAACTGAGACCATGCCGATTAAAATACATTAAAACACAGACAATAAGGAGGTTGTCAATTTAAGATATAATGTCTTCCACTGCCCAGTGGAGAAATTACACAGTAGGGTTGTCTACAAAATTTTTGCTCCCCCTGTCTCCAGTCAAATATTGATTCTTCTTGTGAAGGTCCTTGTTTCCCTCTACTGGACAGCTGAATATATATATTTTTAAAATAATACTCCTAAAAAAAAAAAATAATGCACTGACCCAGAACTGGTTTTTGAAATTTTCCTTTACCGTTGGAGAAAAGAAAACTGTTTTTTTTTAAAGAACATATTTTTTCCTTCAGCGATTTCCATGAGAAATATTTACTTCCTTCACACAGGCTTTTAAAGAGCATATTGGCCCTTACCTACTGATCTCAAAGTGGGTTTGCAGCCCCTCTAAAACAAGGAGCTCTCACATCATCATTGGACCATAAGATTCCTGAAGCAGTGCAAGTAAGTTTGTAGCAGTAAAGACCATACATGGACCACAGATAAGCCCAGCATAAAATCAGGAGGATGCTTACAAAGTCCCCTAATACTGCCCTAGCTAATATGAAAGACGCAGGAAGAGAAAACATCTGCCAGCTGCTCCAAGCTTCTGAGGAAGACAATTGCACATCTAAAGAAGCACACTTTCCTTCTCTTAATTTCTTCTCACCACTGCAGATGGGACCATTATGGAATATAATTAGCCTCAGTTTTACACATTATTAGGCTTAGAAAGTTTGAGTCAAACAACACAAATTTGCAAATCAGGAGCATAATTAAATTTAGGATGTGGCTGCTGGGGATTCTTCCCTAGTTAAGCAGCAGTGGTTGACGGTGGGTCTGCAAATGTGGGAGAGGCTGTGGAGTCTCCTTCTCTGGAGACTTTCAAGGTCTGTCTGGATGTGTTCTTCTGTGATCTGTGCTAGATTGTATGGTCCTGCTCTGGCAGGGGGGTTGGACTTGGTGATAATGACAGGGTGAGGAGGAATGGGTTTAAACTAGCAGAGGAGAGATTTAAATTAGATGTTAGGAGGAAGTACTTTACAGTGAGGGTGGTGAGATACTGGCACAGGTTGCCCAGGGAAGTTGTGGCTTCTCCTTCCCTGGAGGTGTTCAAGGCCAGGTTGATTGAGGCCTTGAGCGACTTGTTCTAGTGGGAGGTGTCCCTGCCTATGACAAGGCGTTGGAACTGGATGATCTTTGAAGTCCCTTCCAATCTAAACTATTCTATGATTTTGTGATTCTCTCTCCTTGGGTCCCTTCCAACCCCTAACATCCTGTGGTCCTGTGACATGATCCTGACTTCCAGCCCCTCTCCTATCTACAGTGCTATACAGTCTTTCCTTGCAGCATGGGTTGGGATAAAAAAAAAAAAAAAACCCAACAAAAAAACAAAGAGCAAACAGAAGCAACAGCAATTTGTGGCATGTAATCTGGGTAGCTGGGATATGACCCCTGGTCTTCATTAAAGAAATAAAACTTGAAAGTTTCAAAACTTCTAAAAGTGTGTTTGTCAGCAGCATAGTCCTTGCAGGAAGGTGTTCAAGGAAGAATTGGTCCAGGCAGGAAAGTTCTGAATCATTGAAGAACTGTCTGAATAAAGGCAGGTTGCTCCCAAATGTGCTCGCTGAAGGCTAACCAAGGACTTGTTCCTGTGCTTTTCCAGAGGTATTTTAACCCCTAAACAATTAGCTACTGCCACTGGGCTTCTTTTCCATAATCTCAGAAAAGAGAGAAGTCTCAAACCACGACCCAAACTCCACAAGGAAAACCAAGATTCTGAGCGAGAGTTACATTATCCATGTGTCAGTCCCACTTGTTTCTCCGTTTCCATTATTGACTCACAGAATTACTTCTTTTGGAAGGAATCTGATGATAAAGAAAAGCCACCTCCCAACAACCGATGAGAACAATAAAAGAAGAAGCCAACCATCATCATTCTAAAGAAAATCCACCAACACCAGGCCCCTGAAGCAGCTGTGATTCCCACGGGACTCTGCTCTGACTCAGAACATGGGCTGCAGCCGATGCTCATCCCCCTGGATTGCACTCACAGCCAACAAACTGTTGCTCTCTGAACAGAATACTTTTAACCATGTGAGTTTTTTTTCCCCCAAAGATAATTACTTATTTCACCTCCGAATGAACCAAAGTCAAACTAATTCCAGAGCAGCACTAGAAGAATGTTAAAAGCTTAGATAAATCCTTTGTGAGATGCCTTTCCTTTTTTTCCCCTTCTCTTCGCAAGGAATGTGTGGCCCAGAGGCAGAGATCATTGTTCTTTCTGCAGGTTCCTCACAAGAAGCTGAGTTGATGGTGCACAAAGAGCAAAGCAAAGCAAGTTTAGTTGCTCTTGGCTGCTTTTAGCTGTTTCCTAATATTCTGCATCGCTCAAGCAAAGGATTAGGCTTTTGTTGCTGTGATAGGTGAACTGCAAGAGATGGAGGTTCAAATTCTAGAGTTACTATTTCATCCTCTCCCAGGCCAATTTCCTCTTGGCTCCAGCTGAAGTCCTTGAAGTCCAGGGAAGTTTTGCCTGACTACGGAGTGAGTAATGATTCCAGGAATCAACATTTGGAGATAATACCAAACTGAATATCTTTGCTAGATTAACTTTCCTCCTAAGGTCATCTCTGTAACACTCAAGCGCACAATGTGTTATTTTCAAAAGGAGCTGGTCTCTATCTGTTTATCCTAAGGCAAATATATGAATTACTGCTCATTTTTCCACAAGGCACATATGATTTGAGGCTATTAGGCAGTGCTCGTCCATACCTCCACCGGACAGATGTGTTCCTTGGGAGTGGTTGTCCAGGGTTTGCCGGTAATAACCCACTGCAGGCAGCAAAAATCAATCCCAACGAGTTTCAGAGGGACCCTTCCACAGCTCCCCACATGTGACAGAGGGCTGCTAATGAGAGGGAGAGATCATATTCATTGCATGAGTGACAGGTGAAAGGGAAGATTAACGTTAACATACACCTGCTCTTTGGTGCCCCAATTAAGACCTCCTACTGTCAGCAGTAACATAAGATGCAAATCAGCCAATGCCCTTCCCCCTCCTCCAGGAAGGCTACAGCAGGATTTGGAATAAAGTATAGTGAGAAAAGAAAGACAAAACCTTGAATGTCATCCTTAATCTGAGAGTCATTTGCTTGCTTACTGGCTTTCTCCCTTTCCTGCCTTCTCCTTGCAACTCTTCACCTCATTCTTCTCATCTACAGAGGGAACATGGCCTGTTTTTTGTGAGGAATGCCTGCCCTGGGGACAATCCTGGGGACAGACTGCAAAGCCATGATTAGAATTGACAATATTTATCCCTGCTTTAAATTCATTCAAACCAACCTTGCTCAAGCCACTGGCAATAGGCAGAAGAAATGTTTGGAAGTATCACTGAAGGAGATAGCTAGACTGGAGAAGGAGGGGGTTGTTCATCAGCTTATCCTGCTCTGGGTCTAGAGAACTGCTTCTGAGGCAATATTTTAACGCAGCATTGGCAATCTGTGATGGACTATTGCAAATCCATGAGTAGCTCCTGTGAGTGCTTTTCCAATATGTCCATACTATCCCTTTTTGTCTCCTCCTACTGTCCAATATGAATCAAATATTGCTTATCTGATGGAATTCCAGCTGCCAAGGTATTGCAGACTTCTGCTCAAAAGTAATTGTCCTCCCAGCTTTCTTGTAGATGTTGTGTGAGGGCAGAAGCCCAGGAAATGCAAACCCATTCCAAGAAAACCCCAGAAATTTGAAGAAAATTGCACCCTTTGCTGCGTGAAATGAACAAAAATGGTTAGAGGAGGTTTGAAATTGTTTGTTTGTTTCTTTGTTAATAGGTTAAAATTCAAAACTGCAATAAAATTTTGGGGTCCAGAGATCAGTCCTCCTCAGAGATCCAAATCTCTGGTCCAGAGATCAGTCCTCCAGGACCTCTGCCTTCCTTTCTCCTGCCCAGCCCAATGGGCAGCGGTGACTGTGCTGTGTAGCAGGCAGGCGGCCAGGGCACTTGGCCTTTCCTTCCTTCTCTCAGCTCTGCTGGCTGTTGGAAAACATGCATCAATTTGTTTTTCTCCCTTCAGGCAGAAAATAAAATTGGCAAAAATCTTGCCGGCAGGAAGCCCTGGTTTAAATTTTCCCAAGGGGAAGGGGCAACTCGGCAAAGTCAGAATTTTCCTGCAGAAAATTTCAATTTGCGTAAAGACAAATTTTTATTAGAACAATTTCTTGACAGGAAACATCTAGAAAACCCATTCCAGAGCTTTATTGGCAGAGAAATGGACTCCTGTGTTTCACAACCTTGGACTCTTTTCCCCTTCAGCAAACTGCTGGCTTTTGACTGTGCAATTAAAAATACCTCAAATGCTTTAGGTTGTGGGCCTATTGCACTTTCTGTTTGGAGTGACTTAGCCCAAATTGTCTAAAACAATTACATATGCATAGAGTCCAAAAATTCTAGAAACTTATGCATAGGAAAGGGATACAATCCATGGGATGTTCCCTAGTTCATTTATCTCGTCTTGTAGTCTCTTGACAATATCCATAGAGCGGAGCAAAGTGGAAAGTAATAATTCTGTGGCTCAGTTTCTCAAATTCCTATTTATACTGAAATTAGAGCTGTGAAATCCTCTTTCTCCCAGTAGTGTTGTGAGAATAAATCCTTCTGTGGCACCAAAATACCCTCAGATGTTAATGCTGAGTGCTTGCAAGGATACACAGAGAGATGGATGGTTTGTGTCCTTAGGCCCCAGAAATCCTTAAGTTCCATTGCTCAGCAAACCTATCTGATCTGCTAGGTCTATTCTCCAAAGCTGTTTGCATCCAGTTTTCTTCTCTGCAGGAACATTCAGTGGGGTTGGAATTGGCAAATTTAAAGTCAAAAGGGTGTTTTGGAGAAAATCTATCAGGAAGAGAAGATACACTACAGACCTGGTTCACGGCAGAGGGCTGCTTTGGACATTAGGAAAAAGTTTTTCACAGAGTGGTCAGGCACTGGAATGAGCTGCCCAGGGAGGTGGTTGAGTCATCAAGCCTGGATGTGTTTAAGAGTCATTTGGATGTGGTGCTTGAGGATATAGTTTAAGGTGAATCTTGTTGAATAGGGTTATAGGTTGGACTTGGTGATCTTGAAGGACTTTGCCAACCTGGATGTTTCTGTGATTGTGCGTGGCTGGTGAGCACCACAACTGATTCTCCCCATACTGCTCTCCCAAACCCTTTCTGCTGCTCTCAGCCACAGACTTGGGCAGTACCAACAGATATCAGGCACAACTCAGCAGGCAACATCACAAGTAAATATATGTGATACATTTTTCCTCCTTCAGATACTCATCATCCTATTCCTCTCCCTCCCAGTCCTCCATAGCTGCACTGTATCTTGGCAAATTTCAAATGACTCTGAAGTAATCAAATTAACCTCAACACTTTTCTTAGCAGGTTTGCATAAATCGGATTGTTGTGAGAGCAAGGAGCTGGGGCACCATGTCTTCAGCCAGCCTGGCTTCCAGCCTCATCTGCTGCTTTATCCCAGCTGTCATTCCACTCTGGAGAGTTACAGACTCCTGTGAAGATGCACTGGTGGGAAGAGGGGAGTGTGTGGTGCCTGGCTTGTGAGTAGTTATTATGCAGAGACATGAAGAAAAAAAAAAAAATCTGCATTTATGTATTAAGGGATGTTAATTTGCTCAGAGTAATTTTCCATAGATTTTATTGATTGACTTCAGGCTTTAAGGGTTTAACTGCCATGTCACTTTGCCCACTTTAATTTAGCGTGTGGATGACTTATAACAACAAGCTGGTTTTATCACTTGAAACCTTTCCTAATTAACGATAGACAAAAGAGGTATAGAGAAAACACTCTGGGTGAGCACATTCCTTTTCCTTCTCTTTCATACTGCAAAAGCTCTTAAAACTTGTGAGCTTCAATAAGCTTCAATATTTGGAAAACTGTTAAATGCATAGGCATAGCAGCAGCAACAACTGTGCAAAGCTAATATATCTCACAGGACTGGAATTACTGCAATAAGGATTGTTCCAGATTTAGAAGAAGAAAAATAACTATTGCTCTGAAATGCTTTTATCAGGGTCTTCAGCCTCATCATTTTATGCTGCTCTGATTCAGCTATTAAAGTGTACACATGCTAGGAAGGAAGTCAGATTTTTACAAAAGGAAAAAAATAAAAAGAAAGAAGGATCAAACAGAGATACAATAATTCTGCCACTGGCTCAGCTTACAGTGCTGGGCAATACATCGGACACCTCCCTCTTTCATTTGTCCATCTGTAAACTGTTAAAACAATTCTCACCCCAGCATCCAGGAGAAATCAATCATCGAGACTGAACTGAACCAAACAGCAGTTAAGTTCTTGGATGGAAGACATAACAGAAACACAAATATTTTTACTTGAAGTGTTATACTGCCCTCCGTGTAGACTCTACTGGTGGGGATGCTAAACACTGCACATTCTCCTTGCTTTCAGCACAGACTGTACTTTCAAAGTTTTGTTGGTTTTTTTTTTTTCAGAGGATTAACAACAGCAATAACATTTTCTTTATCCTTAGCCCCTTGTGAGGCTGCACCCAGTAATAGGCATTGCAAAACCCCAAAGTTTTCAATTCTGGAAGACAGCCCTGGTTATCCTCTAGTGGCTGCCTTGCAAGCAGACCTTCAAGCATCTTATGCTAAACCACCTCAGAGTGACCCTCACAGTTAGCTGACCTTGTCCTGTCTCTTTATTTGCAATTTCAGGCACTTGATATCATGGAGTAAAGCCTCTAAAGCAGTCATGACAATGCTTCACAGATTACTTTCATGAGGCTGTATCTGGAATACTGTGTCCAGTTCTGGGCCCCTCAGTTTAAGAGGGACATAGAACTGCTTGAGAGAGTCCAGCACAGAGCCACAAAGATGATGAAGGGAATAGAAATCTCTCTTACGAGGGAGCTGGGGCTGTGCTGCTTGGAGGAGACTGAGAGGTGACCTCATCAATGTAAAGGGTGAGTGCCAGGAGGCTGGAGCCAGGCTCTGCTGGGTGATGCTCAGTGATAGCACAAGGGGCAATAGGTGGAAGCTGAGGCATAGGAAGTTTGATTCAAACACAAGGAGGATTTTTGTCACTGAAGGTGACAGAACACTTGCACAGGCTGCCCAGGGAGGATGTGGAGTCTCCCTCTCTGGAGAACGTCTGGATGCGTTCCTGTGTGATCCGGTATAGGTGGTTCTGCTCTGGGAGGGGATGTGGAATGGATGAGCTTTTGAGGTCCCTTCTAACCCCCGACATTCTGTAACTTTGAAGTCTTTAATGACAAATAAACTTACATTTTCTGGTTTTGGTCATGCTTCAAACTCTTCCCTTGAAATCACCTGGGGCTGAGTTTTCCTTTGGATTTACGAAGGGCAGCAGGAACTCTTGTGCAACCCTTGTGTATCCAGCAGCTGGAGCTGTGATAAAGATGGTGAAGTACTGCAAAACATGAAATCAGTTTAAAAGTGGGCAACACTACCAAGCACATGAGAAAGCAAGCACAAACAACCAAATCTGCTCATTATGGAGGCAGCCATGAAACAGTCTGCACAGACTGCCTCTTGTGGGTGTATTTCTCTAGCAACTCCACCACATCCTTCCAGTGACTGCCTTAAGAGACACAATGTGACAGCCAGCACAGGGGCTGAGCCACATCACCCATCACAACAGCAGGTGAATCTACCAAGGCTTTTTAAAAAAAGGCTTTACCACAGACAAAAAGCTTTCTGCAAATCTATAAAGTCTCTTTACTATTCCTTCTTTTTTTTTTTTTTTTTTTTTTTTTAAACAAACTTCCACTTTATAATTAAAATTACTGAAAAATCTGAAAAAATTTCCAGAGCTTTTTTTCAATAAATCATACAGAGAGAATCGTTCAGGGTGCAGCTAGAATTTGAGCTGCATGCTACAATGATGGTAGCACTGTCCAACTTTCCATCAATGTTGTCAAAGGCCTAGAGGCTAAACACATGGGAAAACTGAAGTCCTGCCAGAAGTCACCCCACCACCCAGTGTCCCTATTTCTCCTGGCTCCCAGTGCAACACCCTAGTCCCTTTTCTGCAGGGTCTTCCCAGAGATAAACCTGAAGACCCCGTATCTGGCTGTACTAAAGGATGCTTTCCTTTCCTGTGCACCCTCAACAGCACAACTTGCACAAATCACTGTGTGGCCCAAGCATAAAGCAGAGACAGTGTACATGATAGCTTCCAGTGCCTTGCCAGGAGCTTTTGTTCAGAAATTGCCTTCCAAACTCCTAGGTCTGGCTGTTCTTCAGTGGTGGCCTTGGCATTCTGAAAAGACAGAACGTCATTTGTCTGTGAGCTCCTCAGCTGTGCACATGGCAAAGTTGCTTGTGGAGCTCCCATTGGTCCTGATGAAGCTTCCAGTTTAGCAAATGTTTATGTGACTCTTGGTTGGAAAAGGATGGAAAGAAGTCCAGGCACATCACTCTAAATAGATCTGTGGGTAACACTTTAGCTACACATTGAACTTAGATTTAGTAGCATCGTTATTGCATGTAATGTTTATTTTATTAGGTTTATTTTATTAGTGTGCCCACAGCAGAATGCAAGCCTTGTCTTTGTCAACTCAAAAGGCGCCCCACAAGAGGCTCTGAGTAGAAAAATATGGTGCACTTCATTTTTTCCTTTGGAAAAGCCAAGCAGATGCTGATGAGTGGATAGTCACAATAAGTGTGTGTTTTGAATACAGTGCTAAGTTCTGAAGCTCAGCTGAGTTAACTTGGTGGGAAGTTTGCTTTAATTCGATCCTGTCTCTAAGTGTTCATAAAATGATGCAATTCAGCTTTAACCAGATGAGTAGCATCATCAAAATACATTATTTAAATCCCACCCCCTCAACCATGTGGCCAAATTGGAAGAAGTGCCACTCAAGTATCTCCTTCCTGGCCAGGAAAAGATCAGTCACACTTTAAATTAAGTGTCTCGAGTAAGGATTTAATTTAGACTTAATAAGACAGCGATTGTACGTTAAATACCATTGGGTTATTAAAACCATATTCATTGAGGTTTTACAGCTATGTCAGGACAATATGCCATAAATGGAAAAACTGCTAACAAGGCACAGTTATTGATTCTGACAACATGTGCTAGATAGGACGCATTCGTATGTTCAATAAAAATAAGATAAACATAGAAGAAACACCCACAAGCATGTTTTTCTGAGTCCCCATGGACCTCTCCACCAAAGAGTCAGAGCACTCAGAAAAAAAGAGTAAAGTTATCCTCATTGCCTCCTTAAGAGTGAGACTTGTGTGTCCTATTGTTGGAGAAACTGAGGCATAGAGAGGTATTTCTTCAGGATTTTTTAAAAAGCTTTTAGGAAGGCCTAAAGGCTACCCTTATGCTCCTCCTCCTGTGCTTTCACCACAGGACAAATCTGGTAAAGACAGGATGGGTCTGAATGAAGAGGCTGCTGATCTCACCATGCCAAGGACACAAATGTGCTCAGACACCACAGAGGATATTCAGTGGGGTCTACCAGGGCAGATCTCTGCTGAAGAAGTGCTAGGTCTGAGCAGACCTTTGTGCTCTGCATGAGCAAAGCATTAGTTTGTGTGTGGAGAGCAGGCAATACCTCTGCCCATACGATGCTGGGAACAATATTGCATCTGTATATATTCATTTCCACACAAATATGCTATCTGTGTGTGAATGTGTACATATAACACACATATATATGCAGAAGAGGACATTAAGGAGGGACTTTCCCACCAGAGCAGAACTTGGAAAAGGAGACTGTTTATACAAAAAAACATTTCCTTTGCCAAAAAGTTTCTGTATTCCCCTTACTGTTATTAGAGACATTTGTGTTTAGATCAGAGCTCCCAGCCCTGCCTCTCCTTCCTTCTGAGCCTACACAGATTGCATAATCCTCTGTTTGTGGCATCATCATATGTTGCTATAGAAATAGGGGAAACGTCTGTGGTGATGATGATGTCAAATCGCTCAGCCAGATAACTCCAATATCAAGACAGAGGAGGAGAGGGTTGGAAAACAGAAGCAAAGCACCATCTCCAGTAGTCAGTAAAGAGGAATGGTAATATTATTTATAGACCTCTAAAGGTAAACAGATGCCAACTCCAAACAAGCACGACTTGAAAGCCTCTGCTAGTGTGAAAGTCCTCAGCTCTGCTCCCACTTTCAAAGACTTTGCTTCATCAACAGGCCCTTTTCAATTGCTCTTTTATTCAATGGGCTCTATAAATTTGGGAGTAGTTACACTGCTAGTGCCTTGGGAATGCAGCAACTCCATGAATACTTTGTCTGTCTCATCTTGTGGCTATGTCTGGAGAGGTGCAAAGAGTGAAAATGTAGATCTACTACTCATAAGCAATATATATTGCTTCTTTTCAGGACTTCTGCAGGGTTCAAATCTGGATGCTCTACTGTTCTGCCAGATAGGAGCACCCAAAATCTCCACAGTAGGGAATTCAGAGACATGGCAGAGAGGTAGAGGCATGGCTGTGTTGGGAACCCTTACTCCTGAGTCCACATAGAGATTCCAAAATTCCAGTTTTTTCTTAGAAACGAGAATATTTCTGTCTCTTGAAGGTGGAGTGTCCTGACTGCCAAGCTTGGATCAAAGCTCAGTGCAGACAGTGAGGGAGAAAGTCCCCAAGGCTGCACAATGAGGCCATCCCAGACCACAGCTGGGAGCATCCTGCCCAAGCTGCCAGGAGAAGGAAGGTCAGAAAAGCTCAGCACCAGTATGCAAGTCTGGTTCTTGCTCCTATGGTCCTGGTAGTCCAGGCATCAGAGAGACCCGTCCCTCACCTTGGGCTAGATCCTGCAACTGGGAGAGGAGTTGCAGAGCCTGAGCCACCACCACTAAGGGAATGAAGGCTGCACAGGTGGATGGCTGTGGAGGTGAGGAGACTGACATACCTCTGCCTGTGCCACACCATGTACAGCCAGCTCAGAGGTACCTCAGTGTAAGAAGGGCTTCAAGCTGGCAAGGGGTGGCTGTCTTCATATGAGCCTCCACTAAGTCAGGTCACAAAGTAATTCAAGTCCTCTTCCTAGCAAGGGGTTTCAGCAGAGCAGGAGATGACCTGCGAGACCAGTGTGGGGTGGGTTGGCAGCCACCAGCACTAAAAGACACATAGGGACCTGTCATGGACTCCCTGCATCCTGTGCCAACCATGCTGCCACCACTTCACTCATTCGTGATCTCAGGCTTCTACTCTGATGCACAAACTTAGGAGACACTTTGGTCTGCAAGTGCCAACGCTGGGGAAGCAGATCTGATCTCGCATCTGTATTTCATCTCACATTTCTGCCTACATGCGAATTTTCCTGCTAGCTTTTCAGCACAATCAAAAACCAGGTTTACATGACAGCTGAAGGAAGCTGATCTAAAAAAATAATTAAAAAAAAACCCCAAAATAATTATATTATACAGTTTCTCTGAGCAGCAGAAAATAGCGGTTTAGTTTCTTTCCACCACAGACTGTTTAATTACCAGGGTATCGTGGAATGCCTGCATTGTAATAAAACTCCGGTGTGTATCCAGGTACCAGGGGATTTATTAACTTGCACTCAACACTGGCAATCAGCAGCCAGGGTCAGATGTGCCTGGTGATGATGACATCATAATTTTTGGCAGCTCTTTCCAACGAGCGTTGAGTGAGGTAATGTCCCCCAAATTAAAACTGACAGCAGGACTAATAATGATAGATTCTTTGAGCCTTTTCTTTGTGTTTGGAATTGGTGTTCTATTTCTTCCATCGGGGGCTGCCAAAAGATCATCATAACATTCACCCAGCAATTCAGCACACCACCAGTACGAGCGACAGGGGACACCAGCGACTGTTGCTGGGTGAAGAGGTTACTTCAGGATGGTCTTGTCACATGCAGGCACTCACTGACTGTATTTTCTACTAGAGATGGGCAGGTCTCATGGCATCAGACCAGCTGCCAGCCTCACAAACATGCCAACATCCGACTCTGGATCTACAACTGGAAATAACTCACAGGGATGTGGCTGTTGGCAGCTGAGCCAGATAGTGCCTTTTCCCTGCAGATCTACATTGATTTCAGCTGGAGAAAGGCTGCTTCAGAGTGTGTCCTGATCCAGACATTTAAGGCATCTCCAGCTGCACACCATAATGTACCTGCTAGGTAGGATCATTAAGCTCAGGAAACCTTGCCCAGGTTGTCAGATTTAAAGAAAATTTTAGGGGGCATTGGGGGCGTGTTTAAATTATTGTTTCTGGGGGGGCAATTTGCAGGTGGTTTAGTCTGTCTGGTCGAGGAGGTTTTTCATATTTGGTTTTGAAGTTTTGTAATGGAAAGGGAAAGGAAGGGAAACCCAAGCTGTGGCTGACACCCTATGATCAAGCTCCCTCAGCCCCAAGACCTCAGCAGCCACAAAACAAATGCAATGAGTGTGGAGTATACACAGCAGCCAAACTGACCCAGTGCAGATGGGCCTGTTGACACCAGAGGACATGAACCTGCATCTATTTAAATGTCTGAACCTGGCCTTCTCTTTTGCTCAACTGAATATCATAGGGAAAGGTCTTTCTGGAACAGCCCTGAAATCCGTTTCAGCAGTAATCACCATGTATCACTATTAGGTCCCAGGCATATAACAAACTTTGGACTTCATGTACAAAAGACAAAGAGCTTCCAAGGTTTCACTTCCTGCACCTAGCCTCCTTTTCCTCCCCCCTACCCCTACTATTTGAGTACTTTTCTTGAATTCCACTCAGATTCATCTCCTGTAATTTCTCTGTGTTGCTTTAACCTGTCTTTCTCCCCGCTCCCTCACCTGTATTCTCCACCAAGACTGACACAACCAAACAATAAAGCCTGAATGCAAGCCTAAGCTTCAAAGTCAGTTTCCTTACTTGAGTTTGCCAAACTGTCCAGAAGGAGACTTGAAAGATTAACAGAGGTAAGTACCTGGGGTTTTCCTGTTAATTGTATTCTGTCACAGCAGCAGATGGAGGTGGCTTGGGTATTTGTAGAGTCTATTGACAAATTAAATCCTCTGATGGTTGTTAGGCACTGAAACGAAAAAATAGAAAAACTGGAACTGTTTGGATCTCAAACGGCTTATATTAAATAGTATTTACTACCCCTAATAGTCACCTAGCTCAGATAAAATCCATATCAGCAGTGCATTACTCTGCCTGAGCACAAGCTATAGACCTGAGCACTTTTATGCACTTAAAATGCTGTAAGAGCATTTTACTGTACTGTCTTGGTGTGTAGGTGGATGGCACAGTGCATAGCAGTCCTTGAACACCCTCATGACAAAGGCAGACCCTGGTAGGCCTTACAGTCCTTGAGTTGTCCCCATCCCTATCTCCATATTCAAGAGCACAGACACACTGCCTCTATATTGCTAAGTCATAATGAAGACATGGAAATCTGAAAAAAATGATGGAAGAAATGAGCAAAGTTTTGGTCATTGTTTAATTTCCTAAGAGAACAACTCCACCTAAGATTCATTCTGCCAACTCTGACAAAGTGGCCAAAGATAAAGACAAATATGCCTCGGAGATGGAGCACAGCTGTTAAACTAACAGTGAAGGGGGGAAAAACCCCATGCAATAATATAATTAGTAGCTGTGCCCTTTCCCTGTTTCTCCCTCCAATGCTGTTGGTGAGAAACACACTTTGAGATTTTAATTTTTGCTATACAGATGTTGCCCTTAAAAAGTCTACTAATAACCTTGTAGAACTCCATCTCTGTAATGATGATAAAGTGCTTTAGTTAATTAAAGCTCACAGCATTTCTGAAAGTGTCAGGCTAAAGAGTGCAGCAGCCTCATTGCAAAATGCAGCACTTCCAAAAATGTGTTTGTGGCTTTTGCACAGCCACTCTCCCACCTCCCACCCCCTTGCTCCTATCAGTTGCAAAGGAATCTCAGGGGAAGTTTATACACAAATTGACAGAGAAAATGCATTGGAACTGTTTCTACTGAAAGGTTTGTTGGGGTTTTAAGCACAATATCTGCCCTGTTGACACAGCTAAGACGCTTTGGTAAAAATTACCTTGATTTTGCCTGAGATTTCAACAGAATGGTTTGTGAAGCTGAGAGAGGAGTAACTTGTGTCTCTGAAGAAAAGGAGGGGAGAAAATGCAGTCAGTCCAGACCCTGATCTTGAGGTCTGAGTCTTATATTGCAAAAAACTTGGAAAGATTGCTTCTCTTGTCAGCGCAAAAACATCTCAAAATTGCAAAATGTGGTCACCAGACAGAACTGCAGTTTTACATTCAGTCCTATCAACAGGCAAGTTTGGGTCTGCTTTATATTTCCTCCAGGTAGTGGGGTTGATAGCACAAGCAATTACAATAATGTCTCCAGTCGATACCTACTTATAACAACTCCTTCTCAAGGCTGCGTACACATAGATGGCATGTGTACATCTGAGCCTACTTCAGGAAGAAGTAAGCATGAAGATTTGCTTTTAAAGCTCTGCTCTACTCCCTATTGTTTTACTTTGAACACGGAGTAGGAAAATCAACAAAGGTTTAACCTGTGATGAGACCCTTTAACCAAGGTCACCTCACAGCACTTTAGGCACTGCCTCGCTGCACAGTGTTGGTCCGGAGGATTCCAGAGAGGCTTGCAGTAAACAGGTCAGCCCACGGCTTTGTGCTTGATTCATTCAGGCTCTGGCTCATCAGATTAATTAAAGAACAATGTGATATGAAAGGAAAGAGGACATCACACTTGCTTCCGTGTTTGCTGAGAAACCAGACCCTCTCTGCCAGACCAGCCTCTGCGTGGAGTTTGCCTGCTAGATTTAAGACCACAGCAAGCAAGAGCTCATCTAGGATAAAGAGGCTGATGCAGAGCTGCCTACAGGAACACGTATACTAGCAGCCAGGATTCATACAATCTACCTGGGGAGACAGCAAAGCAGCAAGACTTATCTTCACATTGGGTACCAGCTTCACTCTTATTAACATTGTGGGTCCTGTGGTGGTTTCCTTCACTCCAAAAACCCACTAATTGAATGTACAGTACAGTCATTCTATGTGGGGGGAAAGAGAAATTCTTTCTTCCTTCCTGTTGGAAAACTCTTTGGCAGCAACGCTTGGATTGTTTTCTTTGTAAATTATATTCATGCTGTTTTCAAGATGTTTTCCTGACTTTATTGAAATTTGACCAATTTAACGAGTAATGTAGAACTTGTTTCCATGTTAAAAAACTCTCAGAGCTGCTTGGGAATAATTATTAAAACTTCCATGTGTGCAGCAAAGCCAGCCACTTTTGCAAAAAAAGAATTAAATAAAAGAATCCATAAGAGAAGGACATTGCTCTAACAATAGGCAAGGCAACACAGAACCCAAGGCCACCAACCTTTGGAGACTAGAGACTCCGCTGGCTCTGTGCCAGAAACAAAACCCTCACACCTGGTTTGCATGCCAAATCCCATTTCAAAAAAAGTTTTAATCGCAGATAAGGGACCAATACAAAGCCCTGAAATTGATGGAGAGTCTCATATGCAGCCTAACACAACGCAAATCGGGCTCCAAAGAGCTGATCTCGTGCACAGCAGTTAACTCCTGCTGCTGACTCCTTCAACTCCCCTTGAACCAGTGCTTTGTGGTTTGCTGCAAGCCTTGCTTGAGGCAGAGATATGGGACAGGTAAAGCAGCCACATCATCTCTGTATGACCCACATGACAGGTGTGTCCAGCCCAGAACATGGGTAGGTATCTGCCCCAACACTTTTGGTTTTGTTAAGTAGGGATGGATGTTAAACCTAGGGCTCAATAGGTCTGATGCCCACAGTCACACACAGCTCCACAACATTAATCTGCCTTTTTTTTTTTTTTTTTTTACCTATTTTTTTCCCTCTCTTCAATACCCAAAGTGCATGGATGGGCAGTGGACAATATTCACCCTCTAAACTGAAGGGATTTACTATCAGCAGACACATGCTACTTTGGCAATAAATTTCAGATGGTCATCTTTTGAAACAACAGCCCTAACCTTGTCCCAAGCAAATCAGCAACTGCAGCAGCCTCCTGAAATACCCAGCCCATTCTGCATGAGTAACAAGTGGTAGCAGCATGTTTTGTGCAGCTGCACCAGTAACATTAAAAACCTCAGCTAACTTTTTTCCATCATCTCCTATTTTAAATTAGTGGCAGTGGTGCTGCTGGCCACGTCTTCATGCACCCAAACCCCTTTGAGCTTAGCTCTATCCAGAACTGGATGAGAGCAACAATGCCAGGGAGATGTCTGCGCCGCAGATTTGCGTCAGGATGGTGAGGGGTGTCCATGCAGTTATTGAAGCAGAAAGCCAAGGGCAGCCCTTGCTGGTTGTACAGGATGTGAGGAGAGCGTCGTGCACGTGTAGCTTACAGAACTGAAATACAGAAGCTGACATTTTTATGACTTCCATAATCTTTCCAGTAAGCAGCATTGCAAGGCGGCAGAGCCCAGCTCAGCATCCATGAGAGGCATGTGGAGAGACAGGGGCAGCATGTTGGGGTGGCAGCTGGTGCAGTAATGCACTCCTGCCAGTCCTCTGGGGACTCTCTCCAAACTCCAATGCCAGCTTATACAAGGAACTCCCACCAGCTTGTAAGACATGTTAAAATCTTACAGTCTTTTTTAGCTATAGATTCTCCTTATTCTCCCCGATGGCTAGAAATAGGTTCATGTGGGCACATGTCCATTTTTCCTCCTCATGCCTCTTTGAGGGCAGCTTTACAGGCAGTACTCCTCTGCAGCTGCTTTGAGGTCCTGCTTTCTCCACGTGGTTCCCTCTAACACTTACAATCCTCCTTGCAGAACCAAGGGAAATGCAGCGAGAGATTTGGGCAACCGGAATAAAGGAGCAGACATCTAAATCAATGGCTAAACAAGCACATTTGTGAATTTATGGGCACTCCCTGCTTTAGCTTCTTCTGTACTGTTAGTTGGCTCAGCGGCTCTGAACAAAGCCCTCGTAACACTTGCATTTCCTCGGCATCAATAATACATCTCCTGGGGGTAGGCTGTGCCATGCTGCGGAGAATTGAGCTGCAGCGGGTGTCACGCTGCTGCAAGCCAGTGCGAGGTAACAGGACTAGATGGGGCTGTTGCAGCTGTAATGTGATCCAACCTGGCAGAGCAGAAGCTCTGCTCCAAGGGAAGAACCCTAGCTTCATCACTCCACAAGCAAGGATGCATAAAGTGCCTTTTTTTTCCTTCTTTCATTTAAGCCTTTCCCCCCTTTTTTTTTTTTTTTTTTTTTTTTTTTAC
>VWZI01022076.1:524896-538969 GCA_013396835.1 Psilopogon haemacephalus
CCTAACACCAGAATTGCTACATCTGCCTCGATATTACTAATTCAAGATGCATTTAAGGTTATGTTCATTAAACATCTTTCAGTCAAAAGGATGAGAAGCCTCTATAGGTATGAGTCACGCCAAGCGGCTCACCCTTGCAGGATGAGCAATCAGGCAATCTCCCCCGGAGGCACAAGCTTACTTTTCAGTGCGTTATAAAAAGGTGAAGGAGGTGGAGCTAAAGGGGCAAAAAGTTGTGCTTCCTTTTCCCAACAAGCAGGGCTTGGGTTTTGCAAGGAGCTCAAAGATGTGGCAGATACCCATGCACTTCCAGAGGAATCTAGCTGCTTTGATGCCCTTGAAATCTGCCTGCATTAATGCCAGGCAGATGTTGGCAATGCCTGCATCTTATCCACCACTTACAGTGCCCACCCCTTAGAGCAGGCAGCAACTCATTTTCTCCATGTATATGAAGCTCAAATATAGCACTTAGGAAGCCATTCCATCTTTGCAGCACTCAGCTCATGGCCTCACTTTAAAGCCTGAACAGCAGAGTAAAAACAGGTATAGGAGACAGCTTAAAACAAACAAACAAAAAAATCTTTTTAAGAAGTAAACCAACAGCTGAACATGCAGCATATCCTTAGAAGCACATCAAGTATCAAAAAACCTAAAGTTACTTCTTCTCAGGATTAAAGAAACACCCCAGATAGTGTGTTTATTGAAATGCAGCACTGTTTCAATTTAGATGGCATTTCTATACAAAAAACAGGTGATTTATTTACCCTCTTTTTCTCCAGGGACAGAGAACAATGCATGGGTTGGAGAACTTTGCCTGGTGCTTGCTTGCACTTTTTGCTGGCAAAACTGAAGTGTGTCTGTGTCCAGATGTTTATTCCCTCTGCTTGAATGGAAATGACAAGTAGGGGACAAGCAAAACTTAGATAAACTAAGGAGTTATGGGAAAGTAAATGCAGTCAAGGATGGAGGAGGACAGCAGAACTCAGCCAAAGCCAGCACATCTCACTGCCTACTGAGCATTATTCTGAATCAGTGAAATGTTGGTAAGTAACCTAGACAATTGTTAGATTTCTCACCTAAGAAAAGAAAAACCACAATGAATTCTTCTTTGATTTTATGTTTCAGCATAAGTTTCAGCATACAGCTTTCTTTGAAGCTGCTCCTTGGTGGTGTCACAGCTTAGGGACTCACTGAAAAATTCTCTGTCTACATAGAAGTGAGTCTAAGACATGATCTTAAGGGTGAAGTTTATGAATGCCGTAACTAATATTTTCAGCATTCAGTCCTTTAGTGGAACGTAAGCCCTTGAGGAGCTCAGACCAGGATGACAGAAACTAACACAGGCAAATCTTGTTTGGGTAGGGAAAAAAACAAACAAGGCCCAAACCTAGCCCAGAAGAATATAATTACTTTCAATGTTGTCATAGAATCATAGAATGGTTTAGGTTGGAAGGGGCCTCAGAGCTCATCCAGTTCCAACCCGCCACCATAGGCGGGGACACCTCCCACTAGAACAGGATGCTCAAGACCTCATCCAACCTGGCCTTCAACACCTCCAGGGAGCCACAACCTGCCTGGGCAACCTGTTCCAGTGTTTCACCACTCTCACTGTAAAGAACTTCCTCCTAACATCCCATTTAAATCTCCCCTCTGCCAGTTTAAACCCATTCCCCCTCATCCTGTCATCACAAGACCTTGTGAATAGTCCCTCCCCAGCCCTCCTGTAAGCCACCTTCAGATACTGGAAGGCTACTACAAGGTCTCCTTGAAGCCTTCTCTTCTCCAGGCTGAAAAGCCCCAACTCTCCCTTGAATCTAAATACTTTTAGATTCAAAATTGTTTCACTTGAAAAAAATACTTCGAAAGCATAGCTATGAAATATCACAGGTGTCTATGATTTTTTTTTTTTTTCTTTTTTTTAAGACAAAAAGGAAACGAGTGAGCTAGAGCTGAACGTGCCTTGGCATCAGCTCTTTGCTAAGACTGCTGTTTGTTGAGGAACAGCCTGGCACACACGTTACAAGGACAGCAGTTATGCAAGAGGACTAGAAATGGTCTGAACACCTGAAGGAACACAGACTAGGCTCCACTCAAGGGTCACCTGATACAATTTTGCTACCTACAAGACATCTCGCAGACAGTCATCTCACAAACTCTGACTTTTGACAGGTTCAGCAGCTATGAATGTCCTGGTAAACAGAAGAGTTAAACATTCATTACCAGGAACACTTAGGGAACAGTGAGGAAGTCAGAGTCAGAACCAAAGGCAGATTTCAGAGGAATTCTCTAAAATACCATCCACAAACAATACCAAGTTCACTAGCACTTGCTGTCAAATCCAAGCTGCTTTTGGGCAAGGCACAATCTTGCATGTAAACCATTTGCAGCTGTAAAAAGCTCACTCCAGAAACTATTCTCCTTTCCAAAAAATTAGAATTACTTGCAAACATCACCATCAGAACCCAGTGAAAAAGGAAATAAAGTGCCGGCAAGAAAGAGAAATTAATTTCTGCAAAATCAGTCCCATTTGTGCAAATATTTATAACCAAGGTTAACATCATTGTACACACACTCCCACTCAAAGGTGATGAATGTACTCAACCATATAGTGCAGTGCATTTGCCTTCAGCATCTGAAACATTAGTGATAATTGGCAGGAGGAAAGTCCTGACGCTTATAAGCTTTTGGAACCGCTGATAACCTGATAAACAAAAATGTTAAGGCAACTTCAGGAGCTAATCAAAACCCTGGCAGGTTGGGGAAATGTCAATATTTACAGCAAGCAGCCTTTCAGCAGTTAATCACTTTTAACCTTCATAAACTAAGATACTATAGAGGACTTCAGGTTAATGTATGAACCCTCTATTCAATTAAGGTACTACAAAGGCAGTTACAAACAAGTAGGGCATCATGAAAGGAAGTACAATTGGATTTGTCAGGGAAGAAGCAGGACAAATAGGGAACAGAGCCTCGGTTTGGGGTTTTAAAGGAAGAAGGGTTCTATGTAGTCCTAAAGAACTCAGCATTGGTTCCAAATATTTTATTCCATGCATAAAACATGGTACCCATACCCATGCTAATAAAGAACAGACTTACGCCAACTCTGGTGCATGCTTTTGTTATTGCATTATAGTTCGTGAGAATTATAGAGCATAATTAAATAGACAAAAAAAACTTGAACCTGAAATTATAAAAACATCACCACAGACCAACAATTCCTCTTGATATGTACTAAGTCATTACTTTTTTCTTTCTTTTTTTTTTTTTCTTTTCTTTTCTTGTTGGGTTTGGTTTTTTTTTAAGGGAAGAAAGAAGGAATCAAGGAGGAGGAAAAGGGGGAGGGAGGAGGGAGAGAGAGAGAGGGAAAAAACTGCTTTTCCTTGTAAATCATTAAAAATGCATGAAGGTTTAAAGCACGCCAGGAACAGCCTGTGCATTCATTTAGGAGACTATGCACGAGAAACCCCACTGCATTAAGAACAGGAAAAAGAAAAAAAAAAAAAAAAAAAAAAGAGGTTTTTCTGAAAATCAGTATGGCAGAGAAGCTGAACAAGCTGTGGAAGAGACTGGTGGGGTGGGAATGCTCTAGGCAGGGAGGGGCTCCTTGTTCTCATCCCCTTTCCTGACAGAAAGCACTGGGGGCCTTGAGCGCTGCAGCATTTGTGATGCTCCAGCAGAGCTGTATAAGTTTTATCTTCCAGAGGAGCTGATCACAATAACAAACATATGGATTATTATTCTTGCTGTTGAGTTCGGCTTCTGCCATGGAGAAACCTCCTGGTATGAATGGCTAATTTATTGAGCGCTACAGATGTGAAGAAGGCAGTATGATATAAGACTCAGACGACAGGGCCTGGGATCAGCAATTGCAGGTTAAATATTTCTTTGACACTTCCTACCTCCTGAAGATGCTTCAGCTCAGTGCTTTCCTGCTCTGTGAGAGGGAACACCTGCTCGAAATGATGCCCTGCTACAAGAATCGTGGGGTTTGTGTAGCTTATTGTTACAAAACAGCAGACATCAGAGAGCATCAGGGGACGATTTTCACCCCGTACAAAGCCGTGCCCCCATGGGACAGGGTATCTGACCTTGATGTGTCACGCTGTAACTAGAGAGAGACGTCAGGAGAGAAATGGCTTTTATTGTGTGGAGCTGGTTTGTTTGGTTTTTTTAAAGTTTTCTGCGTCATCCTCTTTAAATTTTTAGAGTGAATTTATTGCTCTTGAAATCCATATCCCAGGGGCCTGGGTCTGCTCATCACAGAGGAGAGTGCATGGGAAGCAGTGCTGCAGCTTTCTTCTCCAGTGTCTCAGTCCTGACTTGCAGTAAATGCTTAGAGATTGTGGTGGTGTTTGTTGTTTGGTTTTTTGGGTTGGGTTGTGGTTTTTTTTGGATGGTTGGTTGGTTGGTTGGTTTTTTTAAGTTAACTCCATGTCTCTTGGCACTACAATGCCAGAAGATGTCCGTTTTGATGCTTTTCCTTTATACACAGCCAGCCTGGCAGCACCATTCATTAGCTGTGAGGAACCTAACGACCAAGAATGGCTTGGTTGTCTGCAGAGGACAGGGTCTGTGCAGGATGCTCACCTCCCTGTCTCTTTGGAGATCTTCAGCAGTTCAAGGTGCTGTTCCATCCTGGTCCATGTTTGAGCTGCCTGGTCTGTTGCTGATGCCATCACTCACACACTTAAATTAGAGGTAATACATGAGAAGGAATAGAAACACCACACTCTTAACTTAGCTAGCACAGGGCTCGATGTAATCTATGATGGGGAAACAAAATATCTCACCTACACCTACTGCAAGGCTCCTGCTGTTGATCTACCTGGCACCTCTGGTAGCAAGCACCAGAGCCTGAGCTGCACATACCACAGGTATGATCCAGTTTGGGGACCACCATAGCCTGGGGCTTTTCCAGGGCTGCAATATCACAAGCCAGACAAAAGGGCCACCCCTTGCTTTTCTGTTACTGCTGTGCCCTTCACTGCTCCTGCCCAGGAGCTGCAAAATGCCAGCCCCATTGAATCCTTCCTAATGATAGTATTTCCTATCATAGGCAGGAGGCAGCCAGGTTTAGCCTAATCAGCAATTTTTAAGCTTTTGATTCCCACTCCTCCCCACCCCCTCTTTTTGTCAATATTCATTTTAAATGCTTGAAGTCAGGGTTCCTTTTTAGCTGACTGTGCTTTCTCTGCCTCACCCCTTCAGGTGGATAGCTGACAAGTGACCACTTCATGCACAAGGAAACTTTAAATGAATCCCCAGAAAAAAAAAAAAAAGTATTTGTGTAAGAATAAAAGGGCGTTTCAGGCTTCTGCTGAGTAATGGATGTGATAATAATTGTAGGGAAAAAAAGATCCAAACAGTTGGGTATTGGTTTGTTGGTTTTTCGTTTTTTTATTTCCTTTCTGCAGCCAGGCTCTTGATCAAAAGTTGTAAAAAACCTGACAGTTGCTGGAGCAAGAGCTGCACTTTGATTCTGGGGCATGCAGGAAGGACAGTTGCCAACTTGAGAATCAAGAAACTTGCTATTGTTCCTTTGAACTATATCAAAAGCTCATTGTATTTACCTCTTCCAATTAACAAGTGAATTTATCATGAGTGTAAAGGAAGGGCTGGTAGCCAAGACAGGGAAGAGATAGGAAGGGGGGCACTTTGCTAGTTAGAGCTGCAGTTCAATGACACAGCTGCCACCAGTCCCAGCCCCAGCCTGCTGCTCTCTCTGGGACCCAGAGAAGCCACTGCTAACCCAGCCTTGGGTCACTATCCCCCAGAGACAGCCTCCTGTGCCTAATGGTCTGTCAGATTTGACATGCAGAACAATAAAACTGCAATCAAATGCCTTCCTCCTGTGTGCAGGGGTTGAGGATCAGGTTCCCCTTATATCTCTTACTTTCCATCTACCACTTTGAAGGGCTTGTTCTTGAATGGTATCTGGATATCTCAGAGTGGAATTTCATTCTTCTGAGACTTTTAGAAGTGGACCAGCTACAGAATTAACATGAGACAGAAAGCGCATGGAGTAGTCTGCAGCTGACAGAGCTTTCTGTCACTATTGGCGGCACTGTAGGTGCTGCCCAGAGATGATGCTCTCCAGAAGGTGGGAATTACCCTGAGAGGCAATGGATGGCATCTGTCTGCTTTCTACTCCTTGTAGAATGAGGGCTGTCTTCCTTCTTAGCACAACATAGGATAAGGTGTACTAGCTGAGACCCACCAAGCAGCCTTTCAGAGTGGCCAAAATCTGACGTCTTGCAAAAGGGTAAAAAACAATATAGGAAGCATAGTGAAGTTTTTCTGTATGTTTGCTCCATGTATGCTGTAAAAATCCTCTGTGAAAAGGCAGACCAAAGCAGAGGCCGTTCCTCAACTCTGAGGCACATTTGTGCAGGACTCAATTCTACTGGGATTTGTGCTGGTTTGCCTGCTAAAGAAAATGCCCTAGAAGCAGAATTAATGCATCCAGTAGTTAAATTAATAGGTTTTTATCTAGGATCCAAATAGCCAATCACTATATACCCTTGACCAAGTTACTCAGATTTGGAGCATGCTCTAAAATGTATTCTCTTGTCTTCTGCTGCATCCTGGCAGGTATATACCACCCTTGTGCTGCTCAGGGTGTTGCAGACACCAAAGGTGCTAGCACGCATTCATGAAGCCCAGGTAAAATGTCTAGAGAGGAGTTGTTACTCTGCACAGAGCAAAGACACTGTTTCCAGGATGCTATTAAAGGAAAAAGCAGTGCCCTACACTTCGTCTGAGCTTTCTGAATGAGATGTCCTGGCTGCTTAGCTGAGGAGACTGTCAACATGACTGATCACCCCTCACCGCCTCAGGAAAGGGCCTTTGTTTATATTTCAGGTAGACAGTTTTACTGCATTATGTATGATCCTTGCAATTGTTACCACTATCTGCTTCTGCCCTAAATATAGTGTGAATGTTCCTTGCCCTTACCCTGGTGTCACTTCCATCCTTCATGCTCCCACTCCAGGTCCCTTACACCGGTTCCAGGAGTGACAAATCAGTACAAATGCATCAGTGCTCACCAGGGCTCAGCAGTGAGGCAGCAGCATGTGCCTGGGACATGCCTCTCCATTCACAGACATGCCAGAGGTTGCTGTGTCCTGGAGCTGAACAGAAACTCTGATCCTGTGCAGTTCCTCTGAAAGCTTCCCATAAATATACAAGGCTTACGCTGACAAGCTTGCACTAGATTTATACCCCTAGGACAGAGTAGTCGCTTGTTCAGTCATAGAGAATGTCCCCAAGTCCCTTGCAGATTTAGTGGTGGGTAACCTGGTAACAGGACAGAGCTTTCATTTCACTGCCTATGGGATTTCATTGCCTTCCTGGGGATTTTGGGGAAGGGAACAGAGAAAAGAGAGGAAGGAGATTACAGGAACAAGTTGAGAGAGACACACTTGCTTACTTGCTTCTGTTGAGATCCTGCCTAGAAACATCAAGAAGTTGGGCTTGAGGAGTGATTATGATCACACAGTGTCTCTCCATACCCATACTCCCTGATGTCCTTTGCAGATTCTCCTCTACAGCCAGCTTTCTCTGCAGGCCAGGAAAAGCTGCATCCACCAATTCCAGCTTTGAGTTCAGCTTGTGCATCTGAAAATGCAATGGGATAAGTCCATATTGCTCTCCATGAGGAACTTAGGAAACAAACCACAGTGCACCTCAGTGTGAGTGGCTCAGCAAAACGCAGCATGCTCCTCTTCTCACTGTTTTCTCTGTGCTTCTGACAGTGCCATGGACTGCCACTCTAGTTTTCAAAAAAAAAAACAAACCTCACATCCTATACAGGTCTAACTGACAACACATCCTAAGAGGAAGAACTGTGTGCCACTGTAATAGAAATGCTTTTAGATCCAAAGGATGCCTCAGTGGAAAGAAAAAAGGAGAAAGGGCAGCAGGTCAGCCTTGCTGCAAAAGCAGGATCTCCATTTCCATTTCCTAGCCAGTCATGTACTCTGCAGTTTCTTACAGGGGCACTGGTCAGCTTCGAAGCAGCTTTTCAACTGAGTAGTTTTCTACTAAGTCAGTGCTTTCCCAGTTATGGATCCAGATTTTTTAGACCTGTGTGCTCATGGAATCATCCAGTTGTGTATATGTTTATGGATTTGTTCAGCAATTATTTGACCATGAAATGCAGTAAATTCTGGCATGGAAGGCAAAGAGGAGCTATCATCAGGGAAAAAATAGACATAGATCACTGAAAGTACAGTTTATCCACCTGAAATTACAGGTTTCGGCCAGGGCAGGAGGTAGGGTTTAGATAGGGCATAGAAATTAACATCCTTCCTTTACTCAATGAATAGGGGCAGAAATTTCCCCACGCATGCATGACGAACCTGCTCCTAAAGAAGCAGGGCAGTCATTCACCAGTAAGAACTTGGCCTTACAATAACCTTGGTTCAGCAGAAATTACTTTAGCACTCAAGTTTTCCTTTGGACATCTCCTAACCAGGCACTGGCCTGGGCTAACTGAGATTGAGTGAAGTCTACTGAAGTTACAGCCTGAGTAAACTGGAAGTAGAGGAGGAAAACACTGACCATGATGAATTCAATGGCAAAGCAGGAAAGTGCAAATGCCAGCAAGTCATTTCCTCTCTGTAATTAAGGCTCCCTGCAGAGACACAGTAAATACAGCATGATCCAATACCTTACAGATTTCAAATTTCCGACTGCATTAGTGCATCTGAGATGCCCTCGGATCATTTTCTGAAACAGTCCAGATCTGGAAAGAAACTTCTTTCCTTGGGTGAGAGGATGACTGTTTCGTACAGAACTCGTTAGCTGCTCTCCTGGATTGCCAATCATTAATCGTTTTGATCAGTGGTTCTTGAGTGACATCCCTCTGCCAGCCATTCCTTCCCACCTGCTCTCAACTAACAGACCCTGACGTTCTTTCCGCTTTTAGAGATGTCGACCTGATGGGCAATAATTTTGCTTAACTTTTTGAGCTACTCTGCTGGCCAGGTTTTTTGCCTTTCGCTAATAGACTAAAACCAAAATAAAACAAACTACCAAAAAAAAACCCAAAAACTTCTTGACTGCGTGTCAGAAATAGCAGGCAGAGATTTTTAACAAATGACCCATAATGGCACATCAGTGACTGTGCTCTGTGTAAGATAAGGAGAATCCTGGCTGCAGCTTAGAAATGCAAGCATGCTGGTGAGGGAGCGATTTCCAGCCTACTCCAGGATACCATGAAATACAAGGTCATACTTTCTTTAAGCTCCAGTAACAGGAAAGTGTTTCTATTTTCCCCAGTTTTCTTCAGGGTTGTTAGCTTCACTTTTCCTTCACTTTCCCCCCACCCAGACGGCTTCGCTGAATACACACATAGAAGCAACAGCAAATAACAAGTGTCACTGTAAAATTGAGCAGTAGGATTTACCATCTAATGCTACTTTAAACTTTTGAAAATAACTTGATCAAGTCTCAATGAGACTCCTTTGAAATAGCAAACCATCTCTTGCATGAAAATGTATTCACCAGAGTGTAGTTAATAGCCAGCTACGAGAGACCATTTTTACCGCTGAAATTGCAGCTAATTCATCATATCTCAAGGGCTGTTTTTTTTTCCACTGGTAACTTTCATTCCATCAATACACTGCAGCCATTCTTTGTACAAGACAGTCCTGATAAAGCGGAATAGAGCCAAGGCTTAAAGAAATAAAGTGAGAACATGCACTCTGTGGGCCCAGAGCAAGACTGAGGAGACGAATAACACAGTGCCGAGGAACTTAACCCCCCTCTCCAGCCCCTCAAAGAAGTAGCTGCAGAGCTCCCCCTGCTTTAGCTACAGCTCATTAGCTTCCAAACTTCTCCCGAAAAGCAGGTGAACTCTGGTGTCAAGATCACAGCTATAATTGCAGTTTTTCCCTGAGCAGGGGCTGCTCAGACTTACCTAGCAGCAAACAGAAATTGGACAAAGCAGCTAGTCCCACCGACTCCTGCATGCCGCCGGAGCAAGCACTATGGGCAATCCAGAAACGACAGGGCAAGGCTACAGTGGCTTTTATTTGCCACTGACTACCTTTTCTAAACATTTTCTATAAAGAATGTTAAGAGTGTGGTAGACAGAGATATAATAAGGACAATTTTATTGGCCTGTCCCAGGACACTTCTTACGCTAAAAATCAAATCATGGTTTTAAACTCTGGAAAAATAATAGTATATACCTTTTAAAGAGCAGCTCTACATCAGGAGAATAAAAAGGAATTCTGTATTGCTGCATTGATTTATTGTCTCATTTTCACACCACCTGATTACAAAATTAAATTAGTTTGTGCTGATTCCAATGCTTTAAGTGGCCTGTGTTGGTGGAGAGCAGGGAGAGGTCTGTACCCCTGTGCTGACCACCTTGCACATCTCAACATATTCAGTTGCTGTCAGACATCTTTGGCCCACCTGTGAAAATTTGCTAGCTTGACTAACTGGTTTTCACACAGATCATTTCCATGCTAACTGGGTGAAGGGAAAAAATAGATAAAGACAGCAGAAAGGGAGCCAAACTGCTAAAGCTCACACTCAAAAGACTCCAGCTCAGCAAAGCAACTCCAAGCCTCAGCGCATGCCTGCTTGGTGAGGCTCTTCAGTACCTACTGAGGTGATTAGAAATTCAAGGGAGGGGATGTATATTGAAATGCTAAGATCTTCAGCAATCCTAGCATCCACTGGGAAAAATCTATGGGATAAGACCAATAAAAAATAAACCGGGGCAAGAGAATTATTAATCTCTCTAAACCACAGTAAGGGCTCTCTTACTGGAACTGCACCCTCTGGAGGATGCATGCCAATAGATCTGCAGCGACGTTCAGCTCACATATTTATGTGTGTGTGTTTTATCACATGCTAACATGGGACTTTCTTTGATTTGTATATGGGATAAAAAAAACCCCAAAGTTTCTATCAAACTTACAGAAAACCTTAATGGTGATTTAATGTAGTGAATCCTGGCTTGCCACAAGACTGTGACAGGGCTGTATTTTTTTTCTGCTGGGGTTAGGTGCTCTCTGGTGAAGCAGCATTCTTTTTCCATTTCTTTTTTTCTTTTAACGAAGAATATATTAATTATTTATGAAGCTGCGAAGCCTTGTCTGGACTCTGAATGCTGTTAAAGGCACAGGGTAGGCAGCGTGTGGCAAGAAAGGGCAGGGAGGGAGGGGAGCTCCAGCCCAGAGTGGCTGGACATGGTCGGGCTGAGAGCAACATCATGGCCGTGTCTGGCAGGTTTCTGAAAAGCACCTCAGCAGGTTGGCCTCCAGTCTGTGTTCATGAATAAATTTCACAACAACAATAACAACAAAATAAAGAGCAGGCAACACCTCTGGCTGAGTGGGGTAAAGCTACTCAGCTTTCAGCCCATGCGCTTAACACCACCACCTAAGGCCGTGTTGCGAACATGCCGTCTAGGGAGTCTTTCTGCTCATCTTTTTTTCTTTCTGTCACATTTCATCATGCTTAATAAAATACAATAATTGCTAGTGTGGAGATGAGCCACCTTCGCTGGGAATAGCACTGTAAAACCAGCGAGTGACCTGGCAAGGTGCTACCACAGAAAAAGCAAAAGGAATTGCCATTCCCTTGTGCCCTCTTTTGAGCAAGTGATATCCCCAGCGCTTCACATTTTACCTTGCCCTAAGAAACGTCCCTGTTTGGAGAGAAAGAAACCAAAAAGCAGTGGCGCAGCCTCAGAGTATGCGACTGACATATATAATCTAGATTGGCTTTCCCAGGCAGACCTTTGATTGAGGAGGAAGAAGAGCAGCTGGTCAAAGTAATCTGCTCAGAGCAATTTGCATAATTTTCTCCCCCGTTTCCTCCGGCATTGTGAGCGTGTCTGGAGAGGAACACAAGCGGCAGATGCTGCGTCGCTCTGTCACAGGCTATAGCAAAGTGGAGAACGTGGGTCAGAATTCATCTGTTAAATATCCCCAACAGGTTAAACAGTTCTGGAGAGCTTCAGTCACAGATCTCCTTTTGAAAAGCTTTTCCTTTTTATTTTCATCCCCCCCACCTCTTTCTTTTTCCCTTCGCCGAGTACAAATGATTCCATTTCTTCAGCAGTCGCATGTTTCCCTTCACACTTGTGTGCTATTCAGAAAGATACTCTTTGTGTTTCTTTATGAAGCTGGCTTCCAGGACCAAGTATTTCTTTCCCCTGCTTGAATTGAGGACTATTACAAATGGGTTATTTGAGAGCAGAAAGCCAGGCTTCCGAATTAAAAACCAATGCGTGTTTAATATTAAACACAGCATTTTTAATTGTGGCAAGAAAGACTGAAAAATCATCCTTCAGAGTTTCAGTTTCACGTTGAGGCTGGGACATCGGTGGAAGCTGCAAAATCTTGCAGCTGGCCCACCCACTTCCAAAATGGGTACTTACTATCAGGCATCTCAGTTGTGGTCCTGCTGAGATGAAGGAATCTCTGTAGGCAAAGGACTGCTTATCTATCCCGACCAGAGCTCAAACCCCACATTATGCCCCTGTGGCTTTTGAGCCTGCTTCTTGCCCTGGGCTGGGTTACAGACAGTGCCAACAGCACCACTCACCTACAAGAGATAGACCTGTAAATGCACCATCCATTGCTTAAATACAGTGTTCCAGTTCCAAACAAGAATTTACTTTCAAATCTTTTGGGGAATGAGTGAAGCACTATTTTAAGTCTTCAAAAGCTACTTTCCCCCAAAATTTCTTCCCAAGTTACTAGCAACAAATAATATTGTTTCCTTTTAAACTGGCTATGGGAGCCCAGTGCAGTGGATGCTACTGCATGCGTTAGGTGCCCAGCAGCCACTTTTCACACCCTGGAGGACATTGTCTGCAGGAAAGCACATGAACCACTCCAAGGGCTTAAGCCTTCACTCTCTGCGTTGGGCTCTCCCACCTCTGGTGCCAAATTTCACCTTCTTCAGGATGTGATTGAACCTATGCTGCAGTCACCTGAGCTTCCACCTACTGCTGGGGTCCAAATGTCCACAGCAGCAGAGACACTTGCTGATTTCAAATAGGCAGGCTCATAAGAAGAAGGTGTTACTTTTTCTTTGTGAATGATCCAGTGATTGGCTTTTAAAACCAGGTAGGATAAAACCTCACACATAAATATCATTTCTAGTCTTCCCTCCACAAAAAGCAGTCAGTCTGACTAAGGCACCAAGACCTCCTTGAAACAACAGTGAAAAAGAGAAATAGATTATTAAAAGGTAGCCACGAGTTTCGCACTCTTAATTCAGAGCACAGCTGAGAGTGCCTACAACATATTAATACAGCTACCATCCAGCATCCAAGGCCAAAGGGATGGTGAGGAATGTGGTTCACTCACTCTACAGTGTTACCAGAGATCAGCTCCTTCTGCAACTGGAGCTCAGACTGCCTGAAGTGTTCCTCGACTTGCCACTGTTGGCCATCTGGGAAACCACTGTCCCAGCAGGGGTGCTGCACTGTGCAGTCCCACAGTGGATAGTAGCAGGCTGTTAGCCTGGCATTAGATGCTAGAACAGAGGCCAACCTCTATTTTGGCTTCCCAGTAAGCAGCGATCACACAATGGTGAAACTAAATGAAAGCAGTCCACTACAAATGGGGATTGCCAAACTCATAATTTCTCCACCACAGGTCAGGAACGATTACACTGCTACAAAAAAATTAGGAAAGACTCCCTCCCCAGCTCCATCTCCCATGCATCCACTCAGTTGCCAGGCAGGGCTATTTCTTTTGGACACAGACTGCACTGTCCTCACCTCCACTCCACCTCCTGGGTAACAGACAGTGCTGGTTTAACTCTAAAAACCCAAGGATCAGCTTCAACTGGGCAGAAACTTACTGAGTAAAGCTGAAAGTCTGTCTAAAAAACACAGCTCTAGACCTGGCTTTTTGAAGTTCAGGGCAGTTTGCTATTGCTTGTACTCCATACATTGCAGCAAAAGCTCTCAGTCTGACTGAACCAGTCATCTGTAGAGGACATTACTGCTACCCATATCTGAACCCAGCTGGAACTGGGATGTCCAAGAGTAGAGACATTATTCTGCTTGTCTATCCCCATCATGACTTTTTTTTT